>JAMPIV010006369.1:0-150549 GCA_024509875.1 Oreohelix idahoensis
GGGGGGTTTGGTGGTGGGGTGGGGGGGGTTTGGGGGGGGTGGGGTGGGGGTGTGGGGGGGGGTGTGGGGGGGTGGGAGATAGGGGGTGGGGGGTGGGGGGTATGGGGTTTTGGGGGGGGGTTGGTGGTGGTTTTGGTTGGTTGTGTGGTGTTTGTTTGGTGATTGGGGGGGGGGTGGTGGGGGGGGGGGGTGGGTGGGAGGGGGTGGGGTTGTGTGGTGAGTTGTTCGTGGGGGATGGGGTTGTGGTTGGTGTGGGGGGTTTAGGGGGGAGAGTGATTGGTGGGTTTGTGTTATGTGTGGGGGGTGGGCGGGGGTGGGGTGGTGGTGTGGGGGTTGATGGTAGGGGGGGATGGGGGGGGGGGGGGGGGGTTTGTGGGGGGGGGGGGGGGGGGGGGGTGGGGGGTGGTTGGTTGGGGGGGGGGGGGGGAGGGGGGGGGGGGGGGGGGGGGGGGGGGGGGGGGGGGGGGGGGGGTGGGGGTGGGGGTGGGGGTGGGGGGGGGGGGGGGGGGGGGGGGGGGGGGGGGGGGGGGGGGGGTGGGGGGGGGGGGGGGGGGTGGTGGGGGGGGGGGGGGGGGGGGGGGGGGGGAGGGGGGGGGTTGGGGGGGGGGAGAGTGTGGGGGGGGGGGGGGGGGGTGGTGGGGGGTGGGTGGGTGTTGTTTGGGGTGTGGGGGGGGGGTTTTGGTTGTTGGCTATTAGGGGGGGGTGTGGGGGGGGGGGGGGGGGGTGGGGGGGTTTGGGGGGGTTGGGGGAGGGGGTGGGTTTTTTGGGGGGGGGTTTGGGGGGGTTTTGTGGGGGTGGGGGGGGGGGGGGGGTTGGGGGGGGGTTTTGGGGGGGTGTGGGGGATGGGGGGGGGGGGGGTGAGGGGGGTGGGGGGGTGTTGGTGGAGAGGAGGGGGAGGGGGTGGGGGGGGGGGGGGGGGGGGTGTGGGGGGGGGGGGGGGGGGGGGGGGGGGGGGGGGTGTGGGGGGGGGGGGTGTTTGGGGGGGTGGGTGGGGGGGGGGGGGTGGGTGGGGTGGGGGGGTTAGGGGGGGGGGGGTGGGGGGGGGGGTAAGGGGTTTCGGGGGGGGGGGGGGTGGTGGGTGGGGGGGGGGTTGGGGGGGGGGGGGGGGGGGGGGGTTGGTGGTGGGGGTGTGGGTTAGGGGTTGGGGGGGGGGGGGTTTGGGATTAGGGGTGTTTTGGGGGATGGGGGGGGGGGGGGGGTTGGGGGGGGGTATTTTTTATGGGTGGGGTGGTTTGTGGGGGGGGGTGGTGGGGGGGGGGGGGGGGGGGGGGGGGGGGGGGGTAGGGGTTAGGGGGGGGGGGGGGTTGTGGTGGTGGGTCTGGGGGGGTTGGTTGGTATGGGTGGGGGTTTTGTGAGGGGGTGGGGGGGGTTAGGGGGGGGGGGGGGGGGAGGGGGGGTTGGGGGGGGGGTGGGGGGGGGGGGTGGGGAGGGGGGGGAGGGGGGGGGGGGGGGGGGGGGGGGTGGTTTGTGGGGAGGGGGGGGGGGGGATTGTTGGGTGGGGGGTGGTGTGGGGTGGCGGGGGGGGTTGGGAGCGTGGGGGTGGTTTGTTGGGGGTGGATTGGGGTGGTTTGGGTGGTGGGTGGGGTGTGTGGGGTTTTTGTTGGTTGTTTTTATATTGGGGGGTAGGGGGGGGGGGTGGGGGGGTGTTGGGGGTTTTCGTTGATTTGTGGGGGGGGGGGGGGGGGTGGGTGGGGGTTGTGGTTTGGGGGGGGGGTGGGGCGGGGGGGGGGGGGGGGTTGGGGGGGGGGGGGGGAGGGGGGGGGGGGGGGGGGGGGGGGGGGGGGGGGTGGGGGGGGGGGGGGGGGGGGGGGGGGGGGTACGGGGTGGGGGGGGGGGGTTTGGGGTGGGTGGGGTGTGGGGGGGGGGTTTATGGGTAATTTTTGGGGGGGGGGGGGTGGGGGGGGGGGGGGGGTGGTTGTTTGTTAGGGAGGGAATGGGGGGTTTTGGGTCCTTTGGGGATGGGGTTGGGGTTTTTTTGGGGGGTTGGGGGTTGGGGTGTGTGGGGTGGGTGGGGGGGGTGGGGGGGGGTTTGGGGGTTAGGGGGGGGAGCCTTGGGGGGGGGGGGGGATCTTATGGGGGGTGGGGGGGGGGGGGGGGGGAATAGGGGGGGGGGGGGGGGGGGGGGGGGGGTTGTTTTGGGAGGGGGAATTTTTTGGTGGGGGTGGGGGGGGGGGGGGGGGTGGTTGGGTTGGGGGGTGGGGGGGGGGGGGGGGGGGGGGGGGTGGGGGGGGGGTAGGGGGGGGGGGTGGGGGGGGGGGGGGGTTTGTGTTTGGGGGGGGGGTTATTAGGGGGGGGGAATTGGTATAAGGTGGGGTTTTGGGTTGGTGTTGAATTGGGGGGGGTACAGGGGGGGGGGGGGGGGGATGGGGGGGAGGTTGTGGGGGTTTTGGGGTTTTAGGGGGTTTTGTGTTAGGGGTTTATGGGGGTTTTTTTGGGTTTTTGGGGTGGGAGGTGGTGTTTGTTGGGGGGAGGGGGGGGGGGGGGGGGGTTTTTGGGGGGGGTGTTTGGGGGTGTGGTTGGGGTAAGGTTTTTTTGTGTTGGGGGGGGGGTTTGGGGGGGGTGTTGGTTTGGTTTTTTTTTAGGGGGGGGGGGGGGTTGGGGGGGGGGGTTGGGGGGGATATGGTGGAGTGGTGGGGGGGGGGTGAATGGGGTGGGGGGGGGGTTTGGATATATGGGTGGGGGGGGTGGTGGGGGGGCTGGTTGGGGGGGGGGGGGGGGGACATGGTTGGGGGGGTTGGATAGGTTTTTTGGTGGGTTTGGGGGTGTTGGGGGATGTTTTAAATGGGGGGGGGGGGGGTTTGTTTTTTTTTAATGGTTTTGGGTGGGGGGGGGGTGGGGGGTTATTTGGGAGGGGGTGGGGGGGGGGGGGGTGGGTGGGGTGGTTGGGGGTGTTTTTTCGTGGGGGGGGGGTTTTGGGGGGGGAGGGGGGGGGTGGTTGGGTAGGGATTTGGGGGGGGGAGTTTGGGGGGGGATTGTAGGGGGGTTTGGATTTGGGGGTTTGTGTGGGGGGGGGGGCTTTGGGATGGGGGGGGGGGTGTAGGTGGGGGTTTGGGGGGGGGGTGGGGGTTGGGGGGGGGGGGGGTGGGTATTTTGGGGGGGGAGGAAGGGGGGGGGGGACGGGGGGGGGGGGGGGGGGGGGAAAGGGGGGGGGGGGGGGGGGGGGGGGGGTAGGGGGGGGGGGGGGATTATGGGGTTTGTTAAAATTGGGGGGGGGGGTTTGGGGGGGGGGGGGGTGTTGGGGTTGGTGGGGAGTGGGGGGGGATTGGGGGGGGGGGGTTGGGGGGGGGTGTGGGGGGGGGGGGGGGGGGATGTGGGGGGGGGGGGGGGTAAAATTGGGGTTTGGTGGGGGGGGGTGGTTGGATGGGGGGGGGGGGGTTGGGGGAAGGGGGGGTTTGGGGGGGGTGGGGGGGGGGGAGGGGGGGGGGGGGGGGGGGGGGGAGTTGGGGGGGTGGGGGGTTTTTGGGTGGGGGGGGGGGGAGTTTTGTGTGGGGGGGGGGGGTGTGGGGGGGGGTGAAATTTGGGGGGGGGGGGGGGGGGGGGGGGGGGGGGGGGGGTGGGGGGGGGGGTTGGGGGGGGGGGGATGGGGGTTGGGTGGAGGTGACCCGGTAGTGGGGGGGGTGTTGGGCTTGATTGGGGGGGGGGGGGGGGTTACTGTTCAATGATTGTGGGGGGTTAGGGGATTGGGGGGGGTAATGGAATTGGGGGAAGGGGGGGGGGGGGGCTTTTGGGGGGGTGGGGTTTTTGGTTGGGGGGGTGGGGGGGGGGGGGGGGGGGGGGGGGGGGGGGTGTTGGTTGGGGGGGGGGTTTGGGTCAGGGTGGGGGGGGGGGGTGGGGTTTGGGGGGGGGGGGGGGGGGTTAGATGTGGGGGGGGGGGGGTTGGGGTTGTGGTTTGGGGGGGTCTTGGGGGGGTATTGGGGGTTGTGTGGAGGTGGGGGGGGGGGGGGGGGGGGAGGGGAGGGGGGCGAGGGAGGGGGGGGGGTGTTGGGGGTTGGGGTTGTTGGGGGGGGGGGGGGTTGGTGGGGGGGGGGGGGGGGGGGTTGGGGGGGGTTGGGTATGTTTGGGGTTTTTTGGGGGGGTTGGGGGGGGGTGGGGGGGGGGGGGGTATTGAGGGTGGTTTTTGGTACTAGGGGTGGGATGGTGGTGGGGGGGACAAGTTTGGTTTTATAGGGCAAGTGTCGGGGTTTGGGGGGGGTGGGGGGGTTGTTATTGGGGGGTTGGGGGGGGGTTGGGGGGGTTTGGGGGGGGGGGGTTTGGGTTGGTTTTTTTGGGTGTCAAGGGGGGGGGGGCACTTGGGGGGGGGGGGGGGGGGTGGGGGGTTTGGGGGGGGGGGGGGGGGGTGGGGTTGTGGGGGGGGGGGGGGGGGGGGTTGGTCCTGGATATTTGGTGGGGTATGGGGGATTTTTTGGGGGTAGGGGGGTGGGGGGGTTGTGGGGGGGTGGGGGTTGATTGTTGGTTAGGGTTGGGGTGGGGGGGGGGGGGTTTAAGGGGGTTGGGGGGGGATGTTGGGGGGGGGGGGGGGGGGGGGGGGGGGGGGTTTTAGTCTGGTGGGGGGGTTGTGTTTGGGGGGGTTTTGATTGGGTGGGGGGGGGGGGGGGGTTAGGGGGGGGGGGGGGGGGTGGGTTGGGGGGGGGGGGGGGTGGGGGGGTTTTGTCTGGGAATTGGGGGTAATGGGGGGGGGGGGGGTTTGGGGGGAGGGGGGATGGGGGGGGGGGTGGGGGGGTTTAGGGGTTGGATTTTGGGGGTGTTGGGGTTAGGTTGGGGGTTATTGATCCCTGTGGGGGGGGGGTACAAGGGTTTTTTGGGGGGTTGGGGGGGGGGGGGGAGAAGGGGAGGTGTGGTGGGGGGGGGGGGGGGGGGGGGTTGTGGGGGGGGGGGGGGGGGGGGGGTGGTGGTGGTGGGATTTGGGTGGGGGGGGGGGGGCGGGTGGTAGGGGGGGGGGGTTTGGTGGGTGTTCTGTTGTGGGGGTGGTGGGTTTGGGTGGTGTTTTTGATGTTGGGGTTTTGGGGGTGTGGGTGGTGGGGGGGGGGGGGGGGTTGGGGTTGGGTTGGTGGGGGGGGGGGGGGGGGGGTTGGGGGGGGGGGGGTTGGGGGTGGGGGGGGGGGGTTGTGGGGGGGGGGGGGGGGGGGGGGGGGGGGGGGGGGGGGGGGGGTGGGGGGGGGGGGGTTGTGGGGTTTGGGGGGGGTGTGTTGGGGGGGGGGGGGGGGGGGGTGGGGGGTTTGGGGGGGTTTGTTGGTTTTGGGTTGGGGTGGTTGGTTGGGGTTTTTGGGGGGTGGGGGGGGTTTTTGGGTGGGGGGGGGGGTTGGGTTTTGTTGGGGGGGGGGGGGTGGGGGGGGGGGGGTTGGGGGGGTGTTTTGGGGGGGGGGTGGGGGTATTTGGGGTGTGGTTTTTGGGGGTTTTTTGGGTTGGGGGGATGGGTGTGTGGTTTTATTGGGGTGATTGTGGGGTATTGGGGGGGGTGGGGGGGGGGGGGGGGGGGGGGGGGGGGTTGGTTTTTTTAAGGGTTTGGTTGGGGTTGGGGGGGGGGGGGGGTGGGGGGGGTTGGGGTTGTGGTTTGGGTGGGGGTTTTTTTTGATTTTTTGGTTTTGGTGGTTTTGGGGGGGTTTTGGGGGGGGGGGGGTTGGATTTTATGGGGTGGGGGGGGGGGGGGGGGGTGGGGGGGGGTGGGGGGTTGGGGTGGGGGGGGGGGGGGTGGGGGGGGGGGGGGGGTGGGGGGGGTGGGTGTTTGGGGGGGGGGTGGGGGTGTGGGGGGGGGGGGGGGGGGGGTTGGGGGGGGGGGGTTGGTGGGGGGGGGGGGGGGGGGGGGGGGGGTTTGGGGGGGGGGGGGGTTAGGGGGGAGGTTTGGGGGGGGGGGTGGGGGGGGGGTGGGGATTGGGGGGTGGGTGGGGGTTTTTGGAGTTTTTTTGTGGGGGTTTTGGGTCGGGTTGGGGGTGGATTAGCTTGTGGTTGGTCTTATTTCTATAAGGGTCACGATGGAATTGGTTTATTGTGGGAGTGGTGGGGGTATGGGAGTGTGAGTTATCATGGGGGTGTTTAAAAAGGGGGTGGAAGCGCTATTGTGTTCAGTGGGTGTAGTGGTAGAGGAAATGTTAGGTCGGAGGGTTAGGTGGGGTGTGGGGGAAACGATACGAGTAGTCACCGCTGGATTGGGGGAGTGTGGGTGTTTTGGGGAGATTGTCAGGGGGGGATGCATGGTGGGGCGATGGTTTTGTTGGGATAGGCATGGAGCAGGTGATACTCTGAGAATTGATAGTCTGTTGGATGGGTTTTAATGGAAAGTAGGTGGAGCCTTGTGGGGGAGGCCGGGGGGAAGTGGGTACAGGTAGTGGGGGTGTTTGTCGAGGAGTGGGGCCGTCTGTGGGAAGGGTTGTTGGAGAAGGCAGACATTGTTGGTTTTCCTGCAATTCCGTGGTGTCTAAGGAATAGGGTACAGACGTGATGATCCTGATTGTCTGATGGTTTGGGCGGCTGGTGTTTAAAGTTATGGGTAGTGATGGAAAAATGAAAGGTCATAATTGGCGTCAGATGAGTTGCTGTGTTTGTATTCACATTGGTGTTGTTTGGATGGATATATGGATGCTGATGTGCGAGTTGTGCCTTTAAGAGTGCTGTCTGGGTATGTTATGTTTGTCGCGAACATACTGGTCCGTTGGCTGTACTATTTAGTAGCGCCGGTGTAAAGATACTTCCTAGGGCTCCAGATGTGGCAAGGAAGTACCGAGCTGCTGGGCTGTGATCTATGAAAACATGTTCATTTTTGAGGCAGTGTTTTTTAAGTTTAGCATTGTTAGTTTCAACACATTTGCGGTAATAGGCACGGACTGGCGGGATAATAGAGGAAAAAATAAATTTTGGCATTATGGAATAGGGACCGAAATATGAATGTGATCTCGTTTAGGTCTGTCTGTGACAGTTCAATGTCTTTTATTGAGTCTGACAGACCTATGTGCACAGTTACTCTAGTTACAGAGAGATCCGGCGAAACCGTTTAAGGAGGTCAGTAGGTCGTGCGTTGATGCCCAGTTCTTGAAGCGAACAGACACCGAATCAGTATCACCAGTTAATAGTTTTGACTGTTGAAGCTCCTTCATGGTTTGGTCCCCAAAGATGAGATGTTTTCTTCTGTTCGTTGTGGGAGCCAGTGATAACATCTGGTTGCTTCCTTTGTCCCAGTTGTGCTGTGGCTGCTAGAAGTCTCGCGGTGTGTGCTGGCAGCAGCCGGTCGAAGTGGCGGGTGGCGAGTAGAAATTTTGACCGGAATTCTGCAGACACTGGCGACAGGATTGGCCGGCGTGTCCAAGGGATTACGGGCATTAATGCGGAGTTCTGAATGTAGTATTTGTTGTTGAGGTCGGACGCTCACGTTTTTGTTTGCGACCCAATTCGTTTGTGTGCTGTTGTGTAGGCTGCTGCTGAATTTGAATTTTGCTGTTTTCGTAGCTACTTTTTAGAGACACGTGATCAGCCTGAAGCTGTTCGTAAGATTTTTTAAGACAGCTCAGTTCAGCTTTCAGTAGCTCCATCTCAGATGTTATTTTTTTATACATATCATCATGTGGTGATAGTATAGTGTGCTTGCGTGGTGTCCTTTCTAGACTACTATCAAGAAAACCTATGAATGAATTATGCTCTGTCTCTGTAATGGTAGGTCTCGTTGTAACGGAAGGCGTCTCTGTAATGATAGATCTTGATGTAGAGGAAGGTGTGTCTTGTACCATCTGTAGTTGTTTGTCATACTCCTGAACGAATGCATCAGAGACAACGGGAAAGGAACAGCATGTGAGGGCTAATTTCTGGGCATCGGAAGTGGTTGGTGCATTGTTGATAACAGCTGTTGATGTTATAGCCATTCGACTGACTCCAGCAGTAGTTGCTGTTTCCCATAAATGATTTAAATCTTTCTGGATCCACTCTTTAACTGCAGTCTCTGAGCCTTGAACCATAATCTTGTTCGACGTATTATAGAAATGGAGAAAAACGTGTCCAGTAGAAATGACATCTTCGACATGAGCACCATTAGCGTCAGTGCGAGATTGTTGTTTTCTTCTACTATGTTGCTGTGATACCCTGTTCAACCTGAAGTTTGGTTATAATTGGGGTATATAGGGTGCGAGATTCAATTGAAGCGATAGATTTATAGTAGGCCTTAGACAAGCCACGCAATGCTTCGTACTCGAGAAGTTTTTGGAATGTTAATATCACACACTGGTTCTGGTTCTTGTATTGTAATGTCACTAATGGGGCTGAGGGCGTGTCTGCATTGAGAACTCTGGTCTTCTTCTTCACCGCTTTAGGAGCATTTAAGACGTAGTCCTTTTGTTTCTTTCTGCTCGGTCGAGTGGCGGTGACCGAGTTTACGTTTGGCATTGTGAATGTTATTGCTGGTACCAGGAAGGAAGAAGGTAATCAGCTTTGTTCATGGCTGATAATCATCGCTCTAGCGTGACGATTTGGGTCGCGGGGTTTCATTTATAGTCGATTGTGCAAAAAGGCCCCGCGCTGAAGGCCTATAATTAAACACCTGGGTGGTTCGGTCATTGTTGGGCGCTCAACTATTCGTGGGTTGTGGAATAACAATACTACAAGTTTAGATGCAAAACAGCACAGTGTCTTATAATAGTGAATCCTTTTAGAACAAAATCTAACATTTCTGTTCGTATTGACACCACAAAAATGATTTCACTACAAAGCCACAATGATACCGAACACAATGATATTAAAATCCATCACGAATTACAGCAGTAACACACTTTCATAAATACAAAAGTAGAGCTCTGTGAAAACACGTCCGCACTCCATGTATAAGGGGACGAAAAGGTGAGGGCACAGGCTGCTCAAATCAAGGGTTTTCAGGTTCAGGTGGCCCGACTTCAGCCACATATGGAGGATGCACAAAAAAGGAGATTGAAGAAAATGGCGAAGAAAAAGAAAGCCATGTGGGAGGTAAAGTTGGAAAGTAAAGTAGCAACACTTGAACGTGATAATCAAGAACTAAAATGCCTTCACAGTAAAGAAGAAAATTTAAGTCGTAATAAGTTGGCTAACTTTGAGGTATTACTCATTGAGCAAAAGAGTAAAAATGTAAACCTTGAAGAAGAAAATAAGGGGCAAAGTGAAGAAATTACTAAGTTACGAAATAGAGTTGATAACTTGTTAGATATCGTTTTAAAACATAAATTGTTGGCACCCTCAGGCGACAACAGATGGGAAGTGCAACGTACAGGCAATACCAAGAAGGATGTTAACGAGTTATCTCGCCCGAGTAAAGAAAAAACTTCTTTTCGAGGCAGATACAATTTTCCTCGGGATCACTGTCATGCTAGGACATCTTCATGGAGACATACTCACAGTGTATCTGATCTTAAAAATGCAGATGAGATCGTCAAGGGCGACGCAAAATATACTAATAAGGGTCTGATTGCTACATGTGAGGTTGATTGTAATGATAGTGCAAACTTGCCTGGTCATACTAGACCCATTACATCTGTTAAAGAAGGTTTAGCAGTACCATATGAGCAGTCATCTACGACATGCTCCAAACCGATGGGACCGATTTCCAATAAACATCACACTCAGCCCATTCAGTATGATGCACCTTTTAAGTCAGTCACGACGCGCAGGCGACAAATTAATCACCATGTCTCTCATTCCACTGCGACGGCATACCCTCCCAGCACACGATTACGTGCTGATAACGCGAATTTCGTGGGATCGACCCCCACATATGGTGGTATTAATACACGCTCACGCACCGTATTAGTGCAAAATCTTCCACCAAGCACTACATGGCGCGCACTGGCTGAATTTTTTCAGTACACTGCCGACGTCAGATATGTGCGTCTTTTTTCTATTCCCAGCTCTAATGATAAAGTAGCACTTGTTTATTTTTATTCACATGAAGATGCTCGCCAGGTTATTAACTTCGACAAGGGAGCCTATTTTTGACACCGTTGCCTACATCTGCAATTAGTTCATGATTCTGCACCACGCAGTTTTTAATGTGTTTTCTCGGGTGCATCTTTCTCCTGTATCAGTTATCATACAAAGTCATTTTACGTATATTTTATGTTGATTATGTCTTAAATTTCATTCGTGCCACAGAACATTTCCGAAATTCTAAAATTGTCCATGCCTACTACTCAGAAGCAAGTTCGTGGTAATCTTGATTTAATTCAGTAATACAGTAGATTTATACCCAACTTGTTTTTCGACACTGCTGACCTCTCTGCCTTGGAAAAAAAAGGCTTACCGAACCACGTGCATTGGACACCAGAGCGCCAGGACGCGGTAAATTATATTCAAAATTCAAATTTCTTTTTTCTATGCCACCTATTTCTGATAACCAGTTATAAATTTGAATTATTATCCCCGCACAGATGCTTGTTCCAGAGTTTCGTTGCTTCGCTGGGGAAAGAATTTGAGAGGACGGTGCTTGAAACCTTCCATATCTCAAGAACGTTGACTGATGCCGAGAAAATATGATATTCAAGCTATTTCAAGTTCATCAAATATAGTTGCCTATAGTTTATCGAGATGCCCAAAGCTCGAACTTGAAGATTCATATTGATTTAGTTAATTGACTTTATATTATACATGTGTGAAGCCATGGTGTTTATCCACTACTAGTCATTATGACAAAGGACGATGAGTACATGAACACTAAGTTAATTTCCAAATCATTCATATTAACATTTGTGATTTAAACGACTTTGAGACAATCATTATTCACTTTAACTAGTGGCACATTGAACAGTGTTATACTACTTACAGACATGAACAATTTCCAACTAAAACATCATGTTATTATTCTGGAAGGCACATTCACATTAATTAAGATTGCTATATTAATACCGTACCAGAAATCTACTCCTAACACGGATAGTTTGGAGTATGATTGTATTATTGCAAATTTGTTTTGGACATTACTTGTCTTGCCAACGTACAAAGGTACTTAGAGCAGAATAATTAAGTAATGTAATAATTGTGTTAATTAGTTATCCTTGCGTTCTTGTACTATTTTTTTTTCTCTCTTCTTTCTCTTTTTGTGAGATATTCATGTACTTTAGTTACATTAATTTCATATCGCATTGTTTCATATCTTATTTGATTCATATCATGCGTGAATTGCGTTTAAGCTTAATTTAGGATTTTTGACAGCATTGTTAGTTGGAGATATAACCTTCTATTTTTATTATATTTTATTATTCATGCATTTTGAATTCTTGATTTGGATTTTTTTTGTTTTCTTTTATTTTATATATATCTCATACCATTTTCATATCATCATCATCTCAACCCATAACCCGTCATGGGTCGTAGGGGTGCCATGGTGGAAGCATCAGCAGACAGGGTCCTCCACTGCTCTCTATTCTCAGCAATGCGTACAAGTGTGGAGAAACCGTGTCCTGCCAATTCTTTGATGTTATCAGCCCAGGATTTTCTTTGCCTTCCTCTTCTCCGTTTACCTTCGACTGTTCCCTGGAGGATCGTTTTCGAAAGGGAGTCATGACGAGTTACATGCCCAAACCAGGCAAGCTTTCGACGTTTCACTATTGACAAAAGTGGTTCTTGATGGCCTGCATAGGTGTTTATCTTCTCTCTAACATAGACATTTGTTTTGTGCTCTTTATAGCAAATGCGCAAAATTCTTCTATAACATTTATGCTCGAAAGCCTGAATCCTTCGCTCCGTATCTGCAGTGAGTGTCCAGCTCTCACACCCATACAAGAGAATAGATAATACAAGTGATTTGTATAATTTGATCTTCACAGGAAAACTGATGTTACTTTTCCAGATCACATTCAACCTTGTCATGGCAGCTGAGGCCATCTCAAGTCTTGTCTTGATTTCTTTATTTGATTTTCATATATGCATGCTATTTCTTTGATAGGTTTATTGTAAACACACAGTGATCATACATTTATGTATTCTTTTGTTACATCATTGGAATATCGACTGTATATGACTTGTTACTTATTGACATATGACTGTTTATGACTGATGACAAATTCGTCTAGCAGGTTATTTAATAATAAGTTACATTAGGCAGACTGACTGCGACTAGATTATTTTCGATATGGCTTAATATTTGTGATATGATCAATTTTGGCCGAGATTCTCGCATAGGAAATATTTGAATTGAGAAAAAAAAAAAAAAATAAATTTGTTTTTTTTTTACACCGCGAAGGGGGTGATATGTTAAGGATAGATTTGAGATGCAGATAAAATAGTGTGACATGTTACTACACGCTAGCACATTTCCATTTTTATGTGAGGAATTGTGTTTGCCTGTGGTCAAACTACGGTTTGCACGAAGCGTCCACCCGTGGTGAGCGATGCGTTCACCCGTGTTGAGCGACGGTCAACTAGTGACGTTTCGGTCACATGTCGTGGGGTTCAGTGTGTAAATTAATTGGGCTTCCGTCTTTGTGTTTGCGTCCGAGAGAGATGTAATTTTTCGAGGCTCCGGGATAATGGAGCGTGATTTATAAATATATCTTGTGGCATTGTTGATTCTCGGAGGCTGCCACGTTATGTGCAAGATGGTTCATAAACGTATCTAGAAGTTCATACCATAATTTACTACGAGTAACTTTGAGATATGAGGAAACTAATATTTGGTTTGCACTGATTGCTTCTGCCGCATTACTTTGGTTTTCGTGGATTACCGAACCTTTAGTACAACGGCCAGAATTGAGTGGAGATGAGAGGATTGTATTATTATTATATTATTGCCACTTAAAGATGCCTAACGTTTGAACCTTATTGACGAACCAGAGATAATCTACTACGCTTATCCATTGCCATGTACTTTTGATGTTTGATGGACCATTGTGAAGTGACTTTGGTTATTAAATGTCAACCATGTTTTTCCCGTGGACCTGTTCACCTACCGGCTTTGTTATGTGTACTGATAATATTTGTCCTGAATGAACACCTGCTATCATTCGTGTATACATGCATGATCCTCTAATATATCCCACCGTAACAGTAACTATCTCGTGGGATGTTCCTTCAGCGCCTTGTGTTAATTCTTTGGCTATAGGTCTTCTCACTTCATTGTCACTTTCTCCAGAAGTTTCCGTATTTGTAGTGGTAGTTACTGACAACAGTTCTCCTTGAAGAGAGGCTGTGTTCTGTATATAAACTGGTTGTTCATCAGTCTGCCCAGACAGCTCAGTGTAGTCTATTTTATTTTCTTCTGTTTGTAAACATAAATGTTGTGTATCTGAGAGGTTATGCAGGATGGCTCTGCCTGCTGTACAAAGCTATATGACGTGCTTGGATGTAAATGCTTCAGTATTGCCTTCTGTTCCATTTGTCGCTTTCGTTTACTAGCACCACTTTCATATTGCTTACTCATTATTTTTAACACTAAATGTCAAAATTAAATATTATTGTGATTCACAATGGTATAAAAGAACCCTCACTTGATTTCAAAATGCACGGGACATTACTCTATTCTCTACTAATGTTCATAATTTTTTTATGTCGAAATTTAACTTATGTCTATAATAGATTCGCATTTTGGCGAAGCTGGCAAGAAACGGCGGCAATTTCTCCTTTTGGCTAAATTGAAAAGCAAAGGGTTAAAGCCTCCACAAACTTTACTAAACAGTAAGTGCGTATTTGTGTAACTGTTATCCAGTCATACGTGTTTAATGTTACTAGCAACAATGCCTATATAGCAGAATCAAGAATGTGTGCTTTGGTCACTTCCATCAATGTATTCCTGAATTTTGGATTTGTGCTTAGGTACGCCCCTGATTTTTATCATTACAAATGGAATAAAATTAATGGGGAATTTTTTATTTTTTTTGGCTGGAGGCAAAGGCCCCCCTAGATTATGAGGCCCTGGGCTGCAGCACGCTCAGTACATATGTAAATCTGGCAGTGCCTACACCACTGACTTACAAAAGTGTTGATATCTTTTGTTGGAAGTGAGAACCACACAAAAACAGTAGGCAAATAAGTTGGCTAAAATAAACAGACCCACAGAAGAAATCATTCTCTACTCAATAAGGATTAGCAATTTTTATTGGATTATTATAATAACAACTTAATGATCACGCAAACGTACCGTGAGTTGTAGATATAATAATTTATATTCAAGGGGTTAACTGACACCTACAAATTATTTCAAGGGTTCCTTCAAGATAAAAAGTTTGAGGAAGGCTTCTGTATTCATACATCCTTACATCTGCTGTAAATATTAATTAAGAGGCAATGAACATTACACTGACTAACAAAAAAAAAACTTTTTTTTTCTTTCTCTAACATTTCTATGTTTTTCTGGTCAATTTTAATGCGCTGTTTTTAAATCTGCAAACCGTTTTTCTCTATCAGGTCGGGATCTCTAGAAATACGCAATTGAAGTTTTTTAACAACGCATACAGTATTACAACATCATTTGTACAAGAAGTATAACAGTTATGTAGGCTTGAATTTCTTTGCAGTCGACTTTCGTCGGTGAATGGCATGTGGTACATCGCGATGAAGCATCCAACAATAATCGGCAAGCATGGTCACACTCCACCGTCCTTGATAACGTGACTCCATTACGGCGATATCTTGATGGAATCGTTCTCCATGTTCATCGCTGACTTCGCCAAGGTTGTCAGGGAAAAAGTCAAGATGCGAATTGAGCAAATGGATTTTGAGGGACATGTTACAGCCCATAATTCTGTATGCATCTATGCACTGCTTAACAATATGCACATAGTCGACAGATTTGTGATTTCCCAGAAAGTTATCGACGATCGATTTGAATGCCATCCATGTGCGAAGTTCACTACCATGTAACAAGTTCTCGAATTGTTTGTCTGCAATAACTTTCCTAATCTGAGGTCCTACAAAGATACCTTCCTTTATCTTTGCATCGCTAACTTGCGGAAACTTTTCTCGAAGATAAGTGAAAGCTTTGCTCGTTTTATCTAACGCTTTTACGAAATTCTTCATGAGCCCCAACTTTATATGTAACGGTGGTAAAATGATGCTGTCTTTGTTAACTAATGGCTCGTGTATTACATTTTTATGCCCGAGCTGCATACGATCCCTGATAGGCCACACCTTTCTTGCATAATGTTCCTGTCTGTTGCGGCTGTCCCATTCACATAGGAAGCAACAAAATTTAGTATACCCAGTCTGCATGCCCGTGAGAATTGCAATGACCTTTAGGTCTCCACAAATCCGCCATTGGTAGTCATTGTACTTTATTTTTTGCCAAAAGTATAGCCATATTGTCATAAGTTTCTTTCATATGAACAGAGTAGGCGACTGGAATTGATGAAAATAAATTTCCATTATGCAATAACACGGCTTTTAGACTAGTCTTGGAAGAGTCGATGAAAAGTCACCATTCGTTGACTATGTGCTCATGACCGAGGTGCACCATTAGACTTTTTACATCTTTGCAATAGCAAATGTCATCATCCATCTCAAAGTATTGAACAAGTTCTCTGTGTCTATGACGAAATTTAGATATCGGAGTATTGGGCGCTAAAAGATTCCATTCTTTGAGTCGCGAACCGAGTAATTCCGCTTGTCCTTTGGTGAGAGCGAGATCACGTATTAGATCTGAAAGTTCTGAATGGTTAATTAAGTGAACACCATCATTCACCGGTATATAATCCGAGTCAGAATTAGTTTCTAAAGCAGGTAAACTATCACTTTCTGATGGTTTATTCACGTCCAACGGATATTGTTCTGGTGGAACTGGGATCGGACACGTGATTGGATCATGAGGCACTGGTTTCGAAACCGATTCAATATTTGGATAAACCACAGACTTTCTAGTTTTAAAAGTGAAACCATAGATATTTGTCAAGCAGAGAAGTAACAATCAGTAGTGTTGATTTGTCGATTCACGCCATATTACTGGCACTCCAAAAGGCATCGACTTATGCTTCGGCGATTTTCGTAACCAACCTGCCATGTATTTGCACAAGTCGAACAAACTGCATTTGGCTTCCAAGATTTATTTGCATCATCAACTTTCGAATCGAAATAAAGTTCATATGCTTTCTTTAGCAATGGTGTAAAGTTTTTCTGGTTAACACGATCGGTAAAATATCCGCACACGTAACAGAACAGATCAGCCGAATTTCTACAACTTCTAGAAGCCATATTTCACTCGGAATTATTTCAAAATACAGTAACTATTTGAAATATAACGTAACATATGTCATGCATCTTTTAGCAGTATAAAAAGTAGAATTATTTTGCATTTTATTAATTTTTAAAAAGTTATATAGTAAAAATGAAACAGAGCAAGTAACGGTTTCCCAAAAAATATATTTATTCACAAATATCTTAAGAACCCGACGTGATAGAGATAAACGGATTTCAAATTTGAAATCAGCGCAAGAAACTGAGATAAGAACACTTATTCTTATATAAGAAAGAAAAATGTTGTTTGTCAGTGTTATAAATGTAATATAACAACATACATTTACAGTATCAAATTACAATTAAGAAATAAAGTACGTTAAAAAACAATAGAAAACATAAACAATAAAAACGAACGTAAAAAACTTACTTACTTACTTAGTCGTTCCCGTTCTACCGTGAGGTGTAGAGGTTTGGAAGAGAGAGCGCCAGACTATCCTATCGGCTGTCTTCCTCCTGGCCTGGTTCCATTCTAGTCCTCGATCCTTCAAAGATAGTCTGATGTTGTCCTCCCAGCGGACTCTGGGTCGTCCTCGGGGTCCGAATCCTTGGCTCTTTGTTTCCCATGCTTGTCGTGGTATCCGATCTTCTCCCATTCTGCAGACATGGCCAAACCATCTTAATTGGGACTGTTCTACTTGGGTCTGCAGGGGGTAGGATTTAAGGCCTTGACGTATCGTCTGGTTGCGTACCATGTCTCTTCCTGTTACTTCAACCACCTTCCTCAGATACCTCATTTCTGAGGTTTGGATCTGGCTTTTATGGGTTGTAGTCATTGCCCATGACTCGCATCCGTATGTCAAGACTGGGACATAGGTGGAGCGGTATACAGCCATCTTCGTTTTCTTACCAACCTCTCTCTTGCTGAGGAATCCTCGATTTATGGCCTGAAAAAGTCTCCCAGCTGCTGCTTTTCGAGTGGCCAACTCTTCTTTGATGCCTCCCTTTCTCGTAAAAAACAACCACACAAAAACAAAAATAAAATCCTCTTTGAAACCAATCAGATTACAACAGATAGATAGATAGATAGATAGATAGATAGATAGATAGATAGATAGATAGATAGATAGATAGATAGATAGATAGATAGGTAGGTAGGTAGGTAGGTAGGTAGGTAGGTAGGTAGGTAGATAGATAGATAGATAGATAGATAGATAGATAGATAGATAGATAGATAGATAGATAGATAGATAGATAGATAGATAGATAGATAGATAGATAGATAGATAGATCAGTCTGGTTTGAAATTTTCAGGGGAGTCTACTAAGGTAAGTTTATATGTTTAAGGGAAAGAATTACGCAAAAATCAAAATATACATTTAAGAGTGTTTTGTTACTTACTTTTATCTATGAATAATTTAAATTAAATTTTTTTTCTATTTAGCAACCTATTTTCAAGTAGTTCTTGAGACATATTTCATATTTTAAGTATGGTTATTTTATTGGCATCTTATTGTTTTTTTTTTTAAAGATTACATTTTACAAGAGCAGGCTGGGTATTAAATGAATTTTCTATATTTTCATCTGTAACTTTTAATGGACAATGACTGCCCCATATGATAATTCTTCGTCGTACATCAGTTATCGCTTCAGCAGATGAAGATGACAGCCTACACCTACACCAGTAATTTTTCATTCAACACCTGGAACACCATGAAGAGGATTTCTTTTTGTACATTGCCTACAGTGATGAGAGTGTTTATGGCGCTTAGAGCCACAAAGTACTTTTGCAGTCAAGTGAAAGAAGTATCTGTGGATGTTAACCATCCTCATTGAGATATTCACTTTCAATCCTCCTGGCTTACATTTTTAAACAGCATGTTGAACATGATATAACATGAAAAATATGTTTTTTATGTGTGAAGCCTTTGTCAAGTTGCTAACATCAAGAGCGTACTCTGTCGGATTGATGTGTTCATATTTTGTAAATAGTACATTTGACATGCTAATTTTATGACTGTCAGGAATGTGCTCTTGATATGCCAGATTCTACCCACAGAGAATGTACTCTTTTAAAACCTGTTAAAGCAATTCATATCACATACTCATATTATTGCTAGTGCCATTTTCTGGAATGTGTGATTCCTTTTTTAAAGAAAAAAAAAAAAAATCTGTTCTTTCATCTGATGATTTTAGGTTACAATACTTATTCCTTTGACTCTCTAATTTCTTAAGATATGTATCTTCTAAAGGGTGTGAACGAAAGTTTGAGAGTGCACGAAAGTTTTGTTTGTTTTGGTTTTTTTTTTCTTCTTTATATGAAATTTCAAAATGTACTTTCTATAAATGTAACATGTATATGAATTTGTAAACTGAAATTGAAAAGCAAATAAACTTCACAAAAAAAAAAAAAAAAAAAAAAAGTTATCGCTTCTTCAAATACCGCCATTTTAATCCCCATATACTTTTAACTGTTTTTCTCCAAAAGGCATTGTCAATAGCACCTACGTTTACCGTACGGCAGAGTAACATTCCTCTGCCTCCTCCAATTTAAGTTAATGCCTAAACGCTATAAAACTTCCTCCCTTTACTGCTTTCTTCCTCGTCATGTCAGTGCGTGCTAGCCTCTTGAAAGGCTTTAGTTGAACCTGCCCACAAAAGCAGGACGTAACGGACTGCTCCCCTACCGGGGTTTTCAATGGTGTCTCACTCTAGGCGCCTATGTTCTAACAGCCGCACGTCTACCTAGCGTTTTTCTTTTTTCTGAGAGTGTGTGTGTGTGCGGGGTTTTCCAATGTAATTTTTTTTCTGCGATTTTAAAATATATCACCTTTGTTTAAATTTGTACATATTCTCTTGATTTTGAAATTTTACATGTCACAGAAGATTTATATGAATAAAAATCAATTGGAAAAAAAAAATATAAATATAAATATATATTTTCTTATACTACCCCTTTCACTCCTATTTTCTATTTGTGTGCTATCTTCTCGAGGCCACTCAGTGGTGGGTGCTAAACTATCACATCCGTGTCTGAAACTTGTCTACGCCTAAGATAGAGGCTTTCTGCACTGCAGACTGTAGCCTTCATAGCTTCCTTGTCTATCCGAACCGCCTAATGTATCTCCTAGCCGTCCTTTGTTCTGGAAACCATAAGTTATCTTCAATGTATTTAACTAAATTTTTAATTTCATTTCCAAAATTAAAATTTTGATGTGATTAAATTTGTGTGTGGATGTGTAAAAAATTACTGGTAAATGCACGCAAGTCATTATATAGTATGTTGTAAAATGACCATGCTTTGAAAATCGAAGATCACAAAAATCTGTTTAAATATGCACCTCTTAACTTGGATCTCTAGCGTCGCCAGTGTGTCTAGTCACTTTAAGGCCGCTCAAGGCTGAGTGTAATCAACCACCACTTTGGTGGCTGAAACCCGCCCAGCCAAGAGAAAAGCGTTATGCAGCACACAAGGGCCATTCTCCCTCTACCTGGCAGAGGGGGCGGGAAGGGCGAGGCGTTCAATACCCAGCCCAGACGATAGTTTTTTTCAAGTGTTTCTTTGTTCTAGCAGCCAACTGGACACTGAAGTTACTTCGGAATCCAAAACAGTCCGAAAATTTGATAAAATAATCCCCCTTTCATGAAAGTTTCTTGTTTACTATATTCATACTTTTCTACTCCCCTATTTTATTTAAAATGGTAGAACCCTGAATATTGACCATCTAAGTGCAAATGAAAGTTTGAATACGCACGAAGGTTTTTTTATCTGTAATTTATAAGGCACCTGTTATGTTTTTTTTTTTTCCACTGTAAAATTTTCATGGGTTTGTTAAATGACCCTTATCACATTCCTTGTTTTGTAAAATGCACATAGTTTTGTAAAATGAAATGTTTAATTATTTAGGCCTATATTTACTGTTTAAGTGTGCAGATGGAAGTGAGAGTACGCACGAGAGTTCATATGGAATTTTTTTTAAATGCTGGAAATGATAAAGTCATTCCATGATGGCATGAAGGGAACAGTCCAATATGCTGGAAGCACGTCACAGCCCTTTGATATACGAAGTGGCGTTAAACAAGGCTGTGTTCTGGCTCCGACCCTCTTCGGAATCTTCTTTGCCTTACTCTTGAAACATGCATTCAGAGATGCAACTGAAGGATTATGCCTTCACACTAGGTCAGATGGCCGTCTGTTTAATCTTTCAAGGCTGAAGGCAAAAACAAAAATAAAAAGGATCACTATAAGAGACTTGTTGTTCGCTGATGATGCTGCAGTCGTCACTCAAAGCCAACAGGAGCTTCAGAGCTTGATGAATCGCTTCACTAAAGCATGCAAGGACTTTGGCCTCACAATAAGTCTAAAGAAAACGAATGTGCTGAGTCAGGATGTGGGTGCTGCACCAGTTATCACTATCGATAACTATGAATTGGCAGTGGTGCACCACTTCACATACCTAGGGTCTACCATCAATGACAAACTCTCACAGGATACAGAAATCGACAGCCGCATTGGCAAAGCTGCAGCTACCTTTGCCTGCCTCACATCGCGTGTTTGGGGAAACTCTAAACTCACAATGAAGACCAAAGCTGCGGTATATAATGCCTGCATCACCAGCACACTCCTATATGGCAGCGAGACCTGGACGACCTATGCTAAGCAAGAAAGAAGGCTCAATACCTTCAATTTGCGGTGTCTACGCCGCATCCTCGGCATCTCGTGGAAAGATAAAGTGACAAATGTCGAGGTGTTGTCACGTGCTGGCCTTCAAAGTATGTATACGCTTCTTAGACAGCGCAGACTTCGCTGGCTTGGCCATGTTCGCCGCATGGAAGATGGTCGCATCCCAAAAAATATCTTCTACGGACAATTAGCAGATGGCAAGAGAACAGTTGGGCGACCACAGCTGAGGTTCAAAAATGTGTGCAAGAGAGATATGAGGGCACTGGACATGGATCCAGCAACATGGGAGGATGAAGCTGCCGATCGCACTAAGTGGCGATGCTATTTACGGCGCCACCTCAGATTGGGTGAAGAGAGGCTCACACAAGAAGCAGAGGTGAGGAGAAAACGTCGAAAGGAGCACCAGGAAAATAAGCAGCTGAGGGCTGTCACCTCAGGGGCGCATTCCCATAGTCAGTTATGACTGAAGGGGCTACTACTACTAGACGAATGAGGAAGAAGAAGAAGACAAAGTTACAAAAATAATCAATCTCATCATTTTGGCACTTTACTACGGTTCTACAAACAATGCATACAAGGAAACAGACCTTTATTACAACAAAACACGTTCCATTTACATGAATCTTGTTAGTGCACAAGAACACTCATTTGTGAAAAGGATAAAACGTGGGTACAATTATTTCATAACTGATTACCAACCTATTTTTAGGAGCCTACACGAGTTACCACTTGCTCCCCCAGCAAAGGAAGTCACCTTTAGATTATTATATAGCATGACACCCATTAGGCAAAGACTTGTTGCACAGTGGAAAAACCTCCCAAAATGCAAATTATGTAACACCAATACATAGGAGACAAAAGATCATTTGTATTTTTTTACAGTAGTACAATTATTCCTACAATAGAAATTTTGAAAAAGGAATTGACGGCTTACATTACACGCAGTATTGGCATGTATAGAGCTATCATGCTGAATTCCCTACCAAAGTGTACACAACAAGTAGAACTGAAACTTGTGACCCTGCTAGTGGAATTTAAATATTTAGTCTGGATATGTAGGAACTGCGCGGTGTTTGAAGGGAAACAATACAACGCCCACTTATTCTCACAATTATACCTACAAAAAGACACAATATATCAAAGTTTGAAGGGATTAGAGGGGTGGGGGTCGGGGGCGGGTAGGAAACTAATTTCAACACAGAACTGACTGAACATATGTTAAATAATTATATCCATGTTTAGCTTTATGGGTGCAATTTCCAATGTGTGTGTGAACGAGTTTATATGAAAACTTTCTTTTGAGTGTTCCAATAAGTGTGAGTACGCGTGAGTGGTTATATGTATTATTAAATGTACTGATTTTAGTTAATTGAAAAAGAAATACAACTCAAGGATCAAAAAACGGAACGAATGTATGTATGTGCTTGTATGTATATATCGGCATATAGGTGCAGATTCCAGTCTTTTTCTCTACTTCATGTTCCTTTTTAAATGCTTTGACTCATTTCGGAGTGTCTAAACAGTAGTTCAAGTGTACATGTGAAAGTGTGAGCAAGTGTAAGTTTTTTATATGTAAAATACTATGAACTAAATAGGAGTTTGATTAGCTCTAAATCAATTTTAAAAAATATCCTTTAAAATGAAATTAACTTTATTTATTCCACTGTTCTTCTTTAAACCTATATAAAATCTAAATTACTTATTTTTTATATTTTTTTAAGTATTTGTTTATTCAATTATTCCTTTTGTTTTTTAACTTGTTTAAGTACATAATGGAAGTGAGAGTGCGCACGAGGTTTCATATGTAATATGCAATGTATTGTTCTTGTACGAGTATTTCATGCAAAATGCACCTGTTTTTTGTAAAATGGGAAGAACGACAAAAAAAAGTTAAAAAAAATAATAATAATTTAACGTTTACTTACGTTTTACATCCAGCGAATGTGCCATCAATAAAACTTTGAAACATACCTTCTCTCTCCATCATCCACAATGCCTGGTCGGATTTGATTCCTTGAACCAATCGACGCACTATTACTGCTTTATTCCATCTACACGTCGGCGTGTTTTGAGATAAACACATCCACAGTTTTTGTGGAAACGAAAAAATAGAATATGGAAAACCAAATTATAAGAATCTTCCGGTCGGAGATAGAATAATGTACCAACATAATTATTTCTAGTTGGTTTCTTAATTCTATTTGAATATACGTACCTTTCAGTGACATCATTAATACCAGAAGTAATCATTACAATCAATAGTGCTAAACTTTAGATAGTATATTTATAGTCACTGTTCCCAGGAATCTTCCTGCAAGTACTAAAACTAGGGTTTGTAGATTAACAATTAATACCATTTCAATCCTTCTATTCTACCCAAGCACTAAATTATGAATGGTTGTAGCTTTTTGTTGTTGTTTTTGTTGTTCTCTATCTTTCTGAGCCATATAATAGTGCTGACTTGACATTTGAGTTGCTTATTTTTGTGTCTCAACAAAGAGAAAAGAAGAAAACGTTGACGATGAATAGGATACACATTGAGGAAACCTGTTGATAGCATTACAAGGCAATCCTTGTTATGGAATCCTCACGGAAAGAGAGGCAGAGGTAGACCAATAAACACATGGAGAAGAGTACTGGAAACAGAAATGGACATGATGAGGAAAACGTGCAAAAAACTTGAGCTGATGTCACGTGATAGGTGGACGTGTCATGTGCTTATTAAAGGTCAATGCTCCTTAAGAAGCTAAAGGGTATTGACTGATTGATATTTATTTATGAAATATATTTAGAAAACAAGGTTAAAATAAAGCTGTTTGTGTAGCAAAGTGTGCAAAAACACGCTTAGTTAATGGACTGATGGAACAAACAGAGATGAGGATTTTGACAAGCCTTGACCGGAATGAAAACAACGAAAACGAACTGCCTGTAACTAAGCATTCTAAAAATAGTAGATGTCGCGCATGCGCAGTCGGCTATGTTATCAGAGCGAAGTCGGTTCACAATGGCGAAGAAAAGTGTCGAATGTTAGAAACATAATTTCGTTTGTACATGGAACAATGTATAAGTGAAATGTGATAAATATTAAAGATTTTCACAGAAGGGATATGCAGGAATGGAAATCCAAAAGGAAAGTTGGAAGAAGTATGTATATAATAATATATTTGCAGTTTTATTGGACTTTCACATCACAGGCCTAACCTAGGGATACTCATTATAAATTTATGATAAATACATGCATTATGCGATTGTAGGTTTAAGCATATGAAAAGGTAGCTTCCAGTAAGGGAAGATAAAGGAAAGATAAGACAACGTGCTAAATAAACTTGGATGAGTATGTATTGGAGCGATAGATGGGACAGAAGCACATAATGCCCAAAAGAAGAGAAATTTTCAGTGCTTGAAAGGGACCAACTTTGTTGGCCTCCGAGACGCCCGCGCTTACAATATTTAAGGCGAGAACGCTCAGTTCAAAAACACACACAACTAAAACCCAGCCAGAAGACAAGTAGAGTTCTGTCTAGACTACGTCAGTTGCCACTGCATGAAGGGCAGATCTTCTTCACAGATTACAGTCTTCATAAGATCTTGGAATCGATCTTAGAGAAATATATATATATATATATATATATATATATATATATATATATATATATATATATATATATATATATATATATATATATATATTTCTGTGAATAATATCAATTTTATTTCAGATTTTTGGTGTGTTGTGAATGTATCGGACATATTGTTTGTGTGGATATGATGCTGAAGATTGGAAAACCTGAAATATAACCACCACAGTCCTTGTCAGGGCTAAATATATCTATTCTGGTTTTGTCTGGGTCTATAACCCACCAGCAAGACCAGTACTGACTTGGCATGTAGGTGAGGAAAGAAAAGGTTGCATCCTGTCCAAATATTCATATTGTTTTAATTATTCATGTATTATTATATTTGATACAATGTTTTGCAGTAGACACCAGTCTGTCTCTCTATATCTAAATCATACACAGCCATGTATCATTTATCATACATGCAGACATCCGATTATACCCTCATCTCATCACCACCTAAGATGTAATAGGTCTCCATGACATTGCCTAGCCACTCGATCCTCCTCGTTCCAGGTTCTATAGTCAAATGTCAAAAATCCTGAAGTCAAGTGGACCTTCGATCCTGCTACCTAACCATAACAGGAGCTCAGAGGTTGAAGTGTTCCAGAACTTTTTTCCCCCTGATTGCTGGGATTGGATTGAAGTGTGACTTACAGACAAACAATGTTATGTATCAACCCATATATGGACAATTGTGAGGTTTACCACATTTCGCAATCATGTGTGCAATTTTTTAAGATACAATGAGACCTTTATCATTGTGATTATAAATTTTCTTAAACATATTAGTGACAGTGTTGTGGCTTTCAAACTTTTGTTTTAAATCCTGGAAATAAAAAACATCTTTGCCAATTTTATCTGAATGTTTCTTGGTAAAATGCTCGTTAAGCCGTGACGGTTTCATTGCTTCGTTAGAAAACACTTGCTGGCATAGCAAATACGCTGGTAATTGTTCATTTACGGCCGAAGGTCAAAACCGAATTTCAAATATTCAACTGAATATTGTCGACACTTTCTCTTCACTGCTGACATATTGAAAATGTTAGTATAATATCACTGCACATACATCTACACCTCGTCAAGCTTCAAAACTGACTGAGTTTAATTCTCCACACTCGAAACATCCAAAGATGCATTAAAACTAAGCCACAACTGCCCACAACGTCCCTGTTGCGAGAAGGTATTTACGGACAGAGAAGGGAAGGGGCTGTGATGTGTTCACGAGCTCACGCGCTAATCAATGTTTGACGGGAATGTGTTTCCAGAAGAAAATATGTGTCGAGAGAAGGTTAGCTTGGGTGTGTCGAGAGGTTAACAAATGTTTCGAGTGTTCAAGGGACATAAAACACCAACTACTGTCTCCTGACAATGGTAACATCCCAGCTACTAAAATGTTGCGTTTGGAATCCCTGAAACACTCCATGGGACGCAGGGCAAATAAAAACTATCGTGTTACAAGCTTTGCGAAGGGAAATATCTTTTGTAATTGTTTCACATTGATTCATGTAAAAATGTCGCCTCCCTGAATGGAAGTAGCGACCCCCAATCGTTACGACCCATTAGAACGCCCCTAGAAATCTTGAAAACGCCCCCTAGGGGGCGGCACCGCCCCCGTTGAGAAACACTGCCCTAGTCGGACAGGACGGGCCGAAAGCGACACCAGCTTACTGACTGCCGACCCACGACTCATTGCAAGAGCGGGGCCGTTTTCGAGACTGTTGTCGAGCCACGATACGGAGATGCGACGGCTTGCTAACATCACGACCGGGGGCTGTGATTTACGGACACAGGAGCCAAACTACTGCCTCACTAACCGATGAACTGGGAAGGGCCGGTCGTACCGGGATCACCACGCGCAGTCTCTCGAGACAGCGACCGCCAGCGCTCTCTCTTAGGATTGGTGCCACTAAACGTGTACCATCAACTAGTACTAGAAAAAAAAGGAGACATTGTCGTGAAACATTCTAAATCCACATATATAAATTAAAAAGTAAATGTAAAGCCTAACGAATAAATTCAATAAAAGGAAAGAAGAATGGTAAAGAACAGTGCGGTCACAATGACTGTACTCGAGATCCCCCTTTTTCTACTTCGTCTGCAAATTGTAACGTTTCCACGTTGATAGTAAAGCCTATAGCAGCATACACGCGTTTCCACAACACAATAAAACGTGTACTGCATTTCTAAGAAAACCTTGAGATACGCAAGCTGATTAATGACCTAAATTAATACTAGCATTAATTACACTACGTTAACATAAACGAAAGGACAGATGAACTTAGGATAGAAAGAGAGGGAGGGCTGAAAGCCGGAACGCATGCAACACTAACCCGCGTCTCGCGATACAAAATTAATGCCATCACGCGTGTAAGGCCACAAGCACTAACTTTTTTTTTCAAATCGACAGTGATAACAAAACACTACCCATACGAGAGTTAGGTTTAAAAACCTGAAAAATTCTTATTAGGAAAGATGACATTATACTGGTTTACGTTTGAAAGCCTGACAGTACCCAGACACCACATCGTATCGAAGTGAACGGGAGGTAGAAGAAAATGCATATTTTGAACGCAGCCTCTTAGCCCCATAAAATTTATATAGTTGGGTTCCTTAGGACTTGCTGACAAAGAATATGTTAAGTGTTACGCAAATAGTCTAGGAATTAACAAATTATAGCCAAAAGAAAATAGTGAGGGTGTCAGACAACACCAAATAATAATCGCACAGTGGCATGTTTTGGAACCACTATTTTACGGGAAATGGGCCACCATGTAAAATCCTATTTGATTGGATAGAAGTAAATGTAAGGCTAAACACAATTAGTCGGGCTACAAATACTAATTCTTTGTTGTTAGGGAAACGTGAGTAGGAGTACTTTTTTTTAAAAGCTGTGTAAACATGGCCCGATTGGTTAGATCCGCCAATATAGGCAATTAGGAGCGTCAGTTCAGTACCACATGTTAAAATAAACTTACTCAGAAACAGTGCGTTGAGAGCCAGATCATATTTTTCGAAATAAAAGTCTAGGACAAGGCAGATCGGAATTTGTGCCATTATTCATCGCCAGTCAACGTATCTGTGTATTATTTCCATGAATTGTGGTAAGCTTGATATATTCAATATCTTTTTAATGAAAATTGAATGTAAATTGATAATTTATGTCTGTATATGTGTGTGGTTCAGTAGCGAACATGAGGCAAAGCCTATATAGTGCTCCAACCTGAACAGAAGGTGTCGGAGAAAAGTAAAACTGCATGGAATTGCCAAACAGTACACTGACACCTATCTTATTGACTAGAAGGAACTAATGCTGGAATTGCAGAGGCGTAGTAACCATTAGGGAGGAGTATACTGGTGTAAATTGTTTCAGATGAAGCTGGCAGTTGGCCTACCGCTCTGAACTCAGTGTTTGTTATGTATTGTGTTCAGTCTGGAAATAGAGTATAAATTAGTTCTGAAATAGGAGGTACAACCTTCTTGTTTCAGGGACTGTGGTCCTAAGTTACTGAAGCAGCACCTGGTCTGAGTTTTGCTGAATCCAGAGGCTGACACATATACTCCTTGGTCCAGATAGCGACCAGTGAGGTGTCTCCAGAACACAGAAAGCAATCGAGCAGAGGAGTCTTTTCCTGCCGTCATCACGAAAGATAAGCTTCTGTGGCCAGAGTAGCTCAACATTATGTGCCCCCTCCAAAAATTGACATTTTAGTAAACACAGAGGGACAATTAATTGGTGCAAATGACAGGAACTGTGAACTTTTCCCAATACTATTTCCAAGATAATCAAACACTTGAAGTCATGATGAAAAACAACAACTAAGCTTGAACAAAACCAGTATTACCTCATATTACTACTGCACAAATTACACACATAGAATAATAACAATAAAATATGTCAATACCAAAATTATATTTATAAACTGTGTACATAGTACTTGTAATTACATTTGATTGTGATTCCTGGTTCACTGTGTAGTTGAATCAGGATATCTATTATTGACAGTAATTAATACATATATATATATTTGAAACCTTACACTTGACTCAGTTAAGATAGTCTTATAGAAGGTTATATGTGTGTGAGTGTCACGGTGTTGTACAATGTTGTGGAATAAAATAAATTGTTTATCTGTCTGTTGTTGTTGTTGTGACTTACACTTCATCATTTTCATAACCCTAGACATTTAACGCAGTCATCACAATATTCCAGAATAATTCTGACTGAGGTATAAATGTGGTAGCAAGTAAGGTCATCTGTAATACACCACACTTATTAGATACAGATACCTTCACAGCTGATCTCAGTCAGTACACTAAGTCCCCTATAAATATTTATAACATCCCACTTTACCACAGACATTACAAAATAGCATCTCCCGTTAATCTACAAATTCCAGCTTTAGTACTTAGGGGACATTCCTGGGAACAGTGACATTGAATACACTATCTGAAGTTTAGCACTTTTAATTGTATCGATTACTTCTGGTATTAATCACGTTCTATAATAGAAATGTTTCTTATCTCCTATCTGGCGTCTCCTCTCTTTCTGTGTGATGTAAGTGGAGGTACAGATTCTTTAACACGCCAGTCTAATATCCAAACACTTTGTCTACGCAAAATCTAGTCTAGACAAAATTTTGTCTAGTTTATTAACTACACCAATTACCACTATAGAGGTGCCTTAATTTGTATCACTCAGTCCTACGCATCTGTTATTCTACGGGAAGGGGAGGTTTGGTAGGTTTGATAATCTGCCTGGTTTGCCGGAACTGATAGTGACACACATTTAAAGAATGCAAAGGTACAGGGGAATAGAACTGATCACCCAATCATAAGCTGAACGTAGTACAATAAAATCTCTAACACCTCGCGCCCCTACTACCGTATGTGGTATGGAAATAACGGTACGTCTTGTTTACGTAGTGAATATGTGAGCACGTGTTTTTTTTATAAGAGAATGTATTGCGGTATTTTAGTAGTAACGGGAGAGAACCTGCACAGAAACAAGAAATATATATTTAGGGCAAGTATTTATTAAAATACAGACTCAGATCAAAGCCCTGCAGGAATGTCTTAGAGAACATTCCCTTAAAGTGCAAGAAGTTCACACATCTGGAGATGAAATGGTAAAATCATTTTAGGCTAAATTAGAGATGAAACTGTCACAGACAATGGAAACATATGAAGTAAATGGTCATAATCAGTTGAAGAGTATGCTTGCCAAATTGCAAGAACATGCCAACCACATGAATGAAGTTTGCCAAGCCAGTGAAAATAGAGGACCATCAACAGATGAACTGCAGGAGCAGCTTGTTCAGAAAATGGAGAATGCCCTGAGGAATAGAGAAGAGCAGCAGAAATGTATGCAGGAGAGACAGGCTGAACATGAAAACCGTATCAAAGAAGTTCACAAGAACAAACTGATATCTGAATCTGCAGATAATACTCCGTAGTCACACAAGTGCACGCAAAGGGACTACAGGAGACAACGTAACAGTAATAATGAGGACTAGATATAACATTTAGAAAGAAAAAAAAACAATCATAAGAACTGATTAAATATTTAAATGTGTTTTGTTGGCATTTGTTGCATGAGTATTCCTTGACCTTGGGTGTATAAAATGCATAAATTTGACAAGTATTAACACCATTTGACAAATGATATTTGGTCAAGAAATAGGTGTTCTTATGTTTACATATGTTGATTGTGCATGATACAGTTCACAGTTAATCCTCATTTTGCGTTGTTTACTGTATAACACGTCACAGGGGTCTCAGAAATCAGAGGAGGTCTGCCTAAAATGGAAGTGTATTAATGCTCATTATGATCAAGTTTAAGTGTTATTAAATTTTGGGGAACTAACATTATCCTGGCTCCCATAGTCAGGCATAATCACTTCCCCATTTTTCATTGTTTTTGTTTTGTTATTGCATGTTTTTTCATTCCTGAAATATCTCATGTATCTGCATTGATTGTATGTGTGCAAGAATTAATATGTTTAATCTGCTATTTACACTCGCATCTAGCTTGCTCAGACATCTGTATTTAACATCCGGGTTTTTTTGTTTTGTTTTTTAACCTTGTCAGAATATGTAGGAAGGTTGCAATCTAATTGTTAGAGGAGTTATTGATTGCACATTCTAAAATGATGCTTACCTTAGGGTGTATTATTACTTAGGTGGCTTTAGTTTATGGGTTTTCTAAAAGCAGTAAGAAAGCATTCTTAAATATGTATTTTGCCACATTGTGTTCATTGCTTCTTGAGTAGGTATGTTAGTATAGTTGTTTTTCATTTTGTAGTCATGTTGTGAGGTTTATATCTTAATGAATGGGATATTCCTGTTTTTTTTTCAAACGTTAGCTTTAATACTACACAATCCAAAGAAAATAAATGACACACCGTCTGGTAAAGTAAAGATCGAGACAAAAGGATAGAAGTATTTGGACATCTTATGAGGTTGAATACTGATCCACCAAATCATAGGTATATTACTTTGGGAAGAAAGATAAAGGTTGACCCAGGAGAAAATGTACGGGGGGTTGATAGACATCTTCAAGCAATGTTTGGCATACTATAGATCGTAAATGTAAGTGATTCTACATGAAGGATCTTCTAGTGATACATATCGATGTGTGGAAATTGTGGTTTGAAAATATAGCTCTGAATCAGCTTTTTAGCAGACAAAAGCCAATGATGAAAACAAATATTTTAGATGCCATAGGACTCGTGCGTTTTAAAGGTAAAAGTAGGAGATGTTTTTTGCCTAACTGTAACATGTAAAAAGTGTCCTATACATATGATTGCAGTCATATTTAGTGGTATGCACAAAGTAGATTGTATAAAACATATCTTTAAAGAGAAGCACACCATAAAGAACAGTCCACAAAATGAGCCATAGAATCTTTCTTCGTCTCTTTCTGAAACAGACAGTACCAAAATAAAAAGAGTGATTTATGCCTTCGCTTCCCTTCAGCATTTTGTTGTGATATGCATCTTTAAAATAGGTTACAGTGCCAATACCATAAGCAAGGCAAAAGTAAAGTTGAAAGTTCAGATTACAATAGGTGAAGACATTCCACTGTGGGTTTCAACAGCATTATCTTTAAAAGGCAAAGAGCAGCTTTGAAACTTGTCTTATTTCAGATCACTACTAGATGCGAATTGACTTTCATATTATTGTTAGTTTCTGATGCAAGTTCCTTATTGCACTTTGTATTAATATGTGTATAATCAGATTTCTTAATCCTCATTACACATTTGTTTTAACTATTAAATTTCCTGTCCCTTTTTTTTTACCTGGAAGTCATAACAAAAAATTTGACACAACCGTGCTAAAACAAAACATCGGAGTAATCTGACAGACCACGTCAATGAAGTGTTGAATTGATTGCGCAGAAATGCAAGTAAAACATTGTCCTCAGCACAAAAGTCAACTTTTCAACATCCATGACAGGTTAATTCTTCATGAAGACAGCGTCAGTTGGAACATTTCAATGTCAATCGAATATGTCCGTTGGGTGACCTTGCGGTTGTCTTATCGGTCAATGTCGACAATCCTATCAATATTGGCTGCAAAAAAGGTGGAGTGTCATACGTTCTTCCAAACATAATCTCGGGGAGAAATCGATTGGTAAATCTCTCATAATGAAGCAGCTCAGTTCTTGAAGTAAGCATTCATAAAGCGAATCAATTGGGTAGGCAAAAGTGTCAGCAAAATTCATCATCAAACAGTCCATGTCTCGACATAAATAACACATAAGGAAGGGAAACCCGAGGCCTGTAAACAGTAAATTAATATTAGACAAACATAAAGGTATGTTTTCAGGCACTCGTAAGAAATAAAGAAGTAGAACACTTGGACAACAGAAAAACAACAGACGTGAGTGGCTTACCCAGGGTTCGAACCCCGTACCTTCCGTACGACAACTCCGCCTAGCTATCAAGCGAATCACACTGACCCCACGGCCAGCTAGGCATCCCCAATAAAGGATGGTGTAAGTAAATAAATTAAGGGGCTGCAGTAAAACTGGTAAGGAATATAAGTTTATAAACTAATAAAACGGTATTGAATCAGTTTTACAAATTACAGTTCACATGAGACAAGGGACGTTTCGGGTTTTACCCTTCATCAGCCACAGTTACAAACAGGTGACAAGGATAAGAATTACATATAGATACTACAAAAACATATGATGATGAGAAACATACAGAAAATGAGCGATACAAGCAGATGAGCGAAAAATGAACAATAATAATACAAGAAAATCGTAATACTGGGTCCAGTAAATAGTAGAAGACTTAAGGACAGTAGTATAGAACAGAGGGTAGGTTTCTGGTATTGTATAAACATAAATAACACATAAGGAAGGGAAACCCGAGGCCTGTAAACAGTAAATTAATATTAGACAAACATAAAGGTATGTTTTCAGGCACTCGTAAGAAATAAAGAAGTAGAACACTTGGACAACAGAAAAACAACAGAAGTGATTGCGTCATTAAAGGGCTGAGTTGCCCACTGTATACTTCCGGTGTTATCTTGTGTGTTTCGTGAATGATGGTATGAAGATACCTGAATATGTTTTTCTTCAATGTTTGCAAATAAATGTCGTCATGTTCAGCAAAGAGTTATGGTCAAAGTATTTACTGTTGTCTTGCCAAGGTCTTTGTCTTGTTTGGACTGACACATACTGTTAATAGGGGAACAACAGAAGTGATTGCGTCATTAAAGGGCTGAGTTGCCCACTGTATACTTCCGGTGTTATCTTGTGTGTTTCGTACTGATAAATAGTCAGCAAAGCATCCTTTATTGGGGATGCCTAGCTGGCCGTGGGGTCAGTGTGATTCGCTTGATAGCTAGGCGGAGTTGTCGTACGGAAGGTACGGGGTTCGAACCCTGGGTAAGCCACTCACGTCTGTTGTTTTTCTGTTGTCCAAGTGTTCTACTTCTTTATTTCTTACGAGTGCCTGAAAACATACCTTTATGTTTGTCTAATATTAGTCCATGTCTCGAGCATGACCTTGCACATCAATATGTATCATCTGGCATTCACGTTTATAGATTACGTGTAGATAAAGTACTTGAACAACTGTTCATTTCAGCATTCAGCTAATCGATGATCCATTCATTTTCAAAATTTGTACCGACGGACATAACAAAATCTCGTAAAATCAATATGACGTATCCCCCATATCTGTGGTGTGGTCAATTTCACTAGTATCTGTCTTTCTGTCAATATGGTTCGTTGTCTAGCGGTTCCCGGTTTACGGAATTCGAATATCAACGTAGGAACTGGCATCTAAGCAAGACAACAGTAAATACTTTGACCATAACTCTTTGCTGAACATGACGACATTTATTTGCAAACATTGAAGAAAAACATATTCAGGTATCTTCATACCATCATTCTCAAATACATCTGGATACTACAGTACTTCAAGTACACTCATGAATTCTCTTACGGGGTATAAACACTATCCCAAATTAGTTCCAACAAGGAACACTGTCAGACACGACTGGTCAGTCTACACGACTGTAAATAAATGCTTAACTTACTAAGTCAAACAATGAGACGTCACATGCGAACCACGCACAGCGACAACAGAATAGTGCCGCACTTGCTAGCAATACAATCATCTTTATTCTCACTCACATGTGGCGTGCAAAAGTCTACGACACACACACACACACACTCACTCACTCACTCCCACACACATACACTCACACACACACACCATATATATATATAATAGCCCCTTCAGTCATAACTGACTATGGGAATGAGCCCCTGAAGTGACAGCCTTCAGCTGATTATTTTTATTGTGCTCCTTTTAAACGTTTTCTCCTCTCTTCTGCTTGTTGTGTCAGCTTCTTTTCGCCCAGTCTGAGGTGGCGTCGTAAATAAGATCTACATCAACGGCTTCTTCATGATTTCTGCTACTTCACGGCATCCATAGCCCTCTGGTCGGACACTGCTCTACTCTGCTCTATTCACTAGCTACCACTTTCTCTACTGTCTCTTATCTACTGTCTCAACACACATCTATGTCCGACTGACCCCTTCCATTCATATTCACCAAAAACGTGAAAACCTTCCACACTCCACTGAGCGCCATTCACGCGTATCTATAGCTTGCAGCTTGTCTTAATTCCCGCTCACAATATCGCTTGTGGCTCAAATATTACAAAGCACGCATACACCACTCACAACAAGTTAACATGCCGAGTAGGCTCTCACTAGAGCACAGGAACATTCCTACACGAAAACATTCTCAAAACACTCCGTGACACATGACAACCACATTACTCAAGTCCACGGTAGTTTTAACATTTCTCGTAAAACCACATCTCTGGTGCCTTCAGTGCCTTTCCTACTTGTTAACAAATTGTCCATAACTCACTTCCAATGTCAGAATTGTTTAATGTCGCTAAGTATTGCTGGATAATCTCTTCACATATAGTTTTGGATAAGTACGATGGCTGTCCACCGCCTTTACTTCCATACTGATTTATGTGAGCATGCAGGAAGGGATAAAATTTGGCAATTAATTCAAGCAATCCAAAAAAAGTTACCATTGTTTGGAGAATCAAATGTTTCATCATCTCCTCTAAATGCTGTAGTTGAGTAATTTGGTAAGAGAAAAGTTTGCACACAAAACAGTAGACTTTTCCTTTTGTATGAGAATACATTAACCATTCTCGAGGGTTGGTTTCTCCATTTACTTTAGTGTAATGGAATACATTCTTTGAATAGAACCGGGCTTGGTTTTTGTATGTTTGCTTCTAATTGATAAAAGGCTGATCCCAGTGCTGACATTCTTACGGGCCTTTTGTAATCCAGAATAATTTTTCCTCGTTATTCAATGTCGTCCATAAACCTACGTCATTATTATCTCTGAAAACACTAGTAGCATGAACAGTTGATATTTGTGTGTCTGCAATTCTAGGCCAAGAAGCAGTAAATAATCTGTGTCATCTCTCGGTTAACATAGGTCTCCAAATAAATGCCTCTAAAACTAAAGTTATGAACTTTTCTAACGAGACCTTCGATATCATCCTGAACGGGAAAAAACTACAGAAAGTTGAAAGTTTCAATTATTTAGGCAGTAAAATGACTCAGGATGGTGACACAACAAGAGAAATCCATACTAGAATTGCTTTGGCAGCTAGCGCCTTCTATAGATTATCTAACATTTGGAAATTACGATCACTGAATATACATACCAAGCTTCGTCTGTTTAATTCAAATGTTATCTCAGTGTTAACATACGGCTGTGAAAGTTGGAAAATAACAAAATCATTGGAGAACAAGCTGAATACATTCGAGAAAAAATGTCTTAGAAAACTCATGAACATCAGTTGGAAAGAATTCAAGACTAATCGACAAATAAGAGAAGACTCTAAGCAGAAATATATCTCCGACTATGTAAGGAAAAGACGATGGTCATATTTCGGTCATGTCCTACGAATGCAAAACAACAGAATACCACTACAGGCGCTCACTTGGGTTCCTGAGAGTAAGAGGAAAAAAGAAAGACCAAAAGAAACACTTAGAAGAACAATAATAAGAGAAGGAAGAACGTTGGGCCTAAATAATGTGCAAGAGTTAAGAGGAGTGGCGTCACAACGAACAACCTGGAGAGCAATGGTTTCTGCCTTATGCGCCGTGTTTGGTGCTTAAAGAATTTATTATTATTAATTCTAGGGTTTTCGCTGAGCTTGTTCATAGTCTTTAAGATCGTAACGAGCTTGGACTGCTTCTTTTAATGTAACTATCTCGTGGGATGTTCCTTCAGCTCCTTGTGTTAATTCTTTGGCTTTAGGTCTTCTCACTTCATTGTCACTTTCTCCAGAAGTTTCCGTATTTGTAGTGGTAGTTACTGACAACAGTTCTCTTTGAAGTTCTTGAGAGGCTGTGTTCTGTATATAAACTGGTTGTTCATCAGTCTGCCCAGTGTATTTTATTTTCTTCTGTTTGTAAACATAAATGTTGTGTATCTGAGAGGTTATGCAGGATGGTTCTGCCTGTTGTACAAAGCCATATGACGTTCTTGGATGTAAATGCTTCAGTATTGCCTTCTGTTCCATTTGTCGCTTTCGTTTACTAGCACCACTTTCATATCGCTTACTCATTATTTTTAACACTAAAAGTCAAAATTAAATATTATTGTGATTCACAATGGTATAAAAGAATCCTCACCTGATTTCAAAATGCACGGGACATTACTCTTGGCTCTACTAATGTTCATAATGTTTTTATTTCGGAATTTAACTTATGTCTATAATAGATTCGCATTTTGGCGAAGCTGGCAAGAAATGGCGGCAATTTCTCCTTTTGGCTAAATTGAAAAGCAAAGGGTTAAAGCCTCCACAAACTTTACTAAACAGTAAGTGCGTATTTGTGTAACTGTTATCCAGTCATACGTGTTTAATGTTACTAGCAACTATGACTATATAGTAGAATCAAGAATGTATGCTTTGGTCACTTCCATCAATGTATTCCTAAATTTTGGATTTGTGCTTAGGTACGCCCCTGATGTTTATCATTACAAATGGAATAAAATTAATGGTGAATTTTTTAATTTTTTTGGCTGGAGGCAAAGGCCCCCCTAGATTAAGAGGCCCTGGGCTGCAGCACGCTCAGTACATATGTAAATCTGGCACTGCCTACACTACTGACTTACAAAAGAGTTGATATCTTTTGTTGGAAGTGAGAACCACACAAAAACAGTAGGCTAATAAGTTGGCGAAAATAAACAGACCCACAGAAAAAATCATTCTCTACTCAATAAGGATTAACAATTTTTATTGGATTATTATAATAACAACTTAATGATCACGCAAACGTACCGTGAGTTGTAGATATAATAATTTATATTCAAAGGGTTAACTGACACCTACAAATTATTTCAAGGGTTCCTTCAAGATAAAAAGGTTGAGGAAGGCTTCTGTATACATACATCCTTACATCTGCTGTAAATATTAATTTAGAGGCAATGAACATTATAAATGTAATATAACAACATACATTTACAGTATCAAATTACAATTAAGAAATAAAGTACGTTAAAAAACAATAAAAAACATAAACAATAAAAACGAACGTAAAAAACAACCACACAAAAACAAAAATAAAATCCTCCTTGAAACCAATCATATTACAATAGATAGATAGATAGATAGATAGATAGATAGATAGATAGATAGATAGATAGATGGATGGATGGATGGATGGATGGATGGATGGATGGATGGATGGATGGATGGACGGACGGACGGACGGACGGACGGACGGACGGACGGACGGACGGACGGACGGACGGACGGACAGACAGACAGACAGACAGACAGACAGACAGACAGACAGACAGACAGACAGACAGACAGATAGATAGATAGATAGATAGATAGATAGATAGATAGATAGATAGATAGATAGATAGATAGATAGATAGATAGATAGATAGATAGATAGATCAGGCTTCCGGTTCAAGATGTCCGACACAGTTTGTAATTCGAGATTTTGGTGTTTTTTCCCGCTTTACTGCAATTTTTCGTAAGTGATTGACTTGGTACGAGCCATTGGGTTCATGTGAGGAGACTTCCCCCATGTTTTGTGCTACATGCAATGTCTGCATGTTGCGTATATACCTGAATGAGGGCATGATTTTGGAATGTTCAGCTAACGACACTGTCAGCCATCTTGTCATGTCAGAAAATTCTGTTCACAAAAAGATTACGTGTACTTTCTTCACATGCTTTACTATAATGGCGTCATCAACAAATGTCTTCACTTCGTATAAAGCATGTAGTCTTGGTTGACAATCCACCTAAGAGAAGGACAACTTCACACAAACCCAGGTAGGAAAGACTCGTTAGTCCAGAAAGAGAGCTCTCATAGGAGAGACAACTCTGATGTAAAACAACTGCTGCCTTGTAGGAAGGTCACGGAAAACCGGAGGCTAGGGAAGCAGTCCCGAACAAATGCATGCTGAAGACGGATGCACTGGGCCGCAAGGCGCACAACATAGTGCAACGCAAACCGCCATGAGATGACAGACACAGATATGACTCAACGAGATAGTGCTCGACCCAAGGAGTCCCGCCAGGTGGGAAGAGTGCCGGACTCCCTGCCTCGAAGGGGTCCACCCAAGGCTACTGGTGGTCACTTATCTCTGCATCGTGCAGCCAGGGCGCAGAATATTAGAGAAAATGAGACTGGACAAAACACCCAGGAAAGAACACTAAATATACTCCAATGGAATGCAGAAGGTGTCCTAAGGAAGAAACGACCGCACACAAAAAAAACTACATGATGAGCAAATTGATATAGCCTGCATACAGGAAACACACCTAAATACAAACCACAGATTTTCTGTAAGAGGATATGAAACCCTCCGGCTTGATAGAGAGGGACACAAGGGAGGAGTACTCATGTTAATCAGAAATTCCTTGCCTAGCAGAGAACTTTCTGTTGCTACAAACGGTCAGGCGGAAATTATAGGAGCTGATATCACGATAGATGATCAGACCGTTAGAGTATACAACCTATATGCCCCCCCAGATAAAGATCTTTCATTAGCCACAATGGAGATTAGGCGCACCAACTGCCTAGTTGTTGGTGATTTCAACAGCCATTCAGAAAGGTGGGGTTACACAAAGGCTGATACCCGTGGCATTGAGGTAGAGGACTGGGAGATTGACTCTTCTTCTTCTTCTTCTTGCGATCGCATCTTTGATGATTACACCGTCAGACGAGTTCTCATGATGAATTCGACTGTTGTTTGAAGTTCCTCTTTAACTCCATATAGCTTTGAGTTTAGTGTTGAGTCATTGGGCCAGTATATCTTTCTTAACTGGTCATACAGAGGACAGTCCTGTAGAACATGCTCAGCAGTTTGTTCGTTTAATCCACATGTGCACAGTGGTGAAGCAGACAATCGTAGCTTGTGCATGTGTTTATTCAGTTTGTTATGCCCTGTCCTGAGTCGAAAAATAGTTATCTGTCCCTGCCGGTCGAGAGTGTGATAGTCGTCTTTGGGTTGGTTCTGTTCTCTTCTGATAGTCTGGATAGCTCTCTTTTTCTCAAAGTATGTGACTTCATTATCTTCTTGTTCACATTCTCCTCCCTTTTTTGCAAGTTTATCTGCCTTTTCATTTCCGGGTACACCACAATGAGATGGTACCCACTGAAGTATGGTTCTCTTTTTGGCAGCTACCTTGTTTAGTTCATTTCTCAGATGCGGGAGTTTACCACCCTTGAGAGCTTGCAGGACAGACAGTGCATCTGTGAGGATGACTACCTGGTGGCAGTCAGAGTTGGTGTTATAAATCATATTTGCAGCTTGCTCTAGAGCTTGAACCTCAGCTGTATAGTTGGAACAGAATTTACCAGTGGGAATGTGCCTAGTCTCATAGTGGTTGTCAGGATATGAGATAAAGATACCGGCACCTCCATTCCTAACAGCATTAGTTGCTGATCCATCTGTATAGGCATGTATCCATGATTGATCGGGATAGCTTTCTTGGATCATACTCAATGTAGCAGTTCGTTTTTGCAGATCATTATACTCACATCCACTTGTGAGACCACTGACTGATGTATTAATTTGGAGGGCACTGCTGGCCTGCTCCCATGGTACAGGGTATAGGGTGGGCTTCAGTGGTGTTGTCTTCATGGATAGGTCTTCTTGATGCTGTCTTATAAGTCTTTTCCCCCGATGCACAAAGCTGCTACGCTTTAGACGTCCCAATGCCAGATCATCTAGTCTTGCCTTCATTGGGTGCATTGGCATACTGTTGTACTTTTCCATCTGGATCATGGTTTTTGTGTCTCTTCTATGGGACAATGTCTGTAATCCAGCAACCTTCTGCATCTCTGTTATTGGTGTAGTTTTCATGGCTCCTGTAATGAGCCTGAGAGCTTGATTTTGCACCTTGTCCAAAGACTGCAGATGTGAGTTAGCAGCTGATGACCATGCTGCTGAGCTAAACTCTAAGTGTGGTCTTATTACTCCATTATAAATCTTCTTTAGATTTCGTTCATTTGCTCCCCAGTTGGTACCTGCTAATTTTCTGAGTATGCCTAGTCGTCTTCGGGCCTTTCCTTCTGCATTTTCAATATGCTTATTCCATGTAAGCCTTTGGTCAAATGTCACCCCAAGATAGGTGGGGTAGCTTTCTTCCTTGATCACGGTTGTCCCTAGGTGTATGTTAGCTGATTTGTCCTTGGGGGCGAGGGAGAACAGTGTTGTGGAGGTTTTGTCTGTGTTTATTGTGATAAGCCATTTCTCTGCCCATGACACTAGCATGTCTGCTGCCCGCTGCATTCTATAATTTGCTGTGGTGACATTTTCATCAGCGCACCAGAGTACTAGGTCATCTGCATATAAGGCAGCTTTAACTCCTGCAGGGAGATCTTTCACCAGGTCATTGATGTAAACAAGGAAGAGTGTTGGGGAAATTACTCCTCCTTGAGGTACCCCCTGATGGAGCAACACTTTTCTGCTCTGCAGACCGTCAAGAGTGACTCTAGTTCTCCTGTTATGCAAGTATGACTGGATCCATTTCATCATGTTGCCTTGGATTCCACTTCTCCTAAGTTTTGCAATGAGGCCATCTTTCCACACCTTGTCAAAGGCCTGCTTGAAGTCGACCCAGATCGTTAGGACCTTTTTCTTCTCCTGGAAGGCATCTTCTATTGCTTGAGACAAGTAAGTAACTTGGTCTTCTATACTGTAGCATTCTCTAAATCCAGCTTGTTCCGGCACCAGGATCTGCTCAGACTCTAAATACCATTTCAATCTGTGGTTGACTATTCGCTCCATAGTCTTCCCAACACAGCTTGTGAGACTGATTGGCCGGTAACTTGCAGCCTCGGTCTTACATTTCCCTTTCTTTAGTATGGGTATTGTGATGGCTTCTCTCCATACTTGGGGTACCGTTCCTTTCAACCAGCTGTGGTTGAATATCTCAAGCAGTTTTGTCTTTGCTGCTGAGCTCAGATTTACTAGCATTTCGTTGCTGATTTTGTCTGGGCCGGGTGACTTTTGAAACTTAAGCTTGGAAATAGCCTTCTGTAGTTCTCCTAGTGTGATGGGTTCCCTCATTGGGGCAGGAGTATCTGTCTGTCCCATGGTTGCCAGTATTTCTTTTCTTATCTCTCTCTGATGATCTATGTTAATGGGTAAGTTGCTTTCTGAACTGTATCTTCTAGCAAACAAGTCTGCAGCTTGTTTTCCTCTGAAAAGTTTGCCACCTTCATCCAATGTGATAGTCTGCCTAGGTGAGGAACGCTCTTCATTTAGAGACTTGACTAATCTCCAAAGTTTCCTGCCGTCTTTCTCAAGGTTCAGCGATGCCGTTTTAGTTCTCCAGCTTTTCCGTTTTTCTTCTAGCTTTGTTCTCTGAAACTCTGCTACAGCCTTTTTCCATTTGTTGTGAGTTTCAAGTGAAGGCTGAGACTCTGCGTCCTTTCTAGCCCTGTCCATAGCTTCCTGACGTTCTTGGAGTGTGCTGGACCAGTATGGTATGTAGTTACGCCGGCATCCTTTGGGAATGGTTTCTTTTGCAGCTTGTAGTATGCATCTGTTGAAGTCTTTTACCACTTCATTAATGTCTCTGTTCTGTACCTTGAGGGTAGACAGCAGCGTGTTCACCTGATGCCTGAATAAACCCCAGTTGGCTTTTTTGTAGTTCCATCTTGTAATGGCTGGGCCTGTACTGAGAGTTGCACTCTGGACAGTAAGAAAGATTGGGCGATGGTCGCTTCCCCCTAGTTGGTCTCCTACTTCTCTACTAATAGATCCAGCTATATCTGGTGTGGAGAAGGCAAGATCTGGTGTTGAAGTTGTGTGCCATCCTCTGGAGTAGAAGGTAGGAGTATCTGTGGCATTATTGACTAGGATTAGGGAGTGATCATCTTGCCAAGTTTCAACCTCTTCACCTCTGTGATCCAGATGGTTATAGCCCCAGCTCTGGGAGTGGCTATTAAAGTCTCCAACTGCTATAAAGTTGGTGGCTGGTACCTGTATAGAGCTGAGACTCAGGGGTTTGTTGTTCGGACAGTAATAGTTCAGGAGTTCTATTTCCATCTTGTCTACCTTTATCTGCAACAGCTGATATTCTGCTCCATCCATGAAGGTTTTCCTTTCGTGTGCAGGAATGTTATTCCTTACAAGAGTAAGTACTCCTCCTTTTCGTCTATCTTTTCTGTCGGATCTGAAGCATTGATATCCCCTTATTTTAAAGGTTTGATCTGCTTTCAAGTGAGTCTCTTGGATACAGCAAACACTGACTTGCTTCTCATACAAGATGTTTTCCAGCTCTGTCTTTTTGCTGTATCCAGCCTGCTTGCTGTTCACTCCCTCTGCATTCCAGTGCATCATGACAAGTGGCACTCTGGGTTTCTCTTTTTCTGTTTTGTTTTGGTCAGTAGTTCTCCTCCGCCGTCTGCTGACTCCACAAGACGGTCTAGAGGGTCCTCCAGTAGCTGAGGGTGGGCTCTGTCGAGGCTCAGAGCCCGGCACTGCACCTGCCTGGTGGAGCTCCACAGGGCGAGCACCAGTACGAGATTTATTTGACGGTGTACTCTCCATAGAAAAAAAAAAGCGAGTTGCGTGATACTGTGGTTTCCGGTGCGCCTTCTGGCCCAGTATCTACGACTTTAGCACCTGTTCAACGGGAGAGTGGGCTCATCCCTAATCTGTTTATGTTCCCAGTAGTAGACTATTCGCAAGCAGCCTGGGGGTGTCACTGCTCTGCGCGGACCTTGTTTACCGAGGCGGCGTCCGAGCTCGTATGGTGAAAATATGGTTGCGTTATCTTCAAAATAGCCCTGTCTTTCCCGTGGCTTTTCTGCCATCCTGCAACTTTGAGTTAGGGAGTTCTGAGCTCCAGTCTCTTTCCCAGGCATTTTATCCTGGCCTGGCACGCATACAGAGGACCCCACTTCTGGTTCTAAGTTAGCAGTTGGGGATAGGTGGGGTAGCACACTGTGCATTCCCCGTCATCCAGGGGGCTCTCCAACTATGCAGAGCTTGCACAATGCTGTGCTCTGGTTCTGGGCTCTCCCAAGGAATTCTCACGTCCTGCACAGAGCCACTTCCAGATACCCACCACCTGCCAACCCTCCATTGTAGAAATCTCCTGCATGCGGCCATCCAGTCAAGAGCCAGTATTAAGTCTGGTGCCCAAGTGATCCCCCCAAGCTCAGTGTGCAATGCTGGGTTCTCATCATGCTGCAACACAGGAGGGATTGTGATGCTCAGCCATCTCTCTCAATTCTGCACCGATAAGTGACATCGGGGACTTAACTTTGCCTCAGTACTGGGAGGCCCCGTTTCCGGGTACACCACACACAGCCAATTGAGGCAACGGTCGCCATGGGCGTGATAGACGACAAACAGTGAAGAATGAGGCAAGAAAGCATTTAACCCATGAAGTGGGGGTGGATTGGTGCAGACCAGAGCATGTACCACTCGCCGGTGGGTTCTGCATCTACACCTATAGGGTTCCACCCACTCCTCAGCCCATTTAGTCTGGCCCCTCACCCAGGACCTGTCCGGCTTGGGTGACCCTGCCAGGAGTAAAACTCCCGCCGGCATAGCTCCCGGGATCATTGAGGCGCTCAAGCTCTCCAACCACGGCAAGGTAGGCTTACATGTGGAGAGGGAGATTGACTCAAATCTACAACTCATCAATAGAGCACATGATACACCCAGCTTCTACTCAAGAAGATGGCAATCGACCTCGACACCCGACCTTGCCTTCTCAACAGGAGACATCAACCATAAGATCGAACGCTTTGTGCTCAACCAATTGGCGGGCAGTGACCACAAACCGATCAAATTAATGATCAATATGGAACATACACTCCACCTCCATAAACCATTACCCCGCTGGAACTACAAAAAGGCCAACTGGAACAAGTTCTCAGCACTGACTGATGAATACTGTGGTTCCATAAACACCCAAAACAAAAGAATTGGAGAAATAGTTGACGGATTTAACAAAGCAGTTCTGAAAGCTGCCCTGGAATCAATACCAAGAGGGGCGAGGAAAGATTATAAGCCGTACTGGACAGAAGAACTCAATGAACTGGAAGAACAGGTAACAGAGGCCAGAGATGTAGCAGAACAGGTCAAAACAGTTGAGGCAAACATCGCCTACAAAGCTATCTCTGCAAAATACAGGAAAATGTTAAACTGTTCAGCCAAAAATAGTTGGATCAAAACAACAGAAAGTCTTAACCTCGACAAAGATGGAAGAAAATTATGGAGGCTCGCCAAAGTCTTAAATAATGAGGAATGCAAAAATAAGGAAATAGCCCTACAACAAAATGAAAAAATACTCACAAAGAAAGAGGCAGCTAATGTTTTTGCTCAAAAATTCTCACTTGAGAGCCAGATAAATATTCCACTGGACAGAAAACAGGAAATTTCCAAAGAGCAAGAAATTTACCAAAATATACCAACTGTTCCAGAAGAGCATATGACAACAAACCTCACCATGAGAGAGCTAGAGGCAGCCATCGTATCCCTTAAGCAAAGAAAGTCACCTGGAAAAGACAGGGTAACAAATGACATGCTTAAAGAGCTAGGGCCTAAGGCCAAGAAAGTACTCCTCAAGATTATGAACTATAGCTGGAAGCGTGGAATAGTACCACAAGCCTGGAAAGAAGCAATACTAGTTCCAATCCCCAAAAAGGACAAAGACCGAATGGACCCCAACAGCTACAGACCCATCAGCCTTCTAAGCTGCACGGGAAAGCTTATGGAGAGAATGATCAATACCAGATTAAGCTGGCACCTCGAAGAAAAACAAATTTTACTGCACCAACAGGCAGGCTTCAGGCAACATAGGTCTACAGAGGACCAAGTCACCTACATTGCACAGGAAATCGAAGATGCTTTCCAAGAAAGAAAGCACACTTTAGCAGTCTGGGTAGATATGGAGAAAGCATTTGATAAAGTTTGGAAAGATGGGCTAAGAGTTAAAATGCTTAAATATGGAGTCTGTGGAAGAATGTATAACTGGATCAGCAACTATCTAACAAACAGAACAGCTAGAGTGCAGGTGCACGGGCAGTTAAGCAAAAAGACTACAATGGAACATGGAGTTCCACAGGGTGGGGTCCTTTCCCCAACACTCTTCCTCATATATATAAATGATATAACAGAAAACATCCACAAGAATGTCCACAACTCCCTCTACGCTGATGACCTGGCCATGTGGACTTCAGAACAATACATCTCCACAGCAAGAGTGCGCATGCAGGATTCACTGCTAGCCCTTGAAAGTTGGTCCAAAAAGTGGTTGCTCAAAATAAATGAACAAAAAACTACACACACTATTTTTACCTTGTCAAATAACCACAGCAAGCAAAGCTGCAATTAAATGGACAGGCAGTACGAGGAGATGAAACACCAACATACTTAGGAATCACACTAGACCGCCGAATGACATGGAAATCACAGATTAACAAAATACAGCTAAGGGCAAAACTTCGCATGGCCATCATGAAAAAGTTAGCAGGTACCACATGGGGTGCTGATGAGAATATCCTCAAAAAGCTGTACACAGGCAGAGTCAGACCTGCTATGGAATATGGCATCACAGCTTGGTCGACGGCAGCAAAGTCAAATTTTGACAGAGTAAACAGACTCCAAAACCAAGCAGCACGTATTATAACAGGGGCCCTAAAGTCTACACAAATCAACCATATGGAAAACATCACAGGGCTACAGTCAATGGAGGATAGACGTGACAGCAGAGTCTTAAAACAAGCTGAAAAATTTAAGAGGCTCGAAGGACACCCCATGTACCAAAGAATGAATAGGCTAGGAAGAGGCAGGCTCAAGCGAACTAACTTTGTCGCCCAAGCAAAAGAAAAAATTAACAATAATACCATACTAGCTAGCTCAGTTGCAAAGAAAATCCCAACAAGCTCAACTATCCCACTGTGGAAAATAAGATGCTTTCCTGAGTTAAAATCTGATATTCCAGGCATTGAAGGTAAGGGAACACAGACAGAAACACAAAGAAAGTGTATAGCAACCAAGTATATTGACCAAAGATTTCCAGCGAAGCTTTGGACACATGCATATACTGATGGTTCGGCAACAAATGCAGTTGAAAATGGGGGTGCCGGCATCCTCATAAAATTAAAGAATAGAATTCACTCTATGGCAATTGCCACTGGAAAATACTGCAACAACTTCTGTGCTGAAGCAGAAGCCCTGAAACAGGCAGCTGAAACTCTTATTGAATGCAAAGCACAGGCAGAAAAACAGATAGTAATCTTTTCAGATGCCCTCTCAATAATATCAGCGCTGAAGAGCCACCAAACTAAAGGATTGAAAGATCTGATAATCTCCCTTGAAAGACTGGCCGAATGCTTCAAGAAGTGCACTATCCAGTGGATACCAGCCCATTGCAACATACCAGGAAATGAAGAGGCAGATAGACTTGCTAAAGAAGGAGGTGCCTTACAGCAAAATGATATAGAGACAACTTACGCAACGGCAAAGACCACTATAAAGGCTACATTCAAGTCCAAATGGGAAAGAGAGCACCCGGGACATTTGAAAAATGACGCATATCATCAACTATCCAGAAAAGAACAGGTCATCATTTTTCGACTGCGCACTGGGCACAACAGATTGAGATACCATCTGTACCACAAATACAAAATTGGTGCAACAGATCTCTGCACCTGCGGTACCAGCCCGATGACAGTCGAACACCTGCTGCAGTACTGCCCAACCTACAGTAATGAACGGGGTAGCATATGGCAACAACCTACTTCTGTCAACGAAAAACTGTTTGGAGATGTCGGGAACCTTGAGTTGACTGCTGCCTTTATTAGAGTCATAAATGTGGAAGTCTGAAGGCGAACGAGGAAGAAGAAGAAGAAGAAGAAGATCAGTCTGGTTTGAAATGTTCAGGGGAGCCTACTAAGGTAAGTTTATATGTTTAAGGGAAAGAATTAAGCAAAAATAAAAATATACATTTAAAAGTGGTTTGTTACTTATCTTTATCTACGAATAATTTACATTAATTTTTTTTCTTTTTTACAACCTATTTTTATGTAGTTCGTGAGACATATTTCATATTTTAAGTATGGTAATCTTATTGGCATCTTATTATTTTTTATAAGAATACATTTTACAAGAGCAGGCTATGTATTCAATGAATTTTCTATATTTTCATCTGTAACTTTTAATGGACTGTTTATTGTCCCCTTGGCGGTCCTTCGTCGTACATCAGTTATCGCTTCTCGGCCTTTTGGCGCAAATAACGCTGTGAAACTTAACGCCCTAATATCTGGTCTTTGGCTAGGGTCATGTGTCTAGACACAGTGACCAGTAGTGACATTTATGTGAGAACATAGAAGACCACTACAATGACACATGGTGTCATTGGGTCTTCGTGTGTTGGGACATGTGGTCTTGACCAGAGCCGGGTTTGGGGCGGGGACAATGCGACCTCATGCGAGGAAAAAAAAAAAAAGGAAAAAAAAAAACTCAGTTATCGCTTCTCGGCATTTTGGCTAAGATCAAAGTGTCTTAGCCAGGGTCGGGGTCACACACAATTAACACATTAAACTCAATAAAGTCATTAGACCTCACTTTGAACCCCAGAAGGGGCATAACAAATTTTAATTAAAAAAAAGTTGCTCGAACTGAAATAAAAATTTACGATATTACATACACTGCCACACCAACACAGAGGTATGGGAAAAACTTGTTAGAGAAAATAAAAAAACAAACTGGAAAGATATTAATACAAAACTACTAAAATTTTCGGAAGATCGGTTTTAATCAAGACCTTTATTTTACCTAAATTGATTTACATAGCAAATATTCAAATCATTCCTCAAGAAATTATTACACGAATAAACAAACTCACAAGAACATTCTTATTTCGCAACACTTTACATTGTATAAAACATAAAACGTTAATACAACCCAAAGATAGAGGGGGAGTACATTTACAAGATATAGCAACTAAAATAAAAGCTTTAAGAATCAAGTACATAGGAGAAATCGTTAAAAATCATGAACAATACCCCCTGGCTCATTATTATATTGGTCTGAGATTATCTAACGTGTGTCGTTACAAAAATGGGACCCAAAGATGCAGCAATAGAGAATGCAGTCAGCGACCCATAGCTTGACTGCTTGCATCAGGGTCAGCGAACCAGAGCTGACCAAGACTCTACTCCACCTCCACGTGGTGGTCCTGGAAACAGTCTGCATCACTGCAGTCTGGCTGAGCGAGTAGGGATCGCAGAGGGAAGGCAAATCTGGTCCTAAAAAATGCCGTGCTGAAGTCGGATGTGTCGACCGAAAGGTGCAGATATCACAGCTCCGGCGTAAACAGACACAACGCAACCAACGTCCTTTTCAGGACGAACGAGGAAGAAGAAGAAGAAGAAGTTACAAAAATAATCAATCTCATCATTTTGGCACTTTACTACGGTTCTACAAACAATGCATACAAGGAAACAAACCTTTATTACAACAAAACACGTTCCATTTACATGAATCTTGTTAGTGCACAAGAACCCTCATTTGTGAAAAGGATAAAACGTGGGTACAATTATTTCATAACTGATTACCAACCTATTTTTAGGAGCCTACACGAGTTACCACTTGCTTCCCCAGCAAAGGAAGTCACCTTTAGATTATTATATAACATGACACCCATTAGGCAAAGACTTGTTGCACAGTGGAAAAACCTCCCAAAATGCAAATTATGTAACACCAATACACAGGAGACAGAAGATCATTTGTTTTTTTACTGTAGTACAATTACTACTACAATAGAAATTTTGAAAAAGGAATTGACGGCTTACATTACACGCAGTATTGACATGTATAGAGCTATCATGCTGAATTCCCTACCAAAGTGTACACAACAAGTAGAACTGAAACTTGTGACCCTGCTAGTGGAGTTTAAATATTTAGTCTGGATATGTAGGAACTGCGCGGTGTTTGAAGGGAAACAATACAACGCCCACTTATTCTCACAATTATACCTACAAAAAGACACAATATATCAAAGTTTGAAGGGATTAGGGGGGTAGGGGTGGGGCTCGGGGGCGGGTAGGAAACTAATTTTGTGGCCGGGCAGGGTAGTGGGGGTTGCTGTTTAACTCGAGAGTATTAGATTTTGATTACTAGCTAGCCTGCTAGAGGTGATGATTTCTCTCTACAGACTTACAGGAATTTACCAGGTTCGGGGACAATCCTCTATGATGTTTTATTTTTAGAGCATATGGTTATTATTTGTGTTGCACCTGCAACGATTAGCTTTGGCATGATCCTTTAATAATTGGTATGATGGCTAACTGCAAACATATGATTCGTCAACAGCATTTGTGTTCAATGAAACAAATGTTTATTCAATTTCCAACAAGAACTGGGTTAAGTCAAATGGTAACCACACCAAATTTGCATAATAGCATGTTGACATTTAATAAACAAGCATAAAAAGTCAATGCATTATTTTAATGATGCAATATTCCTTATTGCATCTCGTAATCTTTTCAAGTTGCTAAAACATGGCGTGGCTCCTCTATCCTTCTAGTGTTCCTTCGTTTATTTGTTAATGTGGTCTAGATTTCACGTTTTTCTTATCTCTTCATTTCAATGAAGAGCCAAACTTTCTCTTATTCATTAGTATTCCTTAGTTTGACTTTCTCTCAGCTTAAGGACCTTCATTCTTGGTAAAAGGTTCAGATATATGCCTGGGTTTACAATTCTTTACCCAGTTTTCGAGCGTAGCTCCGTTTCAGTTATGACTGTGGGCTCTAACAGTTATTGCATTCAGTATTTAGCAATACTTACAGTTTTCATGAATTCACAAACAAATTATTCTACGTTTCGAAGTTACACAGTTGCATTAATTGTGCGAAGTCAATCTCCTCTATAGAATATCACTGAGCAAAGAGAATTACGTCTTGTCTCGACCGCTCTAAATTCATTACTGACTAAAAAAATGGCTTCGTCTCTTGTTCATTCCGGGGAAAAAAGACTCAGCCTAACCATTGGTGGAAAATCACGTGACCAATGCTTGGCGTAAGCGAAGCTACCCTCATTAATGCTTGGCATTAGGAAGCGAAGCTTAGCCTAAAATATTGCGTGGCTTTTCGAAGCTAACCTGGTTTAATTAAACATCTGCGCCAAGACTTTTTTTATCTTCTGTTTCTATAAAAATTTATTTTATATGTTAATATAGCCTGTATCTGAAAACTTACGGTATACGCGGTTACATACAGATCCCGGGGCCCTGCAAATGTATCCCGTAGGGAGACATTTGAGTACTATCAATAACAAAAATCCATCCCCAAAAATTTCTAAGTTCAAAAAAATTTTCAGAAAAATTTAAAGTTCAAAAATTTTTCTAAGTCCAAAAATATTTCCAAAAAAATTTAATTTAATTCCTATACTGGGGTCCTATGTCTATATGAGGTCGTCTGCTATGTAAAAAAAACTAGTAGTGGACATCAACTTCAAAAAGTGTAACTTATTCATCACATCATAATATTTTTCACCAAATTTACAAATTGGCAACACTGCCTAACAAAATCTGCAAAACACTCATAAGGTCATCACTAAAAAAATGTGACGAGTGGCAACACTGGGGAATGAACAATAAACTATCTTATTTGCAGAACTTGGCTGGATTATCATAATCTATTACATTTCATTCAAAAATATAGTTGATTACATTCTCTTGGATGTGGTGGGGGTGTTATCTCTTTTCTGTACTGTTATTTGCTCCATATTAAAAGCCTGCAAGTACTAAAAAAATCTTTTTTTTTTTTTTTCTAGTGAATGAGCCACTTGCTCATTATTACATGTAGAAAACATCTCTAAACATAATATGCATATTTATCATACGATAATACAACCAGCATCATTTTTATAAGTAATCATTTTTCACAATAAAAGCATTAAAACCTCATGGCTTATCCTTATTTATTTATTTGTATGTTTCCTTGTTATAGACATTTTCCAAATGGTAAGTGTATAAACTCGTTCTAAGTCCGTCACTGTAGAAAATGTTCTATATTACATTTTTTTTTCTTCAAAATATGTGATGTTTGTCTCTAATATCCGTACGTCTGGTGGTGATCCTGTCCATTAGTCAGTTATTTCTAATCATTCCTTCTTTTCTGTCAATACAGTATTTTTTTTTTTTTTTTTTTTTTTGTGAACTCTTCCCTAGAAATATTATTTTATATATATATTTATTCTTCAACGATCTTCTTTGACTTACCATACATCAATTTTCAAACATCAAATTATTCAGCAACCAACAGACGAATGTGTTACTATCATTTTATGAAATATAAGGGAAAAGAAAAATATAGTTTCCAAATCATCATGAATTTTCTACATTGGGTTCCGTATTACTTTATTTTCTCTTTTAAGACAACTGCTTATACTTTTGACAATATGTATCCATGTTGTCACTCTCGAGGCATCCTTGTATACAATTTATATTTGTCTCCTTTTTTTTTTTTTCATAACACCAATGTATCATTTATGGTGTACCAATATCATTGTATCTATTCTAGTCCTCCTGTTATCTTGAGAATTCATCCTTAGTAACTCCCTATGTACCTTATCTAGCAATACATTTATGCAAAACACATCAAACAATTATTTATGGAAACATTTAACTGAGATGTAAGAACTTTTGACAATATGAGATGAAAAAAAATTTTTGGGTCATCACTCAAAAAATGTGACATAGAAAGGAAGAAAAAATATTCAATTGATCGTGAGGAATCTACAATATTCTTATAAGACAAAGTTCCTTGCACTCTGACTACTATTTAACCATATTATTTCTGGTTATCCTTGCATACAGTGTACCATTTCCATTTCCTTTATAAGTCCAATTCATCGCTCATGGTGCTCCAATATTTTAAAATGTGGATCCTTCCTATTCCTCTTATTCTGTACTGGAAATATATCCTTATTAATTGTCCATGTACTATATCTGTGACATGTCTGTCCTTGGGATAACGTTATTTTCTTATCCAATATCCTCGGGGTGAGCAAATCTCAGTATGTCCAATTTCATCAACCATTTATTTATTTTCTCTCCTGTAATTCTGGGTATGTTATGAGTATAGTACATTGTCAATTTATTCTAACTATCTTACAACATTCTGTAATTCGTGATAAGGAATAGTCATTTGTTATACAACAATGTTCATATTACAAAGGCAATGAGCAAAAATCAAAAAAAAAGATTTCTCCAAAAATGCGGATGTATCTCTATTTCCTTTACCTCTGGGTGTAGCAATTATTCAGTCATTATTTTTTTTTCTCCATTATTTAATCTCCATTTTGTGTCCTTAGTACCTGTGGTTCCATGGGATTATCATAATTCATTTATGTCTCTTGTCTACTGATAATCCTTCAATAATGACTTCAAATATGGTCCTCATATGTGCAACAATCATCTGCTCTGATTTGTTCCATGGTATTCATCAAATATTCTATTATATCCTTGTCTTATCTCGTAACCACGAAAGACTAAGATTATTCCTCCTCCAATGTTAATGTGGGGGATTTTGTGCATCAACATTTCAACAAAATCTCAGCTGTGACAACATAAAGTTTCACCTTAATATAAAATGTCATCTTCATCATACATAACCTGTTGCTTCTTCATCTCATGTGTCATTAGTGGTTATCATGCGGTAATGGGGTATTTCATTTGCTAGGTCAGCATGTGCAAATGCTATTTCTTTAACATGGGCAAAGGCATCATCAACAAATAGGTGCAATTTGTTCAATCTGGGGTTAGCATATACTAATGCTCTCAAGGGATTCTTCATTTGCAGAAATTCAGCATGCGCAAATGTCATTGGGGTATTTGTGATAGGCAGTAAAATTTTTGACAGTACTAATATACATCTGGGTCTAAAATAATAATGTACATTTGAAATAATCCTGTGGAGAAAAATAGCATAACCTACAATACTAGTTTTGGGTATGAATTATGTGCTGTTGAGAGATGTCATAGTATGAACAGTATGATTGATCAAGGTGATAGATATAAAGGAGTTTAGCATAATATAGATCAAAGAAATATTAGTATGGGGTAAGAAAACAAAACTACTGGTGTACAGTGTCTGCATGAAAATACAGGACTCTGGATCTGCAAGGACAAGAAGTCTGGTGAATGAAACATGGAATATGATTCGTTTCAAAAGTAGAGATCAATGTTACAACAGAATAGTATGACACATGTGTTATAGGTAAAGTTGTGTAACATTCTGAATATCAAAAACTGTCTGACTAATAAGGGTGTCTGTAAACAAAGAACATTGTATCATCTGTGTCATCTTTATTTCAATAATCCAAATAAAATGTCTAACTAGAATCCTCCGTGGGCTGGTCTTGATTTCTTTCTGGGCATCATTATTCTAAGGCTGGAAAAAATAACTTTCTCAGTGAGGCTTTGACATCTTAGTCTGTAAGCAAGTCATTTGAACTGTCCAAGACTGAAAATAGAGTACATGGGGAGAGTTAGTACATTGTTAAAAATTAAGTGCACATTCGCGGTGACGGTACATGGGATGGCATGTACATTGAAGACTTGAGGGGCGTGTCTCAGCAAAGTTTTAGTAGTTCCTTCAGTTTCTCTGCCATCTCTAACCTTGCAATGTCCCGACTGCTTAGGCGAGCATCATACTGAGTAGCAGTGGTGACGGGTGTGATAGGCGACGACACTGCATTTGCTGATTGTTGGGACACTGAGGACATTGACGAATGCGGTGATGGCTTAACATCTTTTGATTGCGGTGATGGTTTCACTGTGGTAGGGGTTTGTATGGCTGGAACATCTGTTGGTTTTGAGGCAGGTATATGTTTCGCCTTGATTTTTCTTCTGACCTGGTTGTGCTGAACGTTAGCACCGGTTACAATGGGCACAGTAATTTGCACACTGTTGTTTTTGACTAGTTGAGATGAGGCTAACACTTCTCGGCTTGGTTTTGGAACATGATTGCGTTTCTTCAGAATCTTTCGTCTGATATAGTTGTGCTGTATACGCGGAATTTTGTTGCTAGGGATTGAGTCATCAGATTCTGTTTTATAGGCGCGTTTGACGCTGGAGCTGACTGGTACAAATAATGTACTATCCGCATCACTGGTTTCAATGGAACTAGCTGTATCAATGTCTGTTTCTTGTTGGTATAATTCTACCATTTTTCTGTCATTATGTTCGTTGGGGTCTGACAAAGCTATGCTGTCTTGTTCTGTTTCGTCTCCATAAAGATCGCTGGTATATGGTTCAACAATCTGCTTGGGTATAGTTTCTTCAGGATCTGATTGTTTTGAACGAGCAATCTTGTTCTTGTGGTATAGCAGTGTTTGGTTTTCACTAGTGTTAAAACTAGAACTGCCTGAACTGGGGGTGTGATAGGTATCAGCTGACGATTTATCACTGCGGGAGTAAGTTTGAGTGTGGATATAAGGTGCTTGGTTGTTGTCATCGTGTGACGTCTGAGGCATTATTTCTTCATTTCTAATGCGCAGGTCTCTGTCCTGGAGTCGATTACGCAATTCAAGTGGTGGGATATCTTCTTCGCTTTCGGACGAGTCTCGTTGTTGTCTTGCTCGATGTATTTCATCTGTGGGTGGTCTGGGTATGTGGTCGTCTTGGTAAAATTCAGAGTCTGTCGTCTCTGACTCTGATATGTCAGACGAATCTGTGCTGGATGGATTATAATTTAGGGTGGCTTTTCTGACTGGTCTTGTATTTGTCGTCAGAGGCGGAATGGGCCGGTGATTATCAATTTTTATTTGTTTTACGTGAGCTTTTGTTTGGTGTTGTTTCTCTTCATTCCAAATAATGAAGTTTACAGGCGTAGTTTGTTTCATGATTTTGTAGCCATCTAACCATCGGTCATCGAATTTTGAACTGCGTACATGTTTCTTGTAGTATACTCTGTCTCCTATTTTGTATGTTGGTAGCTTGGCTGATTTATCATGTTGTTTCTGTTTCTTGTGAAATGCCTTCTGCGTATTTCGTTGTGCAATCTGGTGAGCTTTATACTTTTCTTGAAGGATTATTTCGATGGGGTCTTCTCCCATGTATTTTCTTTGTGGGCGAAGTAGGTTGTCTAACGGAAAGTTTGGTTCTCTTCCGTATAGCATGAGAAAGGGTGACATTCCTGTGGTATCGTTCACGTTTACTCGGATGGCTTCAAGAGCTTGGTTAATGTATAGGTCCCAGTATTGGTGGTTCCCCTTGATATATTTGCTAATAATATCATGTAGGGTGGCGTGCATGCGTTCATTTCTGCCATTTGCATTTGGGCAATAATAAGTGGTTGTAGTATGCTCAATATTCAGCTGGTGTAAGGTGGCTTTAAATGGGTTACCTATAAACTGTTTACCGTTGTCTGAAATGATTCGTTTTGGACAGCCATGCCTGGGAATGAATTCTTGTAAAAAAATTTGCGTGATGGACTGCGATGTGGCATCACTGAGTGGGTAACTTTCTGGCCAAACAGAGTATTGGTCAACTATGTGCAGGAGGTATTTGTTGCCTGATTGGGTGAGTGGGTAAGGACCTGATAAGTCAATGCTCACTGTTTGCATGGGGTAATGGGAAGGTTGCATTTCTTGAAGGGGAATTAAATGTGGCTTCATGTTTCTCAATTTACATGTTCTACAGGTGGCTACATATTCTGTAATGTCCTTGTAGAAAGTTTGCCAATAATACCTTTTCTTTATGACATCAATTGTTTTGTCTCTTCCCATGTGCCCGTTGTTATCATGAAACTGTAGCAATACTTCTGGGACTAGATGTGCTGGAATGACTTTTCTTAGTGTCCCTTCTTGTTTCTGATCAATATAGTATAGAATTCCATCCGTTGGGTGTACTGTAAAATCTTTACTTTTTGTTGGGTTTTCTTTCACGTATGTGAGCAGCTTGACAATTTCTGCATCTTTCGCTTGTTCTACTCTCATGTCAAACATCTCTTGGCTTTCTTCTTCTACTTGAGTGGCGGAATCTGAGGTACTTCTTCGACTTGATGAAGTAATTTCATTAATTTCTTTAGCATTATCGTCAATCTCTGAGGATGTGCCATCATTTTTGACTCTATTTGTTTTCACTTCAGTTTCATCATCATATTTAATCCTGGATAAGAGGTCTGCACAGGTGTTCATTTCGCCTGGGATATGTTCGATAGTGGTGTCGTAGGACTGTAAATTCATTGCCCATGTCTGTAACTTCTTTGGCTGTTCTTGTGTTTTGGTGAGCCAGTTAACCAAAGGTTGATGATCAGTTCTTATAATGAGTTTAGTTCCTCTGACGTAAAAGTCAAACTTTTGTACTGCATAGTGAATAGCATATGCTTCTTTCTCAGTGGTGGTCCACCGTTTTTGTGACTTTGACAATGCGTGGGATAGGAATGCAATGGGTTTCTCATTTGGAATGTTTGGTAGGATGGGTGTTTCATCTTCTAGTACAGGTTGGACCAAACAAGCACCAATTGCGTTATCTGAGGCATCGGCGTATAGTATCATGGGCTGAGAAATATCTGGATGTCCAAGCAGTGGGATGGTGGTTAGGGCATTTTTTAGATACTCAAAGGATCTCTGGCAGTCTTCTGTCCATTTGAAGCGTGCATACTTGCGGGTAAGGGCTATCAAAGGCTCTGCTGCTCTGGAGAAATTGATGATGTGGCGTCTATAGTACCCTATTGTACCAATAAATGAGCGTGTTTGTCTCACCGTCTTGGGGCTAGGCATTTCTCTTATGGCTTTGACTTTATCTTCATCAGGTCTGACGCCATGTCTATTGATGACAAAGCCTAAATATTTTGTTTCTGTCTTTAGAAACTCACACTTCGACAGTTTTAACTTTATTTGGTGATGCCTGAGTCTATCAAACACTGTTTCAACCTTGCGGAGGTGGTCTTCCATCGTGCCTGCGGTATGTATCAGGATATCGTCTATGTATGCCAGGGCAAATGGATGTAGACCCTTTAACACTTCATCCATGAGTGACATATATGTTGCTGGAGATCCTTTTAGACCAAATGGCATAACATTCCAAAAAAAACTTCCCATATGTGAACAGAATGTGGATTTCTGTTTTGCCTCAGGTGTCATGGGGATGCACCAAAAGCCTGACCTTGCATCAAGTGTGGTAAAGTATGTAGACTTTCCTAACGTCGCAAGTAGATCGTCTATCCTGGGGAGGGGGTAGGAAATGACTTTTGTGATTTTGTTAAGGGCACGGTAGTCGCAGCAAAAGCGACTGGAGCCGTCTTTCTTTGTTACGATCACTATGGGTGAGGACCATTGGGAACGGGATCTTTCGATGATTCCTGCCTGTAGCATTTCATTTATAGACCTTTCCACGAGTTCTCTATTTTTCAAGGGCGTATGATAGGGTTTCATATGTATTGGCTCCTCTGTGGTTGTTTGAATGTCCATTGTGACAGTGTTAGTTCTGCCTAATTCCATGTCATTGAGTGCGAATACATCTTGGTGCTTTTCTACAAACGTTTTCAAACGTTGCTTATTATCTTCTGTGGCATTCAGGGTTGCAAGTAACTGAGCTATTCTCTCTCTGTATTTATGATCTGCTATGATATCTCTGGTCTGTCTTGATGCCTCCGTTTCATTCCCATAATTTTGGGACATTTTTCTTGCATCTTGTGAAAATCTCTGCTCCTGGTATGTGGCTTTCTTTTGCGTAGTTCTTTGCCGTTCATTGGGCTGTGCTTGGTACTGTCTCCTCTGCCATGTACTGTGTGCATTTCCATTTGTCACTGCATTTACTGTATATTCATTTCTTATTATATTTCTGGGGTAGTCGTTGTTGTGCCATTTTTTCTGATTATTTCTGTCGTAACTGCGCTTATCCGCGTACGTTACTGTATTTCTTCTGTTTGTGCTATAGGGCTGTCTTCTTTCCCTGGGCGAAAATTTTTCATTCTTTCTGTTTCCAACTTTGCTGCTATAGTATCCTCCTGTGGTATAGTCATATAAGAATTCTTCCTTTTCTTCGGAAATTTCAATTGGTTTTGGGACTTTATCATATCCACCTGTTTTTGAGTTATATTGATACTCCATGGGGCATGTATCACTGTCTTGTCGCTTTGGATATCCTCCTGGCAAGACAATTTCTGTTTCTCTGTTACTCTGTGATATACAGCACTTCATCTTTTCTCTTGGTGTGCTGGGGCGCAAGAATGAGTAATTATAGTCATTTTCATACTGTGGCCTTTCTCTTCTTATGTATGGACTGGTTCGTTTCTGCCATCTGGGTAGGGTATGCTGTGGTGTAACATGACTGTGACTGATGTTACTGCCTTTTTCTGCCTTATAACTGTTTACTTTCCGTGTACTATGGTTATTTGTACTGCGATTTCGTGCATTATGTCCAGTGGGAGTGGTTGAGACAATTTGTGGATGGTCTCTATTGGTTTTGGTTTGTCTTATTGTTGACGTATCCACTTGCGCTACAACTGTGCCTCTTTTTATAGTGGTAGTTTTTCCTGACATATTCAATATCATGATGGGGAAATCTCTGGACTTCGAGACTTCAGCGATTCCCTCTGTAATTTGCAACAATGGGTCATCAATAATGCTTTCTTCTGCTAGGGGCTGTACTTGAATTGATTGCCCTGGTGTTATGTACTCAGAATTTTTTACTCTGCCTTTTGCTATGACCAGGGAGTTTGGAGCCACCGTTATGGGAGCTGTAATCCTTACCAAAGACGCTATGTGGATATCGTCCTGGAGATCTATGTACGTATTGTTGACTTTGATTTTGTGGAGGTCATAGTATATTCGAACTTTGTGTTTGTTAAAAAAATCTCTCCCTAGGATAAGATTTCTAGACATTCCTTTAGTAATGACAAATGGGTGTTCAAAATTTGTTTCGCCTAAGGAAAATTTTAGCCATGCTGTCCCAACTGAATTTAGTCTTTGTCCCGTGACTGAAGCTAGGTGTGTTTTGGACGGTTGAAATCGTACTAAGTGTTGGATCCTCTTGAACAGCTGGAACCTAATAAGGCTGATGGATGCTCCTGTATCTACCAGTGCCCTATATTGTTGGCCCTGTATAGACATGATGCAGGAACTGGGGTCCGGATGTATTTTAGTTCCATCATGCAACATTTCTTCATATTGTATTTTACTGGATGGGCCCACTTGACAATTTCTGTTCTGTGTTGTTTCTTTTGTTTTGGACCAGTTTCTGTGATTGTTGCCCTCACTAACGGTCCTGTTTAGTGAGTGGCGCGGCCGTTTCCCTGACGCATGAGGGGTTGAGGTGCGCCTCTGGTATACTGATTTCTGGTGTAATCACGTGGGGGTGGTGCGGGTTGTTGTGGTTGGTAACCTCCTCTTCTGGGTGGTGCATGATTGTAATTTGCTCTACAGGACTTGTAACCATGTCCGAGCCTACCGCATGTAAAGCATCCGTTTGTATTGACATTATTGACGTCGTTTTGCCTCTGTGTGGGGGGTCTATAATTGCGGGGTCTATCATCACGTATTCGTGGGCGAGTCCATTGCCTCCTGGTATGGTCAACTTCCATAGGCTCATGCTCATCATAGTCCCTATATTCTGGTCGGGGTTCCCTACCTGCTCTTTGTTGGAACCTTCGGTGAAGATTTTCCTCCTGTATTGCTGCTTGGATTGTTTCAGCAATAGTCTTGGTGTCTTTTCTAATAAGATGCCTTCTGATATTTTCCGCTCTAAGGCCATCGGCAAATATCCCCACTAACTGTATTTCTACATCAGGTGTGGTAGGGATTTCTCCGCAAAATGCCTCTTCTGCCATATTGAGGAATCGATCTCCAAAAAGTTGTACCGATTCATCTCTTTCCTGTTTCATGCTTCTAAGGACTGACCAAGCATGCATTTTGTCTATGATTTCCCCATATCTCTGGGTGAGCTCTTTTTTTAGGGACTCGTAGGTTTCTGTGGGGTACTGCTGGGACCTCCTTCTTAAAAAATCAGTCACGTACGAATCAGAACCTAACAGAGCGATTTTCTTTTTCTCTTCATCCGTTGTTGCCTCTGCTAGTGCCGCAAATTTATCCATGTCGGACAACCATCTTCTGAAATTTTTTTTGTTTCCATCAAACGGCTGAACAATGGATCTAACCTGTGTGAATTTCGCGTAGTTGTCATTTTTCTGTAGGGTTTCAGTAATTTGCCGTAGCGCTATTATTGTTGGTCCTTCCATATTTTGTCTGTCCTGGGGCTGCAGTGGTTGTGCTTGAGCGAATCTGTTTTCCTGTTGCTGCTGCTGTTCTACCCCAAGTTGCTGGAAATTTTCCATTAATTGATCCATCTTCGCTTCTGCTCTTTTGTAGAGGACTGGTCACTAGGCAACAAGTTGCAATGTGTTTTCCTGCTCAATACCTTTTTTTTTTTTAATGAGGACTGATCACGGGCACCAAGTTGAAATGTGTGGCCGGGCAGGGTAGTGGGGGTTGCTGTTTAACTCGAGAGTATTAGATTTTGATTACTAGCTAGCCTGCTAGAGGTGATGATTTCTCTCTACAGACTTACAGGAATTTACCAGGTTCGGGGACAATCCTCTATGATGTTTTATTTTTAGAGCATATGGTTATTATTTGTGTTGCACCTGCAACGATTAGCTTTGGCATGATCCTTTAATAATTGGTATGATGGCTAACTGCAAACATATGATTCGTCAACAGCATTTGTGTTCAATGAAACAAATGTTTATTCAATTTCCAACAAGAACTGGGTTAAGTCAAATGGTAACCACACCAAATTTGCATAATAGCATGTTGACATTTAATAAACAAGCATAAAAAGTCAATGCATTATTTTAATGATGCAATATTCCTTATTGCATCTCGTAATCTTTTCAAGTTGCTAAAACATGGCGTGGCTCCTCTATCCTTCTAGTGTTCCTTCGTTTATTTGTTAATGTGGTCTAGATTTCACGTTTTTCTTATCTCTTCATTTCAATGAAGAGCCAAACTTTCTCTTATTCATTAGTATTCCTTAGTTTGACTTTCTCTCAGCTTAAGGACCTTCATTCTTGGTAAAAGGTTCAGATATATGCCTGGGTTTACAATTCTTTACCCAGTTTTCGAGCGTAGCTCCGTTTCAGTTATGACTGTGGGCTCTAACAGTTATTGCATTCAGTATTTAGCAATACTTACAGTTTTCATGAATTCACAAACAAATTATTCTACGTTTCGAAGTTACACAGTTGCATTAATTGTGCGAAGTCAATCTCCTCTATAGAATATCACTGAGCAAAGAGAATTTCGTCTTGTCTCGACCGCTCTAAATTCATTACTGACTAAAAAAATGGCTTTGTCTCTTGTTCATTCCGGGGAAAAAAGACTCAGCCTAACCATTGGTGGAAAATCACGTGACCAATGCTTGGCGTAAGCGAAGCTACCCTCATTAATGCTTGGCGTTAGGAAGCGAAGCTTAGCCTAAAATATTGCATGGCTTTTCGAAGCTAACCTGGTTTAATTAAACATCTGCGCCAAGACTTTTTTTATCTTCTGTTTCTATAAAAATTTATTTTATATGTTAATATGGCCTGTATCTAAAAACTTACGGTATACGCGGTTACAATTTCAACCCAGAACTGACTGAACATATGTTAAATAATTATATCCATGTTTAGCTTTATGGGTGCAATTTCCAATGTGTGTGTGAACGAGTTTATATGAAAACTTTCTTTTAAGTGTTCCAATAAGTGCGAGTACACGTGAGTGGTTATATGTATTATTAAATGTACTGGTTTTAGTTAATTGAAAAAGAAATACAACTCAAGTTCAAAAAACGGAACGAATGTATGTATGTGCGTGTATGTATATATCGGCATATAGGTGCAGATTCCAGTCTTTTTCTCTGCTTCATGTTCCTTTTTAAATGCTTTGAATCATTTCGGAGTGTCTAAACAGTAGTTCAAGTGTACATGTGAAAGTGTGAGCAAGTGTAAGTTTTTTATATGTAAAATACTATGAACTAAAAGAGTACTGGAAACAGAAATGGACATGATGAGGAAAACGTGCAAAAAACTTGAGCTGATGTCACGTGATAGGAGGACGTGTCATATGCTTATTAAAGGTCAATGCGCCTTAAAGAGCTAAAGGGTATTGACTGATTGATATTTATTTATGAAATATATTTAGAAAACAAGGTTAAAATAAAGATGTTTGTGTAGCAAAGTGTGCAAAAACACGCTTAGTTAATGGACTGATGCAACAAACAGAGATGAGGATTTGGACAAGCCTTGACCGGAATGAAAACAACGAAAACGAACTGCCTGTAACTAAGCATTCTAAAAATAGTAGCTGTCGCGCATGCGCAGTCAGCTATGTTGTCAGAGCGAAGCCGGTTCACAATGGCGAAGAAAAGTGTCGAATGTTAGAAACATAATTTCGTTTGTACATGGAACAATTTATAAGTGAAATGTGATAAATATTAAAGATTTTCACAGAAGGGATATGCAGGAATGGAAATCCAAAAGGAAAGTTGGAAGAAATATGTATATAATTAGATATTTGCAGTTTTATTGGACTTTCACACCACAGGCCTAACCTAGGGATAATCATTATAAATGTATGATAAATACATGCATTATGCGATTGTAGGTTTAAGCATATGAAAAGGAAGCTTCCAGTAGGGGAAGATAAAAGAAAGATAAGACAACGTGCTAAATAAGCTTGGATGAGTGTGTATTGGAGCGATAGATGGGACAGAAGCACATAATACCCAAACGAAGAGAAATTTTCAGTGCTTGAAAATAACCAAACTTTGTTGGCCTCCGAGACGCCCGCGCTTACAATATTTAAGGCGAGAACGCTCAGTTCAGAAACACACATACAGACACACGAAGACAGTCCATACAACAACCCAGCCGAACAAGACACCAACGTCCTTCTCAGGACGCCACTATTCGAGAAAAGATCGCATTTATCGTCAAAATGGCCAGAAATAAACCACACGCCAAAAAGAGGAAGGTCTACACCAGCCCACCAGCACTGAACAGCCAGGGGAATAACAAAACCGCAAAAAACAAAGACAAACAGCGAGAGAGCAAGACTGCCCCAAGTACTCGTGCCGGGACCGATCCTTCTCCAACTCTTGACACGACGACGGAGTTAGCTGCGACTTGTATCGACCCGACTGAGAGCCTGAGTGGCCCGACTCCTTGCGAAACAGAGGAGAGAGCAGATGCAAACGGTTCTGACCTTGATGATGAATAATATGTGTACATGAGAAGAGCGTTAGATCAGATAAAACAGATGCCAGAACCTGAAGACAGGAGGAGAGCATTAGAACCGACACAACAGATGCTGGAAAGAAGGGAGAGAAGAGAGCGGCCACCACCATACGTACCCGATCGTCAGCAGAAACCCTGTCTACCACAGAGAAGCTGCACCAAACACCGATGACACCACCACGCGATGCCGAGTTGACAGCTGTGGCTACCACAGATAAGCTACTCCAAAATCCGAAGACAACAAAATCACCACCAAAGCTTGATTCTAGTCCTGACTGGGACGGGAGAAGGAAAGAGGGAACAAAGGCCAGCATACAAGGCGACACAGATGCGATAGAGAGGTACGTTAAGATCACACAGATGTCGGGAGGCGAGGCCTCACTCAGGGCCCTACCAGATGACAAAGTGATCTTCATCCTCGAGGCAATAACTGGCAGGAGAGGCATCTCTAAAGTAAGAAGGCACGAAAAGGGAGTCGTGCTTTCCCTAAACAAAACTACAACAACCACTTCGCTGATGATAGAACTGGAGGCCGGTCCAAAAGAAGTGCAGTTGCCCCACCAGATAAAAGTGGTGGTGGAAAAACACAAGACCACAAAGAAGTTTGTCGTAAAAGGGGTGGACACCAGATGGCCCGCTAACGAGGTCCACAACAAACTACAGACCGAAAACGCAGACGTCAAATTCACGCAGGTCGAAAGGCTAAAAACATGGGACAACAAAGACACAAACCTGATTATAATAACCATTGAAGGGTCGACAAGACCTGAGAGACTGACGCTCGAAACTACTTCAAAAAGGACAGAGGCATATATCCCTCTGGTCATGCAGTGCTCTAACTGCCAGCAGTTTTCACACACAAAGAAAACGTGCAGGAGAGATGCAGTTTGCCGGTATTGTGCGGGTAGCCACCCATATCGCGACTGTCCCAAGGCGAAGGAGGATAAAAATTACAAGGCCATAAATCCAAACCGTACATGTGCAAACTGTCTCGGAAACCACGGGGCAAGGTACCGAGGCTGCCCGATGTTCCAAGAAACTAAGAACATATTGAAGGAAGCGATATCCAAAAACATCCCCTTCAGAGAGGTAAAACACAAAGTAGCTGCGGATGCTGCAGAAAAACAGCGCACGATAGACAGACGACAGTTACACAAGGTGACCGCTGAAGTCAAAGAAATGAAAATGAAACTGCAGATCGAAAACAGAAGCAAGCAAGCCCCCGAAGAACCAACCGACAGCGGAGAAGATGCGATAGATATACAGAACATAAAACACATGATGGAAGAAATGAAAAGAATCCAGCAGCAGGTAGAAGCAGATGTCAAAAAGCTGACAGAGCTGACAAAAGAAAACACAAAAATCCTCAAAAGAATAGAAGCAGAGAGAAGAGACCTTGAGGAAATGACATCAAACACAAGAGCGACCAAAACAAACGAGCAATCAGACGAAGAAATCATCGAAGAAACACTTGAAAAACTTCTCCCAGCAATAATAGAAAAAGCATTATTACAGATACAAGAGAGCAGGAAGACAAAAGAAACAGAAACTAGGAAAGCAAACACAAACAAAACCAAACGAGCCAGATAGCAAGGCAGAACATAAAAAACACCATGAACGCAACACGGCACCACAAACGGACAAGCAACGAAGAGGTATCCAGACAGTCAGCTAGTGGTCCTTTTTAGGACCAGTCCTTTTCAGGACTAACAACGGACTAGCACCGAAGAACCTAAACGCAATAAATACCCCAATTATAACCAACTTTCAGGTTGAACAGGGTATAACAGCAACATAACAGACAAAATAACGAACGAACGATTCAGAAACACACACAATTAAAACCCAGCCAGAAGACAAGTAGAGTTCTGTCTAGACTACGTCAGTTGCCACTGCATGAAGGGCAGATCTTCTTCACAGATTACAGTCTTCATAAGAGCTTGGAATCGATCTTAGAGGGTGTGTAGGTTTACTATATATATATATATATAACCACTTAACAAGAAAACATGTCAAATTTACATTTGTAAAACAATTGTTACACTTACCACAACGTTTTCGAAATACACTATCTCCGCACAAAGGTTAGAATGGACACGAGCAATTTATGTTATTTGCTCTCGAACCACTTGGTCTGGAAATTTTGAATCCCTTTTATAACGTGTAAATCTGCGAAACACTTGGTGTGGGAAAGTTTCTCTTATGACGGATGATCCAATTATTTTGGGTTCCAGTCTTTGTATTTTAAGTCCTGGTCCCTTAAGTTTTTCAGTCTCTGTATTTATAAAGGCGGGCTTACTTTTTTAGGTTTCAAGTTTCCTAAAAACTTTGATCTGTCACAAATATGGAATTCAAAGTCCGATCCTTCTCTTTCTGGCTTTTTGGGAGTTGCACGTTTGAAGTTGCGATGCTGTCTGTTCTGTGTCTCTGAGTGTGCTAGATTATATTTTGCACTTCTCAGTTCAAATCAGGTTGTACTTCCGCTGACATTTCCATTGAAATTCAATGTTAATTCCGGCTCTCACTTCAATCCAATCGTAAGTTTTTTAGCACTGTGTGGGATGGGGTGTTTTAATTCATAATCTCCCCCGCGTGTTTAAAATATTACATTTAATATTCCAACGCGAAACCTCTTGATAATAAGACGTAATATTTCCGGTGACATCTTGTGCACTCTTACAAACAAATTTGTGAACTACTTTGATGGCCAAATGCTACTTTCAAATACTGACTCGCCAGACAGATTACCTGCTATAATCTCACACAGGGATGGTCCCGTGAAACTATTATCTCATTATCGGCCGTGTTTTTGTGCCTTCTTCAGACAGTCAAAACAAAAGCGGTCGCCGGCCGCTCAGACAAACAATATTGGATTTCTAGTCATCCTCGTACGAGACCATATTGTGTCTAACGAGGATCGTCTCCTATCAAATGGGGCAGACGACTCAAAGCGATAAACGTATTACCACTGACCGGTGATAATGACCGGGTATTGTTACGATAATACTACAGTTCACCTGGCGCAACGTAAACACGTCTGCGTGTTAAAAGATAAAGGTAGTCCCATAGCAGATACTTCCGTAGGGGAGTTTAGTGTTAGAGACTTCACTCTACTGATCCTACATATAGAGTAACAAGAATTAAAACGCATGATGTATGCCAAATAAAAGCGATTGGTAAGTCAATAAAGAAAAAGAAATGATAATGCCGTAGATCTGAAGGTGTGAGAGAGAACCCAAAAGTGCATGTTCAGACATTCTGGGACATTTATCCACACAATGAAAGTAGAATATTTTTGAAATTTTAGCATTAATACAAAGATTGTTTATAAATTTAATAAGTTTACAAAAGTATGGATCTAATGAAGACGTTCACACACAAAATTCATAGCTATGTTTAAACATTACACTTTACACACACTAAAAACAGTTTCTTTCGAGTATTTTTGGATGCAAATTTATCAATTATGTCATTAAAATCAGTAAGTCGCAGTTTATCATTTTTTATGCAGAGAATGCTAAGATCAGACAACCGATGTTGGGACATTGTTGACCGCAGATCATTCTTAATCCTTTTTATTCTAGAAAATGATCTTTTACCATTACAATTAGTAACCATTAAACACAGGAACAATCTGAAAATTGTTTCCACATTTGGAAAAGCTGTCTGAATTTTTTCTTGGAATATTATTTGAAACATGTCCTGGTGGCAGAAATGTTCTTTTTCATTGTGAGCTTGTTTGACGTACAGGTGGAAGTGCAAGTGTTCATAGATTAGACTGAGGTCAACATCCTTTGGATACTCTTGCATCAACATCTCGACACCATTATGAATTTGTTCCTTGGTTGCTTGCACGTTCACCAAAAATGAAAAATTGCCATCTACACTCCTACACACTGTTGCTCTTCTGTCTAGGTTGGCTTCAAGAGCATCCATGTCATAAATAAATGAATTTATTCTAAAACTGTCTCTTGGAGAAAGTTTGTCTAAAGCTTCGGGCGCTGCCCCATCATTGCTTTGTGTTTTCTCGTACTCTCTAGAGTAATTTTTGCTTGCTGTTCAGTTTCGTCCAAATTAGCCGGAGTGTTTGATACGAACTGCAATAGTGAACTGCAAATCTGTGCACATGTGCTCAATGAAATTTTTGAACTTTGGAGGACCTTGGTAATTTTATGAAATTGGTCTAGCAAATGTGTCCAAATGTAAATGAATTCAAATTCTTCCATTTTTTGTAGACGATTTTCAGCCTGTCGTCTCGTGTGTGTCTCATCACCGTAAATATGACTGATGGCTTCAACAATGTTAGCATAACTTTCGCTAATCGCTGCAGTAGCTTTGGCGTTAGCCTCCCATCTTGTGTCTGATAAATTCTTAGGAACTTAACTCTGGAGGCAAAAAACTTATTAGCACTGACCCTCTTTTTGAAGAAGCTGAGAAAAAACAATAAAACTCATTTATTGTACCAAACAAATACACTGCATCCAGACACGTGTCAACTGCGGTTCGTCCAACTAGACTTAGGGAATGTCCAGCGAATGGAATAAACTTTGCAAACCTGTTCCTTTCCAGAATTTTTTGTTGAACTCCGTTATACGTTCCAGCCATATTAGCTGCATTATAATATGATTGACCTCTACATTTACTTACTTACTTAGTCTTGACCTCTACATTTACTTACTTACTTAGTCGTTCCCCTTCTATCGTGATTGTAGAGCTTTGGAAGAGAGAGCGCCAGACTATCCTATTGGCTGTCTTCCTCCTGGCCTGTTTCCATTCTAGTCTTCGGTCCTTCAAAGATTGTCAAATGTTGTCCTCCCAGCGGACCCTGGGTCGTCCTGGGGGTCTGGATCCCTGGCTCTTTGTTTCCCATGCTTGTCGTGGTAGCCGGTCTTCTCCCATTCTGCAGACATGGCCAAACCATCTTAATTGGCACTGTTCTACTTGGGTCTGCAGGGGGTGGGATTTTAGGCCTTGACGTATCGTCTGGTTGCGGACCATGTCTCTTCTTGTTACTTCAGCCACCTTCCTCAGATACCTCATTTCTGAGGTTTGGATCTGGCATTTGTGGGTTGCAGTCATTGCCCATGACTCGCATCCATATGTCAAGACTGGGACATAGGTGGAGCGGTTTACAGCCATCTTCGTTTTCTTCCCATCTTCTCTCTTGCTGAGGAATCCTCGATTTATGGCCTGAAAAAGTCTCCCAGCTGCTGCTTTTCGAGTAGCCAACTCTTCTTTGATGCCTCCCTTTCGGTCTATAATAGCTCCGATCTCTACATTTACTGAAATTAATTTCAAGTTCACTGAAGTAGTTCCGTATCCGCTCAGCCATATTCTCTCAGATGTGATCTTTCAGTTAAAAAAACCCTCAGAAAGCGTTCAACTGGTAATCCATCACTACGAGAAACATATCCAACAATAACAGTAAGTTGATCAACATGGGAAACATCAGGGGTTGAATCAACTGATAAACTAAAATAACCTGCTTGTTTAATGTCGCTAAGTATTGCTGGATAATCTCTTCACATATAGTTTTGGATAAGTACGATGGCTGACCCCCGCCTTTACTTCCATACTGATTTATGTGAGCATGCAGGAAGGTATCAAATTTGGCAATTAATTCAAGCAATCCAAAAAAGTTACCATTGTTTGGAGAATCAAATGTTTCGTCATCTCCTCTAAATGCTGTAGTTGAGTAATTTGGTTAGAGAAAAGTTTGCAGACAAAACAGTAGACTTTTCCTTTTGTAGGAGAATACACTAACCATTCTCGAGGATAGGTTTCTCCATTTACTTTAATGTAATGGAATACATTCTTTGAACAGAACCGGGCTTGGTTTTTGTATGTTTGCTTCTAATTGATAAAAGGCTGATCCCAGTGCTGACATTCTTATGGGCCTTTTGCAATCCAGAATCATTTTTCCTCGTTATTCAATGTCGTCCATAAACCTACGTCATTATTATCTCTGAAAACACTAGTAGCATGAACAGTTGGTATTTGTGTGTCTCCAATTGTAGGGTTTTCGCTTAGCTTGTTTGCTTGTTCATAGTCTTAAAGATCATAATTCGCTTGGACTGCTTCTTTTAATGTAACTATCTCGTGGGATGTTCCTTCAGCGCCTTGTGTTAATTCTTTGGCTATAGGTCTTCTCACTTCATTGTCACTTTCTCCAGAAGTTTCCGTATTTGTAGTGGTAGTTACTGACAACAGTTCTCCTTAAAGAGAGGCTGTGTTCTGTATATAAACTGGTTGTTCATCAGTCTGCCCAGACAGCATGGTGTAGTCTATTTTATTTTCTTCTGTTTGTAAACATAAATGTTGTGTATCTGAGAGGTTATGCAGGATGGCTTTGCCTGCTGTACAAAGCCATATGACGTGCTTGGATGTAAATGCTTCAGTATTGCCTTCTGTTCCATTTGTCGCTTTCGTTTACTAGCACCACTTTCATATCGCTTACTCATTATTTTTAACATTAAAAGTCAAAATTAAATATTATTGTGATTCACAATGGTATAAAAGAATCCTCACTTGATTTCAAAATGCACGAGGCATTACTCAAGGCTCTACTAATGTTCATAATGGTTTTTTTTCGGAATTTAACTTATGTCTATAATAGATTCGCATTTTGGCGAAGCTGGCAAGAAATGGCGGCAATTTCTCCTTTTGGCTAAATTGAAAAGCAAAGGGTTAAAGCCTCCACAAACTTTACTAAACAGTAAGTGCGTATTTTTGTAACTGTTATCCAGTCATACGTGTTTAATGTTACTAGCAACTATGCCTATATAGTAGAATCAAGAATGTGTGCTTGGTCACTTCCATCAATGTATTCCTGAATTTTGGTTTTGTGCTTAGGTACACCCCTGATTTTTATCATTACAAATTGAATAAAATTAATGGTGAATTTTTTAATTTTTTTTTTGGCTGGAGGCAAAGGCCCCCCTAGATTATGAGGCCATGGGCTGCAGCACGCTCAGTCCATATGTCAATCCGGCACTGCCTACACTATTGACTTACAAAAGAGTTGATATATTTTGTTGGATATTTTGAAATATCTGATTTTTATCATTACAAATGGAATAAAATTATAGGTGAATTTTTTTATTTTTTCGCAGGAGGCAAAAGCTCCCCTAGATTATGAGGCCCTGGGCTGCAGCACGATCAGTCCATAAGTAAATCCGGCACTGCCTTCCCTATTGACTTACAAAAGAATTGATATCCTTTGTTAGAAGTGAGAACCACACAAAAACAGTAGGCTAATAAGTTCACTAAAATAAACAGACCCACAGAAGAATTCATTCTCTACTCAATAAGGATTAGCAATTTTTATTGGATTATTATAATTGCAACTTAATGATCACGCAAACGTACCTTGAGCTGTAGATATAATAATTTATATTCAAGGGGTTAACTGACACCTACAAATTATTTCAAGGGTTCCTTTAAGATAAAAAAGGTTGAGGAAGGCTTCTGTATACATATATCCTTACATCTGCTGTAAATGTTAATTTTTAGGCAATGAACATTATAAATGTAATATAACAACATACATTTACAGTATCAAATTACAATTAAGAAATAAATTACGTTAAAAAAAACAATACAAAACGAAAAAAATAAAAACGAACGTAAAAAACAACCAAACAAAAAAAAAACCTCCTTGAAACCAATCAGATTAAAGTAGTATATAATAGATAGATAGATAGATAGATAGATAGACAGACAGACAGACAGACAGACAGACAGACAGACAGACAGATGATAGATAGATAGATAGATAGATAGATAGATAGATAGATAGATAGATAGATAGATAGATAGATAGATAGATAGATAGATAGATAGATAGATAGATAGATAGATAGATAGATAGATAGATAGATAGATAGATAGATAGATAGATAGGTCTGGTTTGAATTGTTCAGGGGAGTTTACTAAGGTAAGTGTATATGTTTAAGGGAAAGAATTACACAGTTATAAAAATATAAATTCAAATGTGGTTTATTATATTTATTTTAATCTATTAATAATTTAAATTAGCTTTTTTCTTTTTTGCAGCATATTTTTATGTAGTTTATGAGACATATTTCATATTTTAACTATGGTAATCTTATTGGCGTCTTACAATTTTTTTAAAGAATACATTTTACAAGAGCAGGCTGGGTATTCAATACTTTTTCTATATTTGCATATGTAACTTTTAATGAATAACAATATATAAAGAAAAAATTTGCATCGTCGTAGCGCCTCATGAGAGCATTTGAAAAAAAATTCAAGTCATGCAAGCACTTTATTTAAAAAACACGCCTCATGCGAGCATTTGAAAAAAAATGCGACTCGTGCGAGCATTAAACACCAGTCCACCTGTGCTGAACAACAACCATGAGTATAACAAAACCAGAAACAGTCACCCAGAGAGAAAAGCCGACCCATCTTCAAATACTAAGGAGGTTGAAGAAACAACTCTACAACACAGACAGGTACATGCACAAGAGTAAGACAGAAGGGCAGAACAGCCAGACATCACCTCCCAGCTTGCTGCGGAAGAGAGGACAATAACATCAGAACTTAATGAGTTAGATCAAGATGATATCATTATCGAAGCACTACGCAGAATTCGTGAATACAGAGACGAGTTCCTTAGTCATTCTCCACAATTACAAGAAGCAGTATTAGAAGTAGCGCATGACGTACCAACAGCAGACATAGAGATACCTGGGACTCAACGGAGAACCACCAAGTGTCCCACGGTGATCAGGAGAGTCCGTCCCACAGACCACACGCTCAAACTGAGACGGAAGTCGGAGCGTGCCAACTTCGCAAGCCAAGAAATGGCGTTTCTCACGAGGCACTACAGGAGAGGATCATTAAGATCACTCAGATGTCTGGAGGTGAGGCCTCGCTCAGGGCCCTACCCGACGATAAAGTGATCGGTATCCTCGAGGCAATATCGGGCAGGAGGAGTATAATTAGAGTTACAAGACACGAAAAATGAGTTATAATCGCTCTAAATAACACCGAGAAGACAAACAAACTGATGGTCAAACTAGAGTCCGGACACAAAGAAGTCCAGCTGCCCCACCAGATTAAAGTTACTGTGGAGATCTACAAGAAGACCAAAAAGATAGTTGTAAGAAGGGTCGACAACAATTGGTCTACACAAGAATTCCACAGCCGCCTGCAAACAGAAAACAAGCATGTCAAAATAACACAGGTTGAAAGACTGAAGACATGGGACAAGAAGGACACAAACCTAGTTATCCTAACTATTGAAGAGACTTCAAGACCACGTCAACCAAACCTAGACGATAGATGTCGAAAAACAGAAGAGTACATCCCGCCTGTTTTGCAGTGCTCAAACTGCCAGCAATTTTTGCCCACTAAGAAAACCTGCAAGACAGAAACAGTTTGCTGGTACTGTGCGGAAAGTCACTCTTACAATGAATGTCCTCATGCGATAAGGGATACCAACTATAAAGTGCGTAACTCCAACAGAACCTGCGCAAACTATCACGGAAACCACGGCCATAAAACATGGCGAGACATAAAACAACAACTCAAAGTCGAGAAGAACAGACATCACAACGAAGACACAGACATCACAACGAAGACACAGACATCACAACGAAGACACAGACATCACAACGAAGACACAGACATCACAACGAAGACACAGACATCACAACGAAGACACAGACATTACAACGAAGACACAGACATCACAACGAAGACACAGACATCACAACGAAGACACAGACATCACAGCGAAGACACAGAAACCGTAAGAGACGAAACAATAGGAGCCTTATAGAGCGCCCAGACAATGTTACAGGACATGAAATCTATTCAGCACCAAATAGTAGTCAACATCACCTAACTTGCTGAGCTAATGGAGGAGAACGAAGAAGTCCTCAACAGAATTGAAAAAGAGAGAAGGATCATCGAGGATATCGTAACAAAAAGCAATCAAGGAAGAGATAGAAGCAAAGAAACCAAAGACAAAATAATTACAAGAAACCCTAGAGGAAGTCCTACCAAATATAATAGAGACAGTCATAAACAACATACAGCCGAAAAAAGAAAACAACGAGAAGGGACCAAACAGGCAGCTAGCGGTTCTCTTCGGGACCCGTCCTTTTCAGGACTAGAAACGTGCTACATCGAAGAAGTTAACACCACATATACCCCAAATATAATCATTTTGGTTGAGTATGGTATAACGGCAAAATAATAGACGGAAAGAAATAAAATGGATAATGCTTTACAAATTCCGTTACAGTTGGCAGTGAGAAGATTTGCAGATTATTATTAACTCAACACCCTTTAGTCACGAACGAACGAACGAACGAACTTTATTTTCAAAGGGTTAAGAATTGGGCACGCAGGCCCGTCTGACATTCTGCCCTTCCTCTCTCTCTCATCATGTATACTAATATCCTTTCATCCTCACATTTACTTTAAGCATTATTAAGGCATTTATCATTATAAAAGTAATATTACATTTGCAATAATCATCATAATTAAAGTGTTTTTAAAATAAAATTAAAATTAAAATAATAAAAAATAAATAAAAAATTAATAATAATAATGAATTTGAACAAAAATAAATAAATAAATAAAAAAAATTAAATTAAATTTAAAATAAATAAATAAATAAATAAATAGGTAGGTAGTTAGATAGATAGATAGATAGATAGATAGATAGATAGATAGATAGATAGATAGATAGATAGATAGATAGATAGATAGATAGATAGATAGATAGATAGATAGATAGATAGATAGTTAGATAGATAGATAGATAGATAGATAGATAGATAGATAGATAGATAGATAGATAGATAGATAGATAGATAGATAGATAGATAGATAGATAGATAGATAGATAGTTAGATAGTTAGATAGATAGATAGATAGATAGATAGATAGATAGATAGATAGATAGATAGATAGATAGATAGATAGATAGATAGATAGATAGATAGATAGATAGATAGATAGATAGATAGATAGATAGATAGATAGATAGATAGATAGATAGATAGATAGATAGATAGATAGATAGATAGATAGATAGATAGATAGATAGATAGATAGATAGATAGAACGAACGAACGATCTTTATTTTCAAAGGGTTGAGAATTGGGCACGCAGGCCCGTCTAACATTCTGCCCTTCCTTTCGCTCACCTTTCATACCGTATCCTTTCAATAGCACATGTATTTTTAGCATTATTTAAGCATACAACATTATCGAGGTAAAATAATAACATACATTTGTAACATCCAGACATAATCAAATTTAAAGGGGGGGGGGGGGGAATTATTAATTAAAATACATTAACAAAAATTAATACCTTAAAAAAAATAATAAATTAAAAAAATTATTAAAAAAAAAAAAAAAAACTAACAAACACAATCTAAACCATTCATACAGTAAATAAGACATAATTTGAAACGTAATCAGATAATGGTGGCATATAATAAGAACTCGTGACATTTTGGAAATCTGCTGAATTAGCTGGGACTTCATGTGTTGTCAGCGCATTCGGAAAATGTTCTCACAGGTGAGCAACTTTGAGTCCCAAGCAGATACTGCCACAGGGAGTGAATTGTCGACGCCTCCACTGCACGAGATCCAGTTTTATGACCTATGCTCCTTAGGGAGGTAAAGGGTATTGACTGATAGATGAGAATCGTACATATAGGCCCGTCTTGCATTTTGCCCTTCCTCTTACTCATCTTTATTGCTAGTTATCCAGACATTCTCCAACATACTTAAGGTATTAGTTCAACGGCAATGCAACATTATAAGTAGTATAAAAGCATACATTTACAGTATCTGATTACAATTAAGAAGTAAGGTATATTAAAATGAAAAACAAGTATATTAGATAATAATAATTCGAAACATAATCCCTTAGGGCGGCATATAATCCGCACTCATAATGTATTTGAACAGCCTACGATTATATGAGTAGGGACTGTGCATGTTTTTCAGGTCATGTGGAAGATTGTTCCAAAGATGAGCAGCTGAGTAAGTGTTACGGTAGTTTAACTGGCATTGTCTGCTAGAGGTTAGCAGCATGCGATTGTAGGGGTTACAACGTAGATTTGCCCTAACATGGCCGTAGGTGCGAATTTTCGCGCTAAAGAGTGAAAAGAACAGCATGTATGGATATATACCTCGTTTCCCCAAACTCAGATATCAGTCGCTGCAGAAAGATTTTTGAAACATATCTAGCTCGCTATTATAGAGCCATATTACAATTGGATTACTTAAATACGAGGAGATAATTCATTTTTTTCCTGTGTTGCGGTATATATATATATATATATATATATATATATATATATATATATATATATATATAAATATATATATTATATATATCTATATATATATATATATATATATATATATATAAATATATATATATATCTATATATATATATATATATATATATATATAGATATATATATATATAGATATATATATATATATATATACACATATATACATATATACATATATACATATATATATATATATATATATATATATATATATATATATATATATAATATATATATATATATATATATATATATATTAGCATTTAAGTGATTTAACGTGTTAAAAAGTTTCTCCATTATATTTCACTGGGATTTTCTGTGTTAATTGAATAGCTTATTAAATAACATATAGCTAATTTTTCCAGCTGTAAACGAAAATTTAATTACTCGCTATTCCCCAGTAAGAGATGCTTTAATTAATTAAAAGACGCTAGGCGATTGATACATTGACGGAATACAATGTATTTTTATTGATAATGTGTAATTTTGTAATTGACTATTGTCACTATCTCGTGTTAAAAACGATAAGATAAAATAGACACCAGTGGTTTAAAATCTAATTTAATAACCGAGTGGTTAAAGAGGTCTTACCTAAACGCGTGTTAGATTAGGACATTTATAATATTGTTAAAATGTTTGTATTTTTTTTCCTACATCTAGGCTGATCATAACCCTGCGATCTAGCGGTCTTATGGTCTTACGTTCTTAAAACATTCAGAGATTATTGTTGTTTAATTTTCATGTTGTGACCCTGTGCGGTCCACCTTCCCCATCCATGAGAGTGGTCAAAAACAAGAACATTAACAATAATTTTTTAATTATAACTGGAACAGAACAGTACCAGACATTTTTGAATATATATATATATAATAATGGGTTCCTTTACCTTTATATATATATATATATATATATATATATATATATATATATATATATATATGTATATATATATATATATATATATAATATATATATATATATATATATTACTGGCCTGCTGTGGCAGAATTTATATCACTATTTTTTCAAACAGATGACAGTAAGTTCTTTTTTTTCCACGGGATTACACTCTAGAGAACTCACTGGTCATACTCGGCCATCACCTCAGAGAACAGCCGATGAGTATCATTCTTTAATTTTCCATCACGTCACAGAGCGTCTCTGCCATAAGCGGCTAGACAACACCGGAACAATATATACATATTTATTCATTTAACGGTGCCACTAGATAGAAAAACTTATCTCAAACAACTAACTGCAGTGAAAAGAGGAATATCCAGGAAAATAATTAACGCATCAACTTCAGCGACTACCGGAAAATATCAGTCAGCAAACCGGATAGTATGCGGCTGAAATTGACAAAGAATGTGACTCTATATGGTCTTAGTACCTGTTAGAGTTGAATTCCATTGAATGCCTGCTACAACGATTGAGTAAGCGAATATGAAAGTGGCCACTGTATGTGTGAAGTGAATGAACGGAAATAGACATACTTATTTTCTTTTGTTACCACCAGTATATTTATCTTTTTCTTTGTTTTTCCCTCACTAATCTGCATAGTCACGAGATAGATTAAATTAAGAACCTGTTCTTTTCCCATACTGACTATTTCATACCTTATTGTTAAAATTGATCTTTTTGGGTTAATTACCTCTGCTGGGATTTCTTTATTTTCTTTTACAAGAGGGGAGAGCCTATTGAGATAATTTTCATCTTGTCTGTAAACTATATTAATGTAAAATGCTTGAAGTTGTGATTTTCTAGTGATAATAAACTTAATAAACCTTTAGTTATCGTGTTGGTCAATCCCTGCCCTTATATGTTATCCATAGTGTGTTTTTACGTGTGTGCATATTTGTCACAAAAATTGTGTGTACATGAGTGTAGTGTAACTTGTATTTTATGCAAGGAGAGAAAGTGCGTCTGATTTAAATATAGTCGTAAAGATAGGTTGGATTAGAGCAATCACTCAATCCAGAGACTGTTCTTTCCCTTACACTTTCACCCTGTGAAAAAGAAATCTATTTCTTACACTTACTCTCACATAGCTACCACTATCACCTCTGCTCGGACGGGACCATAAATTTCTCAGACCTATCTTATCAAAAATTACGACAATATTAAACAGGACAAAATTAAAACCTACATATGATGTTATGTAATTATTTAAGAACATAACTAAATTGGGGTGGCATATAATCTGCACTCATGATGTATTTGAAAAATCTGTGATTGAATGAATATGGACTAAGCGTGTTTTTTACGTCGTGTGGAAGATTATTCCACAGATGAGCAGCAGAAAAAGCTAAACTTTTCTTGAATTAGTCGATCCTAGGCTTGGGCATGTGTAATTTATTTAAGCCTTGACTGCGTCTTCCGCTGTATTTGAAAATAGGCCACAGATACGTTGGAGCATTCTGTGATAAGATTGTGTGAATAAATTTGGCTTTGTTGAAGAGAAGGCGCTTTCTTATTGGTAATATGTTAAACTGCCTAGCCATTCGTGGACCACTATGGCAGCTCAAGGTTGGCAATCCACGACACATACATGCTAAGTCATCAAAGAAACATTACATTTGTGTCATGATTTTTTCCATCATGAATTACTTTCTACTCAGCTAACGAACGTGGCTGAAATAAATGAGGTCATTATTATCAGATCCTACCTCTTCAAGGAAGGATTGAAGCTATCTGTAACTGAGTCCCCTGTATCGTATGACGTTGATTGTAACAGCAACATGCTTCGTCGCATGTTTAAAATACATAACCTTTGCTCACAGCTGCTCTTGATAACAGGAAACCCTATACAGAGCGATACAACAGAAGACAATCTGATCATCAGAAGTAGTCCCCCCTTCGATCAAATGTTTCGGCCCCTTAATCTCCTTTACACTAAGAAAGGGCGGGTCTACTTGGGTCATGACTCCCAAATGGCAGCCTCATGTTGTCATGTGCAGATAATTTAGCTCACTCCACCTTGATTGTAGCTTTCAGTTTCAATCCTTCTTTTCTGCCAGTTGCAGGCAATTGAAAAAGTAACCTTTAGGTTGAAAATTACTGTCCTGAATGTCATAGCCAGCACGATGCCCTTTACGCAGTTTCGCTGAATCTCTTAACTAGAGCTGCTGAGCTTCTTGCTCTTTTGCAGCTAGTTGAAGACTCCTTGGTGTTATCTACACTGTAGATCTAGTCTTTTCATGTGGCTTCTCTGCCATTCCGAAAGGTTTGGAGTTGAAATCATGAGCTCCAGTTTCTCCAGCTTGGCTGGCATTTAAAGCTAGGAGAAAAAAGCACGTGGCATATGTGCATTCCGAGCCATCCAAGGACACTCCCCAAATATGCAGAGCTAAATACTGTGCTCTGGTTCTGGTCTCTGCCAAGGAATTGTCACGTGCTACACAGAGCCACTTCTCTCCTCCACCTGCCAATCACTGGCCCATAATGAGAGCACCCAGAAAGTCACATGATTTGCATAAATACGACGTTAAACGCATGACTACGAAATGCCAATCTGACGTCACTACATCATGCGTAGATGCCGCGCTTCGAAAGTACAACCTTCAACGCATTCCAGGTTTGATGAAGATTTACATGATCAAGAAGACCAGACGATGGAATACGGTTATCAGCCAACAAGGAGCAAACAGTACTAGGCATTAATCTAGTCCGTTGATGAACTTGACATCGCCGGTGCCTTTTAAAGATAAGTCTAGACTTCGGACGGTTGTCATTCAGATAGCACAATACTGAGTCCATTTCTCTGTGCAGGCATGTCCACTCTATTTGTTATATATCTATGTTATATCTGTTTTTTCCGTTGATGTTGTCCCTTATTCGTGGGTATGGATGGGCGGCGGATTGAAATCAATTCTATGGCTCCTTGGATGCCACGAACTGATTTTAATTGTTCTTAAGGCCGTTAGTTAATTGCATTTTTTACGAAGAACTCATCGATGGCTTTCCGATGATTTTTGTTCGTTCGTATTTGCAATTAATTGACCTTGCATGTTAGGTGTCTAGTCGTGTTATAACTGGGGTATTCTAGTGTATTTAGTTCTAATTTTTATTCAGTTCTGTAACAATGTTTGTAACCTATCGTGTTTTTTCTGACCTTACTATCATTCAGTTTATAGTTTTTGTACAACCGTTAATGAGTCCATGTATACGTCACTAATTTTTGTGTACGCAGGTTAATTTTCTATTCAGTTCATTCTTTGATCTCTCACTTCCGGTTTATTCAACTTAGTTATAAATGCATTTTTATTGTGAAAATGTTTTTGTCGTATGGTAATACTGTTCTGTAATCCTTGGTTAACAAATTGTGTTGTTTGTCTTCATCTCATTCATTTATAATTTAATATTAATACTATAATTTATTCATTAATAAGAGTGTAGATTAATATGATTAAATTTTTATGAGTTTTAAGGAGGAATTAGGGACTTTGCACCAATTTGCAGTGGTGGTCCAAGAAATGGGCAATGCACTTTATAGATGATGATTAAGGCATAATATAATATATATATATTGATAAAATAATATGACTTCATAGTCTGCCCTGCAGATGATAAACACATTGGATGTTATTTAGTACACTTTTCCAGTACTAAAGATTAACTTAGCACATATCATTGATTGAATAATATAATTATTGAGGAATAATACCAATAATTGTTAGGTGCATGATAGCAATTCAGCATCATAAATTAATAAGGGTATAATACATTGGTCTAATGTAATGAGTATATATTATTTATATATTATTTATATAAATTATTTGATGACAAAATAGTTGTGGGACTTACAACTAATGATATTAAGGAGATTATAGTTGGTTATATTGAGTGACAATACTTTGTTGCATATATGATTTGATTGACTAAGAGAGTCATAGATATATATATTTACCATGCGTACATTAGAGTATTACATGAATATGGCACGTTTTTATTATGGTTTGCAGGGTGAAGATTTGAAAATATCTGCTATGAGATTCTTTATTGTAGATGAATGGGAAGAAAAAGGAAAGGCATATAATGAGGAAGAAATGGGAGTTGAGATAAGGCGTATTGAGGAACTGGAAGAAACTAAAAAGATATTTGCATTAGAGGATAAAAAAAATATGTGTCCATTAGAGGAGAAGAAGGTTGATGAGAAAAGAGAATTCGTAGAAACTGAAGAAAATATGAGAATACTGGAGGAAAAGGGAGTTGGCTACCCAACAGCTGCCTCTGCCCCACACTCATTAGTCAACGGGTTCAAACGACTGTTGGCTATTGCTGTTGAGACAGATTACACATTCAACGAAGCAGAAAGGACCAAGAAGTTCTTAAAGGATTTAAGCATGACAGTTTTGGATAAAAATGTAGCAAATCTTGATTTGACTAATCAAGAACTCATGAAAGATGTTGATAATTCTGACGAGAATGGTGTTGATATTGAATTAGATAAGGGTAATACCGTGTTAGTGACTGATGATTATACACATACGGCTCAGAATCATGGGCTGAAATCTGAGGTTTCATTTTGGAGATTTAAGGTCAATGCACAAGAGGTGGTAATTCAGGATATGAAGAGTTCTTACATGGTGTTGGAGAATAAAATGAAAAAAATTGAACTCGAGAATCATGAATTTAGACGAATTATCAGTCAACATGAAAAATTAACTAATGACAATTTCGCTAAACTCGATACATTGCTCCTTAAAGAGAATAATAGATATTTTGAACTAGAAAAGAGAATGCAAAAGCAGATTAATGCACTTTCAACAAAGCTGAATGCAGTTAATTCATTAGTTATTCATGATGAGGAACAATATAAGCAATTCTGTCTAAACAGGGGAATGAAGACGAAGATTGATATAGGAAAAAGGGAAAATGCGAGTGTATCATTTGATGACAATAATATGATAGATAGATGTCATACAGATAATGATAACATTTATGAATTGTGTTTTAGACAGGAAAAAAAGTTGGATGCTGTTGGTTCAGCGGATGAAAGATTGACTACATTAGAAGCTTTACTCCTGAATGAGAAAGATAGATATGCAGAATTGGAAAATGAGACACAACAACAAATTTACGATCTTGCTATGGCAGTGAACACATTTGATTCCTTACTAGCTAGTGAGAAGCAGATAACATTTAACTTAGATAAGTTAAATAAGAAGCAGAGGCAGGAGATTACATTCCTGACTTCTGAAAATAATAAACTAAGAATGAGGATTGATTGTCTACTAGACGTACTGGCAGGTAAAAAAATATTGACGAACAATAAAGGGAATAATCGTACTTTACGACATGACTCAAGTACGAAAACTGATACTAAGGTATCAATACACCCAGTGGTGATTAGAAGATCATTTCGAGGGAGATATACTTTTCTTCGTCAGGATACTACTGCCAATCCTGATAATAAATGTTGGCGACAGGATCAGATTACAACTGATCCTAAGAAAACTGTTGACGTTGTCAACATTGACAAAAACATTACGAGGAAGAATAATAGGTTAAAGAATAATGCTGGACTTAAAAGGAACAGGGATAATAAAGTTAACACAAATAATTATGATGAAAAAGTTTTTACTTTGCCCAGCAAAGACATGTCTACGACATGTAGGAAACTTAATACCTTTGGTAATAATAGGTGTCATCCTCAGTCCAGTCAGGATGATACATCATCTAATAAAAAGACAGTGTCGGTGTTGAAAGGGAAGGTTAATTCTTTGACAAAGAATACATATCATCATTGTCCACTATTTCGTGACAATGATACTACATATATTGGGAAAAGTGCGTATTCTCGCACAGTGTTAGTGCGAAATCTGCCGCAGGATACTACCTGGCAGGCACTTAGAAATTTTTTTGATTATACAGCAAACGTTAAGTTTGTTCGTCTTCTGCCATCATGCAATGGGCAGAATAGACAGGCGATGGTTACATTTCGTAACAATCGAGACGCTCGTTGGGTAATCGAGCGTGATAATGGTGTTTATTTTCATCACCGTTATCTAAAGTTACAATTAGTACCTGATTCTGCGTTACGCAGATAATGGTTTACTTTCATACTTGTGTTTTATTTTCTTGATGACTCAGCATAGTCAGTCATCATTTCTTATCTTTCTTAATCATCTATCCTAATATAGATTGATTTATTGATTTTTTCTTCTCGAAAAACATTTTTGATTCTTAACATCTTTAAATGTGTACACGTTCTCTATCTTATTTGTTTTTACCATGCCTACAAGAGACAGTAAGTTGGTTAAATGTTTCAACTATGCTCAGCCCCATACAGCATAGGTTTATTTGTCATTTCACGGCTGTTTTATCATCGTTGTTAAAAAAAGGACATGCCAGTGAAGGTGACATGGACTGGTAAGTTTAATAGAATATTTCGGTGAATAATTGATATATTTTCACATCCACCAATTTTGAGACTACCTGATGCTTCCAAAAAGTTTATTCTCCGCACAGATGCGAGTAATTACGGAATTGGCGCATGTTTGCTCCAATATCATGACGACATCCTCCATCCATCCTTGTACGTCTCACGGAAACTGAAACCACCAGAGGTCGAATACTCCACTGTCGACCGCGAACTGTTAGCAGTGGTGTGGGCGATAACGAAATTGGAGAAGTTCCTGTTAGGGGCCCCATTTGTGGTACAGACAGATCAAAAAGCCGTATCATCACTACGACGGGCGAATCATAAAAGTCCAAAGCTCACCAGATTCGCTATTCTCCTTCAACCTTTTGATTTCTCAATCGAGTACATCACAGGATCAGATAACGTCTTGGCAGATACTCTGTCTCGAAATCCTACTGATGTCGAGTCCTGAACTATAGTAACGTCGCAGATACTTACTCAAGAGACATAGCACTATCATTGCTGCTCTACATAGACAGGAACCATTGCCTACAATACTCGTAACTGCTTACTAAAGACATATTATATACGAAATGAACGAAATCAATTGACTCTATGTTCGTATTTACGCCAGGACTTTGCTTGATATCCATTCATGATAAAACTATTGGAAACATTTTCGTGCATCAAGTGAAAATAATAGAAAATACTATCAAAGTAACTTAGTATGCGACATGAACTATTGTCAATAACGTCGATACTTATGAACTGAAACACTTAAACATTTTTTTCTAATCGGAATTCACAAGGATCAAGCCTACGGATGGATCATCATATCCAACTTTAATTAATTTTAATTAAGTCGTTAAAATAATGGAAATTAAAATGAAAGGTAAGATAAATATGAAAAAAACATGAAATGAAATATGGAAAAAAATGAAAGAAAGAATAAAATAAGAACTCACATTATTCTTAGATAATGTTATTGTATGTAACTATTATATTATATAGTTAATAATTATGTTGATACATTACATACTACATTATTGTTTAAATTGGTTAATTTAGATAGGTATTAACAACTTAATGCTAAACTTAATTAATGTCCAACACACATAACTAAGTTAAATTTATACATTACTTTCTTTCTCTACTTTATTCTTCATTTATTTATTTCTCTCTTTAACATATCCTTTCATTTTTCTTACATTAGATTTTCAACAACTTTATTCTTATTACACACTCAATATAATTAATTAGTTTAATTTTAACTCTTTAGATTAGTCTGACGTGACATTTCATTGCGACATATTTTAAGTTAATTAATTATTTAATTAGATATCAACATTAACCATTCTCTTTTAGTTCATATAAAATTTATGTATAACATTTATGTATAATATGATCATTAATATATTAGATGACTGTTAGTAAGTCGACATGACCACGACACTGTTCTAGACAGAACATCGTAGGCCATATGCCGCATTTTTGTTAAATTTTTTGATATTCATTCAGATAGGTTTTTGAAAAAAAAAATCTATCTAATAGATTTTTTTTCCCCCGGTGGACAGGGAATTGTTACGGTAGTTTAACTGGCATTGTCTGCTAGAGGTTAGCAGCATGCGATTTTAGGGGTTACAACGTTTAATGTAATGTAAAAGTATTATTAGCCTAGTGAACGCTGTGACGTTTCAGCGTTGGTAGTCACGCACCGTGACCAAGAGACGGGACCCTTTCTTGAATGACCGTCGAACCGAGAAGACGTGTCCTTGTAGTATTATAGTGTCGGGCATGGAGTGCCACACAGTTATATTGTAATTTATTATGGACATGGGTCAGTCCACTATTATGATGAAGAAAGATGAAGTTACAGGTTAGTAATTGACTAAACCTTGTCGAGATGAATTAACGGTCCGTTTTAGTTATACTAGTGCCAGACGCATAATCTCACTGTCGGTCGTTGGGATTACCAACCACGCGTGCATATAGTTATGTCGTTCTGCCTACAGTAATTCAGATGTATGAGACAAAGGACTGATATGCAAGATAGCTAACTCAACATAGGATTCTAATTTATATTTGTGATGTAATTCATGATCAACGTACGATGTCTACAGAATGTATAATAAATTGTTTGTTTGGACTCTAGACATGACTTATCCCGTCTATGAACATTTTGGGAATTCAATTATTACTATCATGGTTTCAAAGTATTTAAATCCACATTCGCGTAATTAACATCGAAGGCACGATGCAAAAATGATGAACTGTAAACCAAGCTACCACGATTGACTATCAAGCTTTCAACAATCCGTTGGGCTAATTTTCCGACCGCAGCAGTAAGCCAAGCTCTTCTTGTAGAAATCTAGCCTCGGCTTGGGTACCTCTAACTGGTTTAAGCGCTGACTACGTATTTCACTGAATTTTAAAAGTGGCCACAGATACGTTGGAGCATTATGTGACAAGATTTTGTGAGCGAATTTAGCTTTGTTAAATAGGAAGCGCTTTCTAAGGGGTAATATTTTAAGATTTATATAGATCTATACAATGTGTTTGGTGTTTATCAGCAACTAGGCGCACTGCACGTTTTTGAAGTGAATGAAGCCTTTTTGTGTTGGATATGGAACAACCATCCCAGATTGTGGAACAATAGTCTAGGTATGTTTGTATGTGAGATGTGTAGAACATTGTCCTTGCCCCCTCATCCAGGAAGTGTTTGATTTTGGCTAATTGGTAAACTTTTTGTGCCGTTAGCTTTGTGAGTGCACTTACATGTGAGTTCCAACTTAGGTGCTGGTCAACAGTTAGACCTAGAGTTTTATGTTCATTTACGTTTTCAATTAGTGATGTTCCAATGTAGAGCTGAAGTGTTGTTTTCTGCGAGTTTTGTAGTTTTTGTCTGGTTGATATTAACATACATTTCGTTTTACTAATATTTATTTGCATTCGATTCTCGTTGCTCCACTTACAAATATTATGTGTGTCAGTTTGTAAAGATAGTTCTAGTGCAGTGCAACTTTTGTCACTAGTGTAAACAGTACAGTCATCGGCAAACAAGTCACAGGATGAATGTTTGATGTGCAGAGGAAGATCATTAATGTATACGGCAAAGAGAAGAGGGCCGAGAATAGAGCCCTGGGGAACACCGATATCGACAACAGTTGGGTTGGACAAAGAATTATTTTAAGACACCACTTGTTGTCTGTCTGTCAGAAATGATTTAATTAACTTCACCAGCTTAAGATTTACTTTCATTGTTTCTAATTTTCTGATTAAAATAGTGTGTTCTATCATATCGAATGCTTTTTTAAAGTCTACAAAGATTGCTCCACATAAATTATCGTTATTGATATTTAGATGCCAGTTGTCTATCATTTTTGTTAAGGCTGTGTGACATGAATGTTTTGGTCTAAACCCCGACTGACTATCAACTAGCAGGTCATTATTGGCTAGGTGTTCTATTACTGTTTTGTGTATGTGTTTTTCCAGTGGTTTGGACAGTGACGATATAAGAGAAATGGGCCTATAGTTACCAAGGTTGTTATTATCTGATGAACCAGGTTTAACAAGAGGGTATACTTTAGCGATTTTAAAGGCAGATGGAAAGTAGCTCCTTGCGAGACATTGATTATATATGTATGTTAGTGTATCAGTAATAGCCGGTGCAGCATAGCGCAGTATTCGATTACTGATTCCATCAGTCACAGAGAAAGAAATAAACATACAGATTAATCCAAATGTAAACTCGTTTGGATGCGAGTCACAGGCAACGACTACAACCCACAGAAACCAGATCTGTCAAAATAAGGGCCGGGGATCAAGACCTCCAAAAGTCCGCTGCGAGGACAACACTACACAATCTCTGAGGGACCGAACACTAGAATGGAACGAACGAACGAACTTTATTTTCAAAGGGTTTAGAATTGGGCTCGCAGGTCCGTCTAACATTCTGCCCTTCCTTTCTCTCGTCTTACATACTGAATCCATTTTTTCTCACATGTATCTTAAACATTACTTAAATATTACTTAAATAATAAAATAACAATAAAATACAATAAAATAAAATCCCAACATTGTAACAGTACAATAACAGTTACACAGATTTACAGTACCTTATCATAATTAATACTTGTGACAGGTTATGAGAATCGACCACCTTGATCAGTCCGCTTTATTACCACCGTCACCCCTCATTCTTTTTCAATCAACTCGTCCAACGTGGGTTCCCACCTTTTGCTTCCCTCATTAGCTTACACGGGTTATTGCGCAAAAGCTATGCCTTTCGCTAGCTGTCTTACTTAGAGTTTAGCCACGCCTACCTGTCTTCTTTCACGCGCAATCATAACAGCTATTCAGGTCTCTAACTGTCTTTCCTTCAAAAGGGGACGGGCCAAGTGCGGTTGCCTGAAGCGCGATGAAACTAGAGCCGTTAACTGAATTATCACGGGAGCGATTGGGAAATTGTTGAATAGTGACAGATCAGACAATGAACACGCGTAGGGAGAGAACGGGTCGTTAATTGTAAAATCAAGGGCGATAAGACAGAAGACGTACCTTTGATTGGTTCCATTTGACAGGGGGTATTAAGCGAATGCAAAAAGGGGCGATAACCACATTTACCGACCAAATTCGTTTGTTCGTGTTCCAAGGGGACGCAATTAGCTACAGAGAGAGTGAGACAGATCAAAAGACGTCTGCTCGCTAGCCAAACGTCTATGTTGTCGGCAAAGGTGCGCAGAAAACCTTTAATTCGTGAATCGAACAGTACATTTGCCCTAACATGGCCGTAGGTGCGAATTTTCGCGCTAAAGAGTGAAAAGAACAGCATGTATGGATATATACCTCGTTTCCCCAAACTCAGATATCAGTCGCTGCAGAAAGATTTTTGAAACATATCTAGCTCGCTATTATAGAGCCATATTACAATTGGATTACTTAAATACGAGGAGATAATTCATTTTTTTCCTGTGTTGCGGTATATATATATATATATATATATATATATATATATATATATATATATATATATATATATATATATATATATATATATATATATATATTAGCATTTAAGTGATTTAACGTGTTAAAAAGTTTCTCCATTATATTTCACTGGGATTTTCTGTGTTAATTGAATAGCTTATTAAATAACATATAGCTAATTTTTCCAGCTGTAAACGAAAATTTAATTACTCGCTATTCCCCAGTAAGAGATGCTTTAATTAATTAAAAGACGCTAGGCGATTGATACATTGACGGAATACAATGTATTTTTATTGATAATGTGTAATTTTGTAATTGACTATTGTCACTATCTCGTGTTAAAAACGATAAGATAAAATAGACACCAGTGGTTTAAAATCTAATTTAATAACCGAGTGGTTAAAGAGGTCTTACCTAAACGCGTGTTATATTAGGACATTTATAATATTGTTAAAATGTTTGTATTTTTTTTCCTACATCTAGGCTGATCATAACCCTGCGATCTAGCGGTCTTATGGTCTTACGTTCTTAAAACATTCAGAGATTATTGTTGTTTAATTTTCATGTTGTGACCCTGTGGGTCCACCTTCCCCATCCATGAGAGTGGTCAAAAACAAGAACATTAACAATAATTTTTTAATTATAACTGGAACAGAACAGTACCAGACATTTTTGAATATATATATATAATAATGGGTTCCTTTACCTTTTATATATATATATATATATATATATATATATATATATATATATATATATAAATATATATATATATATATATATATATATATATTACTGGCCTGCTGTGGCAGAATTTATATCACTATTTTTTCAAACAGATGACAGTAAGTTCTTTTTTTTCCACGGGATTACACTCTAGAGAACTCACTGGTCATACTCGGCCATCACCTCAGAGAACAGCCGATGAGTATCATTCTTTAATTTTCCATCATGTCACAGAGCGTCTCTGCCATAAGCGGCTAGACAACACCGGAACAATATATACATATTTATTCATTTAACGGTGCCACTAGATAGAAAAACTTATCTCAAACAACTAACTGCAGTGAAAAGAGGAATATCCAGGAAAATAATTAACGCATCAACTTCAGCGACTACCGGAAAATATCAGTCAGCAAACCGGATAGTATGCGGCTGAAATTGACAAAGAATGTGACTCTATATGGTCTTAGTACCTGTTAGAGTTGAATTCCATTGAATGCCTGCTACAACGATTGAGTAAGCGAATATGAAAGTGGCCACTGTATGTGTGAAGTGAATGAACGGAAATAGACATACTTATTTTCTTTTGTTACCACCAGTATATTTATCTTTTTCTTTGTTTTTCCCTCACTAATCTGCATAGTCACGAGATAGATTAAATTAAGAACCTGTTCTTTTCCCATACTGACTATTTCATACCTTATTGTTAAAATTGATCTTTTTGGGTTAATTACCTCTGCTGGGATTTCTTTATTTTCTTTTACAAGAGGGGAGAGCCTATTGAGATAATTTTCATCTTGTCTGTAAACTATATTAATGTAAAATGCTTGAAGTTGTGATTTTCTAGTGATAATAAACTTAATAAACCTTTAGTTATCGTGTTGGTCAATCCCTGCCCTTATATGTTATCCATAGTGTGTTTTCACGTGTGTGCATATTTGTCACAAAAATTGTGTGTACATGAGTGTAGTGTAACTTGTATTTTATGCAAGGAGAGAAAGTGCGTCTGATTTAAATATAGTCGTAAAGATAGGTTGGATTAGAGCAATCACTCAATCCAGAGACTGTTCTTTCCCTTACAATTTCACCCTGTGAAAAAGAAATCTATTTCTTACACCTTACTCTCACATAGCTACCACTATCACCTCTGCTCGGATGGGACCATAAATTTCTCAGACCTATCTTATCAAAAATTACGACAATATTAAACAGGACAAAATTAAAACCTACATATGATGTTATGTAATTATTTAAGAACATAACTAAATTGGGGTGGCATATAATCTGCACTCATGATGTATTTGAAAAATCTGTGATTGAATGAATATGGACTAAGCGTGTTTTTTACGTCGTGTGGAAGATTATTCCACAGATGAGCAGCAGAAAAACCTAAACTTTTCTTGAATTAGTCGATCCTAGGCTTGGGCATGTGTAATTTATTTAAGCCTTGACTGCGTCTTCCGCTGTATTTGAAAATAGGCCACAGATACGTTGGAGCATTCTGTGATAAGATTGTGTGAATAAATTTGGCTTTGTTGAAGAGAAGGCGCTTTCTTATTGGTAATATGTTAAACTGCCTAGCCATTCGTGGACCACTATGGCAGCTCAAGGTTGGCAATCCACGACACATACATGCTAAGTCATCAAAGAAACATTACATTTGTGTCATGATTTTTTCCATCATGAATTACTTTCTACTCAGCTAACGAACGTGGCTGAAATAAATGAGGTCATTATTATCAGATCCTACCTCTTCAAGGAAGGATTGAAGCTATCTATAACTGAGTTTCCTGTATCGTATGACGTTGATTGTAACAGCAACATGCTTCGTCGCATGTTTAAAATACATAACCTTTGCTCACAGCTGCTCTTGATAACAGGAAACCCTATACAGAGCGATACAACAGAAGACAATCTGATCATCAGAAGTAGTCCCCCCTTCGATCAAATGTTTCGGCCCCTTAATCTCCTTTACACTAAGAAAGGGCGGGTCTACTTGGGTCATGACTCCCAAATGGCAGCCTCATGTTGTCATGTGCAGATAATTTAGCTCACTCCACCTTGATTGTAGCTTTCAGTTTCAATCCTTCTTTTCTGCCAGTTGCAGGCAATTGAAAAAGTAACCTTTAGGTTGAAAATTACTGTCCTGAATGTCATAGCCAGCACGATGCCCTTTACGCAGTTTCGCTGAATCTCTTAACTAGAGCTGCTGAGCTTCTTGCTCTTTTGCAGCTAGTTGAAGACTCCTTGGTGTTATCTACACTGTAGATCTAGTCTTTTCATGTGGCTTCTCTGCCATTCCGAAAGGTTTGGAGTTGAAATCATGAGCTCCAGTTTCTCCAGCTTGGCTGGCATTTAAAGCTAGGAGAAAAAAGCACGTGGCATATGTGCATTCCGAGCCATCCAAGGACACTCCCCAAATATGCAGAGCTAAATACTGTGCTCTGGTTCTGGTCTCTGCCAAGGAATTGTCACGTGCTACACAGAGCCACTTCTCTCCTCCACCTGCCAATCATTGGCCCATAATGAGAGCACCCAGAAAGTCACATGATTTGCATAAATACGACGTTAAACGCATGACTACGAAATGCCAATCTGACGTCACTACATCATGCGTAGATGCCGCGCTTCGAAAGTACAACCTTCAACGCATTCCAGGTTTGATGAAGATTTACATGATCAAGAAGACCAGACGATGGAATACGGTTATCAGCCAACAAGGAGCAAACAGTACTAGGCATTAATCTAGTCCGTTGATGAACTTGACATCGCCGGTGCCTTTTAAAGATAAGTCTAGACTTCGGACGGTTGTCATTCAGATAGCACAATACTGAGTCCATTTCTCTGTGCAGGTATGTCCACTCTATTTGTTATATATCTATGTTATATCTGTTTTTTCCGTTGATGTTGTCCCTTATTCGTGGGTATGGATGGGCGGCGGATTGAAATCAATTCTATGGCTCCTTGGATGCCACGAACTGATTTTAATTGTTCTTAAGGCCGTTAGTTAATTGCATTTTTTACGAAGAACTCATCGATGGCTTTCCGATGATTTTTGTTCGTTCGTATTTGCAATTAATTGACCTTGCATGTTAGGTGTCTAGTCGTGTTATAACTGGGGTATTCTAGTGTATTTAGTTCTAATTTTTATTCAGTTCTGTAACAATGTTTGTAACCTATCGTGTTTTTTCTGACCTTACTATCATTCAGTTTATAGTTTTTGTACAACCGTTAATGAGTCCATGTATACGTCACTAATTTTTGTGTACGCAGGTTAATTTTCTATTCAGTTCATTCTTTGATCTCTCACTTCCGGTTTATTCAACTTAGTTATAAATGCATTTTTATTGTGAAAATGTTTTTGTCGTATGGTAATACTGTTCTGTAATCCTTGGTTAACAAATTGTGTTGTTTGTCTTCATCTCATTCATTTATAATTTAATATTAATACTATAATTTATTCATTAATAAGAGTGTAGATTAATATGATTAAATTTTTATGAGTTTTAAGGAGGAATTAGGGACTTTGCACCAATTTGCAGTGGTGGTCCAAGAAATGGGCAATGCACTTTATAGATGATGATTAAGGCATAATATAATATATATATATTGATAAAATAATATGACTTCATAGTCTGCCCTGCAGATGATAAACACATTGGATGTTATTTAGTACACTTTTCCAGTACTAAAGATTAACTTAGCACATATCATTGATTGAATAATATAATTATTGAGGAATAATACCAATAATTGTTAGGTGCATGATAGCAATTCAGCATCATAAATTAATAAGGGTATAATACATTGGTCTAATGTAATGAGTATATATTATTTATATATTATTTATATAAATTATTTGATGACAAAATAGTTGTGGGACTTACAACTAATGATATTAAGGAGATTATAGTTGGTTATATTGAGTGACAATACTTTGTTGCATATATGATTTGATTGACTAAGAGAGTCATAGATATATATATTTACCATGCGTACATTAGAGTATTACATGAATATGGCACGTTTTTATTATGGTTTGCAGGGTGAAGATTTGAAAATATCTGCTATGAGATTCTTTATTGTAGATGAATGGGAAGAAAAAGGAAAGGCATATAATGAGGAAGAAATGGGAGTTGAGATAAGGCGTATTGAGGAACTGGAAGAAACTAAAAAGATATTTGCATTAGAGGATAAAAAAAATATGTGTCCATTAGAGGAGAAGAAGGTTGATGAGAAAAGAGAATTCGTAGAAACTGAAGAAAATATGAGAATACTGGAGGAAAAGGGAGTTGGCTACCCAACAGCTGCCTCTGCCCCACACTCATTAGCCAACGGGTTCAAACAACTGTTGGCTATTGCTGTTGAGACAGATTACACATTCAACGAAGCAGAAAGGACCAAGAAGTTCTTAAAGGATTTAAGCATGACAGTTTTGGATAAAAATGTAGCAAATCTTGATTTGACTAATCAAGAACTCATGAAAGATGTTGATAATTCTGACATGAATGGTGTTGATATTGAATTAGATAAGGGTAATACCGTGTTAGTGACTGATGATTATACACATACGGCTCAGAATCATGGGCTGAAATCTGAGGTTTCATTTTGGAGATTTAAGGTCAATGCACAAGAGGTGGTAATTCAGGATATGAAGAGTTCTTACATGGTGTTGGAGAATAAAATGAAAAAAATTGAACTCGAGAATCATGAATTTAGACGAATTATCAGTCAACATGAAAAATTAACTAATGACAATTTCGCTAAACTCGATACATTGCTCCTTAAAGAGAATAATAGATATTTTGAACTAGAAAAGAGAATGCAAAAGCAGATTAATGCACTTTCAACAAAGCTGAATGCAGTTAATTCATTAGTTATTCATGATGAGGAACAATATAAGCAATTCTGTCTAAACAGGGGAATGAAGACGAAGATTGATATAGGAAAAAGGGAAAATGCGAGTGTATCATTTGATGACAATAATATGATAGATAGATGTCATACAGATAATGATAACATTTATGAATTGTGTTTTAGACAAGAAAAAAAGTTGGATGCTGTTGGTTCAGCGGATGAAAGATTGACTACATTAGAAGCTTTACTCCTGAATGAGAAAGATAGATATGCAGAATTGGAAAATGAGACACAACAACAAATTTACGATCTTGCTATGGCAGTGAACACATTTGATTCCTTACTAGCTAGTGAGAAGCAGATAACATTTAACTTACATAAGTTAAATAAGAAGCAGAGGCAGGAGATTACATTCCTGACTTCTGAAAATAATAAACTAAGAATGAGGATTGATTGTCTACTAGACGTACTGGCAGGTAAAAAAATATTGACGAACAATAAAGGGAATAATCGTACTTTACGACATGACTCAAGTACGAAAACTGATACTAAGGTATCAATACACCCAGTGGTGATTAGAAGATCATTTCGAGGGAGATATACTTTTCTTCGTCAGGATACTACTGCCAATCCTGATAATAAATGTTGGCGACAGGATCAGATTACAACTGATCCTAAGAAAACTGTTGACGTTGTCAACATTGACAAAAACATTACGAGGAAGAATAATAGGTTAAAGAATAATGCTGGACTTAAAAGGAACAGGGATAATAAAGTTAACACAAATAATTATGATGAAAAAGTTTTTACTTTGCCCAGTAAAGACATGTCTACGACATGTAGGAAACTTAATACCTTTGGTAATAATAGGTGTCATCCTCAGTCCAGTCAGGTTGATACATCATCTAATAAAAAGACAGTGTCGGTGTTGAAAGGGAAGGTTAATTCTTTGACAAAGAATACATATCATCATTGTCCACTATTTCGTGACAATGATACTACATATATTGGGAAAAGTGCGTATTCTCGCACAGTGTTAGTGCGAAATCTGCCGCAGGATACTACCTGGCAGGCACTTAGAAATTTTTTTGATTATACAGCAAACGTTAAGTTTGTTCGTCTTCTGCCATCATGCAATGGGCAGAATAGACAGGCGATGGTTACATTTCGTAACAATCGAGACGCTCGTTGGGTAATCGAGCGTGATAATGGTGTTTATTTTCATCACCGTTATCTAAAGTTACAATTAGTACCTGATTCTGCGTTACGCAGATAATGGTTTACTTTCATACTTGTGTTTTATTTTCTTGATGACTCAGCATAGTCAGTCATCATTTCTTATCTTTCTTAATCATCTATCCTAATATAGATTGATTTATTGATTTTTTCTTCTCGAAAAACATTTTTGATTCTTAACATCTTTAAATGTGTACACGTTCTCTATCTTATTTGTTTTTACCATGCCTACAAGAGACAGTAAGTTGGTTAAATGTTTCAACTATGCTCAGCCCCATACAGCATAGGTTTATTTGTCATTTCACGGCTGTTTTATCATCGTTGTTAAAAAAAAGGACATGCCAGTGAAGGTGACATGGACTGGTAAGTTTAATAGAATATTTCGGTGAATAATTGATATATTTTCACATCCACCAATTTTGAGACTACCTGATGCTTCCAAAAAGTTTATTCTCCGCACAGATGCGAGTAATTACGGAATTGGCGCATGTTTGCTCCAATATCATGACGACATCCTCCATCCATCCTTGTACGTCTCACGGAAACTGAAACCACCAGAGGTCGAATACTCCACTGTCGACCGCGAACTGTTAGCAGTGGTGTGGGCGATAACGAAATTGCAGAAGTTCCTGTTAGGGGCCCCATTTGTGGTACAGACAGATCAAAAAGCCGTATCAACACTACGACGGGCGAATCATAAAAGTCCAAAGCTCACCAGATTCGCTATTCTCCTTCAACCTTTTGATTTCTCAATCGAGTACATCACAGGATCAGATAACGTCTTGGCAGATACTCTGTCTCGAAATCCTACTGATGTCGAGTCCTGAACTATAGTAACGTCGCAGATACTTACTCAAGAGACATAGCACTATCATTGCTGCTCTACATAGACAGGAACCATTGCCTACAATACTCGTAACTGCTTACTAAAGACATATTATATACGAAATGAACGAAATCAATTGACTCTATGTTCGTATTTACGCCAGGACTTTGCTTGATATCCATTCATGATAAAACTATTGGAAACATTTTCGTGCATCAAGTGAAAATAATAGAAAATACTATCAAAGTAACTCAGTATGCGACATGAACTATTGTCAATAACGTCGATACTTATGAACTGAAACACTTAAACATTTTTTTCTAATCGGAATTCACAAGGATCAAGCCTACGGATGGATCATCATATCCAACTTTAATTAATTTTAATTAAGTCGTTAAAATAATGGAAATTAAAATGAAAGGTGAGATAAATATGAAAAAAACATGAAATGAAATATGGAAAAAAATGAAAGAAAAAATAAAATAAGAACTCACATTATTCTTAGATAATGTTATTGTATGTAACTATTATATTATATAGTTAATAATTATGTTGATACATTACATACTACATTATTGTTTAAATTGGTTAATTTAGATAGGTATTAACAACTTAATGCTAAACTTAATTAATGTCCAACACACATAACTAAGTTAAATTTATACATTACTTTCTTTCTCTACTTTATTCTTCATTTATTTATTTCTCTCTTTAACATATCCTTTCATTTTTCTTACATTAGATTTTCAACAACTTTATTCTTATTACACACTCAATATAATTAATTAGTTTAATTTTAACTCTTTAGATTAGTCTGACGTGACATTTCATTGCGACATATTTTAAGTTAATTAATTATTTAATTAGATATCAACATTAACCATTCTCTTTTAGTTCATATAAAATTTATGTATAACATTTATGTATAATATGATCATTAATATATTAGATGACTGTTAGTAAGTCGACATGACCACGACACTGTTCTAGACAGAACATCGTAGGCCATATGCCGCATTTTTGTTAAATTTTTTGATATTCATTCAGATAGGTTTTTGAAAAAAAAAAATCTATCTAATAGATTTTTTTTCCCCCGGTGGACAGGGAATTGTTACGGTAGTTTAACTGGCATTGTCTGCTAGAGGTTAGCAGCATGCGATTTTAGGGGTTACAACGTTTAATGTAATGTAAAAGTATTATTAGCCTAGTGAACGCTGTGACGTTTCAGCGTTGGTAGTCACGCACCGTGACCAAGAGACGGGACCCTTTCTTGAATGACCGTCGAACCGAGAAGACGTGTCCTTGTAGTATTATAGTGTCGGGCATGGAGTGCCACACAGTTATATTGTAATTTATTATGGACATGGGTCAGTCCACTATTATGATGAAGAAAGATGAAGTTACAGGTTAGTAATTGACTAAACCTTGTCGAGATGAATTAACGGTCCGTTTTAGTTATACTAGTGCCAGACGCATAATCTCACTGTCGGTCGTTGGGATTACCAACCACGCGTGCATATAGTTATGTCGTTCTGCCTACAGTAATTCAGATGTATGAGACAAAGGACTGATATGCAAGATAGCTAACTCAACATAGGATTCTAATTTATATTTGTGATGTAATTCATGATCAACGTACGATGTCTACAGAATGTATAATAAATTGTTTGTTTGGACTCTAGATATGACTTATCCCGTCTATGAACATTTTGGGAATTCAATTATTACTATCATGGTTTCAAAGTATTTAAATCCACATTCGCGTAATTAACATCGAAGGCACGATGCAAAAATGATGAACTGTAAACCAAGCTACCACGATTGACTATCAAGCTTTCAACAATCCGTTGGGCTAATTTTCCGACCGCAGCAGTAAGCCAAGCTCTTCTTGTAGAAATCTAGCCTCGGCTTGGGTACCTCTAACTGGTTTAAGCGCTGACTACGTATTTCACTGAATTTTAAAAGTGGCCACAGATACGTTGGAGCATTATGTGACAAGATTTTGTGAGCGAATTTAGCTTTGTTAAATAGGAAGCGCTTTCTAAGGGGTAATATTTTAAGATAGTTATATAGATCTATACAATGTGTTTGGTGTTTATCAGCAACTAGGCGCACTGCACGTTTTTGAAGTGAATGAAGCCTTTTTGTGTTGGATATGGAACAACCATCCCAGATTGTGGAACAATAGTCTAGGTATGTTTGTATGTGAGATGTGTAGAACATTGTCCTTGCCCCCTCATCCAGGAAGTGTTTGATTTTGGCTAATTGGTAAACTTTTTGTGCCGTTAGCTTTGTGAGTGCACTTACATGTGAGTTCCAACTTAGGTGCTGGTCAACAGTTAGACCTAGAGTTTTATGTTCATTTACGTTTTCAATTAGTGATGTTCCAATGTAGAGCTGAAGTGTTGTTTTCTGCGAGTTTTGTAGTTTTTGTCTGGTTGATATTAACATACATTTCGTTTTACTAATATTTATTTGCATTCGATTCTCGTTGCTCCACTTACAAATATTATGTGTGTCAGTTTGTAAAGATAGTTCTAGTGCAGTGCAACTTTTGTCACTAGTGTAAACAGTACAGTCATCGGCAAACAAGTCACAGGATGAATGTTTGATGTGCAGAGGAAGATCATTAATGTATACGGCAAAGAGAAGAGGGCCGAGAATAGAGCCCTGGGGAACACCGATATCGACAACAGTTGGGTTGGACAAAGAATTATTTTAAGACACCACTTGTTGTCTGTCTGTCAGAAATGATTTAATTAACTTCACCAGCTTAAGATTTACTTTCATTGTTTCTAATTTTCTGATTAAAATAGTGTGTTCTATCATATCGAATGCTTTTTTAAAGTCTACAAAGATTGCTCCACATAAATTATCGTTATTGATATTTAGATGCCAGTTGTCTATCATTTTTGTTAAGGCTGTGTGACATGAATGTTTTGGTCTAAACCCCGACTGACTATCAACTAGCAGGTCATTATTGGCTAGGTGTTCTATTACTGTTTTGTGTATGTGTTTTTCCAGTGGTTTGGACAGTGACGATATAAGAGAAATGGGCCTATAGTTACCAAGGTTGTTATTATCTGATGAACCAGGTTTAACAAGAGGGTATACTTTAGCGATTTTAAAGGCAGATGGAAAGTAGCTCCTTGCGAGACATTGATTATATATGTATGTTAGTGTATCAGTAATAGCCGGTGCAGCATAGCGCAGTATTCGATTACTGATTCCATCAGTCACAGAGAAAGAAATAAACATACAGATTAATCCAAATGTAAACTCGTTTGGATGCGAGTCACAGGCAACGACTACAACCCACAGAAACCAGATCTGTCAAAATAAGGGCCGGGGATCAAGACCTCCAAAAGTCCGCTGCGAGGACAACACTACACAATCTCTGAAGGACCGAACACTAGAATGGAACGAACGAACGAACTTTATTTTCAAAGGGTTTAGAATTGGGCTCGCAGGTCCGTCTAACATTCTGCCCTTCCTTTTTCTCGTCTTACATACTGAATCCATTTTTTCTCACATGTATCTTAAACATTACTTAAATATTACTTAAATAATAAAATAACAATAAAATACAATAAAATAAAATCCCAACATTGTAACAGTACAATAACAGTTACACAGATTTACAGTACCTTATCATAATTAATACTTGTGACAGGTTATGAGAATCGACCACCTTGATCAGTCCGCTTTATTACCACCGTCACCCCTCATTCTTTTTCAATCAACTCGTCCAACGTGGGTTCCCACCTTTTGCTTCCCTCATTAGCTTACACGGGTTATTGCGCAAAAGCTATGCCTTTCGCTAGCTGTCTTACTTAGAGTTTAGCCACGCCTACCTGTCTTCTTTCACGCGCAATCATAACAGCTATTCAGGTCTCTAACTGTCTTTCCTTCAAAAGGGGACGGGCCAAGTGCGGTTGCCTGAAGCGCGATGAAACTAGAGCCGTTAACTGAATTATCACGGGAGCGATTGGGAAATTGTTGAATAGTGACAGATCAGACAATGAACGCGCGTAGGGAGAGAACGGGTCGTTAATTGTAAAATCAAGGGCGATAAGACAGAAGACGTACCTTTGATTGGTTCCATTTGACAGGGGGTATTAAGCGAATGCAAAAAGGGGCGATAACCACATTTACCGACCAAATTCGTTTGTTCGTGTTCCAAGGGGACGCAATTAGCTACAGAGAGAGTGAGACAGATCAAAAGACGTCTGCTCGCTAGCAAAACGTCTATGTTGTCGGCAAAGGTGCGCAGAAAACCTTTAATTCGTGAATCGAACAGTAGATTTGCCCTAACATGGCCGTAGGTGCGAATTTTCGCGCTAAAGAGTGAAAAGAACAGCATGTATGGATATATACCTCGTTTCCCCAAACTCAGATATCAGTCGCTGCAGAAAGATTTTTGAAACATATCTAGCTCGCTATTATAGAGCCATATTACAATTGGATTACTTAAATACGAGGAGATAATTCATTTTTTTCCTGTGTTGCGGTACATATATATATATATTAGCATTTAAGTGATTTAACGTGTTAAAAAGTTTCTCCATTATATTTCACTGGGATTTTCTGTGTTAATTGAATAGCTTATTAAATAACATATAGCTAATTTTTCCAGCTGTAAACGAAAATTTAATTACTCGCTATTCCCCAGTAAGAGATGCTTTAATTAATTAAAAGACGCTAGGCGATTGATACATTGACGGAATACAATGTATTTTTATTGATAATGTGTAATTTTGTAATTGACTATTGTCACTATCTCGTGTTAAAAACGATAAGATAAAATAGACACCAGTGGTTTAAAATCTAATTTAATAACCGAGTGGTTAAAGAGGTCTTACCTAAACGCGTGTTATATTAGGACATTTATAATATTGTTAAAATGTTTGTATTTTTTTTCCTACATCTAGGCTGATCATAACCCTGCGATCTAGCGGTCTTATGGTCTTACGTTCTTAAAACATTCAGAGATTATTGTTGTTTAATTTTCATGTTGTGACCCTGTGGGTCCACCTTCCCCATCCATGAGAGTGGTCAAAAACAAGAACATTAACAATAATTTTTTAATTATAACTGGAACAGAACAGTACCAGACATTTTTGAATATATATATATATATATATATATATATATATATATATATATATATATATATATATATATATATATATATATATATATATATATATATATATATATATATATATATATATATATATATATATATATATATCATTATGGCCTGCTGCTGTATATATATATATATATTACTGGCCTGCGGTGGCAGAATTTATATCACTATTTTTTCAAACAGATGACAGTAGGTTCTTTTTTTTCCACGGGATTACACTCTAGAGAACTCACTGGTCATACTCGGCCATCACCTCAGAGAACAGCCGATGAGTATCATTCTTTAATTTTCCATCACGTCACAGAGCGTCTCTGCCATAAGCGGCTAGACAACACCGGAACAATATATACATATTTATTCATTTAACGGTGCCACTAGATAGAAAAACTTATCTCAAACAACTAACTGCAGTGAAAAGAGGAATATCCAGGAAAATAATTAACGCATCAACTTCAGCGACTACCGGAAAATATCAGTCAGCAAACCGGATAGTATGCGGCTGAAATTGACAAAGAATGTGACTCTATATGGTCTTAGTACCTGTTAGAGTTGAATTCCATTGAATGCCTGCTACAACGATTGAGTAAGCGAATATGAAAGTGGCCACTGTATGTGTGAAGTGAATGAACGGAAATAGACATACTTATTTTCTTTTGTTACCACCAGTATATTTATCTTTTTCTTTGTTTTTCCCTCACTAATCTGCATAGTCACGAGATAGATTAAATTAAGAACCTGTTCTTTTCCCATACTGACTATTTCATACCTTATTGTTAAAATTGATCTTTTTGGGTTAATTACCTCTGCTGGGATTTCTTTATTTTCTTTTACAAGAGGGGAGAGCCTATTGAGATAATTTTCATCTTGTCTGTAAACTATATTAATGTAAAATGCTTGAAGTTGTGATTTTCTAGTGATAATAAACTTAATAAACCTTTAGTTATCGTGTTGGTCAATCCCTGCCCTTATATGTTATCCATAGTGTGTTTTCACGTGTGTGCATATTTGTCACAAAAATTGTGTGTACATGAGTGTAGTGTAACTTGTATTTTATGCAAGGAGAGAAAGTGCGTCTGATTTAAATATAGTCGTAAAGATAGGTTGGATTAGAGCAATCACTCAATCCAGAGACTGTTCTTTCCCTTACACTTTCACCCTGTGAAAAAGAAATCTATTTCTTACACCTTACTCTCACATAGCTACCATTATCACCTCTGCTCGGACGGGACCATAAATTTCTCAGACCTATCTTATCAAAAATTACGACAATATTAAACAGGACAAAATTAAAACCTACATATGATGTTATGTAATTATTTAAGAACATAACTAAATTGGGGTGGCATATAATCTGCACTCATGATGTATTTGAAAAATCTGTGATTGAATGAATATGGACTAAGCGTGTTTTTTACGTCGTGTGGAAGATTATTCCACAGATGAGCAGCAGAAAAAGCTAAACTTTTCTTGAATTAGTCGATCCTAGGCTTGGGCATGTGTAATTTATTTAAGCCTTGACTGCGTCTTCCGCTGTATTTGAAAATAGGCCACAGATACGTTGGAGCATTCTGTGATAAGATTGTGTGAATAAATTTGGCGTTGTTGAAGAGAAGGCGCTTTCTTATTGGTAATATGTTAAACTGCCTAGCCATTCGTGGACCACTATGGCAGCTCAAGGTTGGCAATCCACGACACATACATGCTAAGTCATCAAAGAAACATTACATTTGTGTCATGATTTTTTCCATCATGAATTACTTTCTACTCAGCTAACGAACGTGGCTGAAATAAATGAGGTCATTATTATCAGATCCTACCTCTTCAAGGAAGGATTGAAGCTATCTGTAACTGAGTCCCCTGTATCGTATGACGTTGATTGTAACAGCAACATGCTTCGTCGCATGTTTAAAATACATAACCTTTGCTCACAGCTGCTCTTGATAACAGGAAACCCTATACAGAGCGATACAACAGAAGACAATCTGATCATCAGAAGTAGTCCCCCCTTCGATCAAATGTTTCGGCCCCTTAATCTCCTTTACACTAAGAAAGGGCGGGTCTACTTGGGTCATGACTCCCAAATGGCAGCCTCATGTTGTCATGTGCAGATAATTTAGCTCACTCCACCTTGATTGTAGCTTTCAGTTTCAATCCTTCTTTTCTGCCAGTTGCAGGCAATTGAAAAAGTAACCTTTAGGTTGAAAATTACTGTCCTGAATGTCATAGCCAGCACGATGCCCTTTACGCAGTTTCGCTGAATCTCTTAACTAGAGCTGCTGAGCTTCTTGCTCTTTTGCAGCTAGTTGAAGACTCCTTGGTGTTATCTACACTGTAGATCTAGTCTTTTCATGTGGCTTCTCTGCCATTCCGAAAGGTTTGGAGTTGAAATCATGAGCTCCAGTTTCTCCAGCTTGGCTGGCATTTAAAGCTAGGAGAAAAAAGCACGTGGCATATGTGCATTCCGAGCCATCCAAGGACACTCCCCAAATATGCAGAGCTAAATACTGTGCTCTGGTTCTGGTCTCTGCCAAGGAATTGTCACGTGCTACACAGAGCCACTTCTCTCCTCCACCTGCCAATCATTGGCCCATAATGAGAGCACCCAGAAAGTCACATGATTTGCATAAATACGACGTTAAACGCATGACTACGAAATGCCAATCTGACGTCACTACATCATGCGTAGATGCCGCGCTTCGAAAGTACAACCTTCAACGCATTCCAGGTTTGATGAAGATTTACATGATCAAGAAGACCAGACGATGGAATACGGTTATCAGCCAACAAGGAGCAAACAGTACTAGGCATTAATCTAGTCCGTTGATGAACTTGACATCGCCGGTGCCTTTTAAAGATAAGTCTAGACTTAGGACGGTTGTCATTCAGATAGCACAATACTGAGTCCATTTCTCTGTGCAGGCATGTCCACTCTATTTGTTATATATCTATGTTATATCTGTTTTTTCCGTTGATGTTGTCCCTTATTCGTGGGTATGGATGGGCGGCGGATTGAAATCAATTCTATGGCTCCTTGGATGCCACGAACTGATTTTAATTGTTCTTAAGGCCGTTAGTTAATTGCATTTTTTACGAAGAACTCATCGATGGCTTTCCGATGATTTTTGTTCGTTCGTATTTGCAATTAATTGACCTTGCATGTTAGGTGTCTAGTCGTGTTATAACTGGGGTATTCTAGTGTATTTAGTTCTAATTTTTATTCAGTTCTGTAACAATGTTTGTAACCTATCGTGTTTTTTCTGACCTTACTATCATTCAGTTTATAGTTTTTGTACAACCGTTAATGAGTCCATGTATACGTCACTAATTTTTGTGTACGCAGGTTAATTTTCTATTCAGTTCATTCTTTGATCTCTCACTTCCGGTTTATTCAACTTAGTTATAAATGCATTTTTATTGTGAAAATGTTTTTGTCGTATGGTAATACTGTTCTGTAATCCTTGGTTAACAAATTGTGTTGTTTGTCTTCATCTCATTCATTTATAATTTAATATTAATACTATAATTTATTCATTAATAAGAGTGTAGATTAATATGATTAAATTTTTATGAGTTTTAAGGAGGAATTAGGGACTTTGCACCAATTTGCAGTGGTGGTCCAAGAAATGGGCAATGCACTTTATAGATGATGATTAAGGCATAATATAATATATATATATATTGATAAAATAATATGACTTCATAGTCTGCCCTGCAGATGATAAACACATTGGATGTTATTTAGTACACTTTTCCAGTACTAAAGATTAACTTAGCACATATCATTGATTGAATAATATAATTATTGAGGAATAATACCAATAATTGTTAGGTGCATGATAGCAATTCAGCATCATAAATTAATAAGGGTATAATACATTGGTCTAATGTAATGAGTATATATTATTTATATATTATTTATATAAATTATTTGATGACAAAATAGTTGTGGGACTTACAACTAATGATATTAAGGAGATTATAGTTGGTTATATTGAGTGACAATACTTTGTTGCATATATGATTTGATTGACTAAGAGAGTCATAGATATATATATTTACCATGCGTACATTAGAGTATTACATGAATATGGCACGTTTTTATTATGGTTTGCAGGGTGAAGATTTGAAAATATCTGCTATGAGATTCTTTATTGTAGATGAATGGGAAGAAAAAGGAAAGGCATATAATGAGGAAGAAATGGGAGTTGAGATAAGGCGTATTGAGGAACTGGAAGAAACTAAAAAGATATTTGCATTAGAGGATAAAAAAAATATGTGTCCATTAGAGGAGAAGAAGGTTGATGAGAAAAGAGAATTCGTAGAAACTGAAGAAAATATGAGAATACTGGAGGAAAAGGGAGTTGGCTACCCAACAGCTGCCTCTGCCCCACACTCATTAGTCAACGGGTTCAAACGACTGTTGGCTATTGCTGTTGAGACAGATTACACATTCAACGAAGCAGAAAGGACCAAGAAGTTCTTAAAGGATTTAAGCATGACAGTTTTGGATAAAAATGTAGCAAATCTTGATTTGACTAATCAAGAACTCATGAAAGATGTTGATAATTCTGACGAGAATGGTGTTGATATTGAATTAGATAAGGGTAATACCGTGTTAGTGACTGATGATTATACACATACGGCTCAGAATCATGGGCTGAAATCTGAGGTTTCATTTTGGAGATTAAAGGTCAATGCACAAGAGGTGGTAATTCAGGATATGAAGAGTTCTTACATGGTGTTGGAGAATAAAATGAAAAAAATTGAACTCGAGAATCATGAATTTAGACGAATTATCAGTCAACATGAAAAATTAACTAATGACAATTTCGCTAAACTCGATACATTGCTCCTTAAAGAGAATAATAGATATTTTGAACTAGAAAAGAGAATGCAAAAGCAGATTAATGCACTTTCAACAAAGCTGAATGCAGTTAATTCATTAGTTATTCATGATGAGGAACAATATAAGCAATTCTGTCTAAACAGGGGAATGAAGACGAAGATTGATATAGGAAAAAGGGAAAATGCGAGTGTATCATTTGATGACAATAATATGATAGATAGATGTCATACAGATAATGATAACATTTATGAATTGTGTTTTAGACAGGAAAAAAAGTTGGATGCTGTTGGTTCAGCGGATGAAAGATTGACTACATTAGAAGCTTTACTCCTGAATGAGAAAGATAGATATGCAGAATTGGAAAATGAGACACAACAACAAATTTACGATCTTGCTATGGCAGTGAACACATTTGATTCCTTACTAGCTAGTGAGAAGCAGATAACATTTAACTTAGATAAGTTAAATAAGAAGCAGAGGCAGGAGATTACATTCCTGACTTCTGAAAATAATAAACTAAGAATGAGGATTGATTGTCTACTAGACGTACTGGCAGGTAAAAAAATATTGACGAACAATAAAGGGAATAATCGTACTTTACGACATGACTCAAGTACGAAAACTGATACTAAGGTATCAATACACCCAGTGGTGATTAGAAGATCATTTCGAGGGAGATATACTTTTCTTCGTCAGGATACTACTGCCAATCCTGATAATAAATGTTGGCGACAGGATCAGATTACAACTGATCCTAAGAAAACTGTTGACGTTGTCAACATTGACAAAAACATTACGAGGAAGAATAATAGGTTAAAGAATAATGCTGGACTTAAAAGGAACAGGGATAATAAAGTTAACACAAATAATTATGATGAAAAAGTTTTTACTTTGCCCAGTAAAGACATGTCTACGACATGTAGGAAACTTAATACCTTTGGTAATAATAGGTGTCATCCTCAGTCCAGTCAGGTTGATACATCATCTAATAAAAAGACAGTGTCGGTGTTGAAAGGGAAGGTTAATTCTTTGACAAAGAATACATATCATCATTGTCCACTATTTCGTGACAATGATACTACATATATTGGGAAAAGTGCGTATTCTCGCACAGTGTTAGTGCGAAATCTGCCGCAGGATACTACCTGGCAGGCACTTAGAAATTTTTTTGATTATACAGCAAACGTTAAGTTTGTTCGTCTTCTGCCATCATGCAATGGGCAGAATAGACAGGCGATGGTTACATTTCGTAACAATCGAGACGCTCGTTGGGTAATCGAGCGTGATAATGGTGTTTATTTTCATCACCGTTATCTAAAGTTACAATTAGTACCTGATTCTGCGTTACGCAGATAATGGTTTACTTTCATACTTGTGTTTTATTTTCTTGATGACTCAGCATAGTCAGTCATCATTTCTTATCTTTCTTAATCATCTATCCTAATATAGATTGATTTATTGATTTTTTCTTCTCGAAAAACATTTTTGATTCTTAACATCTTTAAATGTGTACACGTTCTCTATCTTATTTGTTTTTACCATGCCTACAAGAGACAGTAAGTTGGTTAAATGTTTCAACTATGCTCAGCCCCATACAGCATAGGTTTATTTGTCATTTCACGGCTGTTTTATCATCGTTGTTAAAAAAAAGGACATGCCAGTGAAGGTGACATGGACTGGTAAGTTTAATAGAATATTTCGGTGAATAATTGATATATTTTCACATCCACCAATTTTGAGACTACCTGATGCTTCCAAAAAGTTTATTCTCCGCACAGATGCGAGTAATTACGGAATTGGCGCATGTTTGCTCCAATATCATGACGACATCCTCCATCCATCCTTGTACGTCTCACGGAAACTGAAACCACCAGAGGTCGAATACTCCACTGTCGACCGCGAACTGTTAGCAGTGGTGTGGGCGATAACGAAATTGGAGAAGTTCCTGTTAGGGGCCCCATTTGTGGTACAGACAGATCAAAAAGCCGTATCATCACTACGACGGGCGAATCATAAAAGTCCAAAGCTCACCAGATTCGCTATTCTCCTTCAACCTTTTGATTTCTCAATCGAGTACATCACAGGATCAGATAACGTCTTGGCAGATACTCTGTCTCGAAATCCTACTGATGTCGAGTCCTGAACTATAGTAACGTCGCAGATACTTACTCAAGAGACATAGCACTATCATTGCTGCTCTACATAGACAGGAACCATTGCCTACAATACTCGTAACTGCTTACTAAAGACATATTATATACGAAATGAACGAAATCAATTGACTCTATGTTCGTATTTACGCCAGGACTTTGCTTGATATCCATTCATGATAAAACTATTGGAAACATTTTCGTGCATCAAGTGAAAATAATAGAAAATACTATCAAAGTAACTCAGTATGCGACATGAACTATTGTCAATAACGTCGATACTTATGAACTGAAACACTTAAACATTTTTTTCTAATCGGAATTCACAAGGATCAAGCCTACGGATGGATCATCATATCCAACTTTAATTAATTTTAATTAAGTCGTTAAAATAATGGAAATTAAAATGAAAGGTGAGATAAATATGAAAAAAACATGAAATGAAATATGGAAAAAATGAAAGAAAGAATAAAATAAGAACTCACATTATTCTTAGATAATGTTATTGTATGTAACTATTATATTATATAGTTAATAATTATGTTGATACATTACATACTACATTATTGTTTAAATTGGTTAATTTAGATAGGTATTAACAACTTAATGCTAAACTTAATTAATGTCCAACACACATAACTAAGTTAAATTTATACATTACTTTCTTTCTCTACTTTATTCTTCATTTATTTATTTCTCTCTTTAACATATCCTTTCATTTTTCTTACATTAGATTTTCAACAACTTTATTCTTATTACACACTCAATATAATTAATTAGTTTAATTTTAACTCTTTAGATTAGTCTGACGTGACATTTCATTGCGACATATTTTAAGTTAATTAATTATTTAATTAGATATCAACATTAACCATTCTCTTTTAGTTCATATAAAATTTATGTATAACATTTATGTATAATATGATCATTAATATATTAGATGACTGTTAGTAAGTCGACATGACCACGACACTGTTCTAGACAGAACATCGTAGGCCATATGCCGCATTTTTGTTAAATTTTTTGATATTCATTCAGATAGGTTTTTGAAAAAAAAAATCTATCTAATAGATTTTTTTTCCCCCGGTGGACAGGGAATTGTTACGGTAGTTTAACTGGCATTGTCTGCTAGAGGTTAGCAGCATGCGATTTTAGGGGTTACAACGTTTAATGTAATGTAAAAGTATTATTAGCCTAGTGAACGCTGTGACGTTTCAGCGTTGGTAGTCACGCACCGTGACCAAGAGACGGGACCCTTTCTTGAATAACCGTCGAACCGAGAAGACGTGTCCTTGTAGTATTATATTGTCGGGCATGGAGTGCCACACAGTTATATTGTAATTTATTATGGACATGGGTCAGTCCACTATTATGATGAAGAAAGATGAAGTTACAGGTTAGTAATTGACTAAACCTTGTCGAGATGAATTAACGGTCCGTTTTAGTTATACTAGTGCCAGACGCATAATCTCACTGTCGGTCGTTGGGATTACCAACCACGCGTGCATATAGTTATGTCGTTCTGCCTACAGTAATTCAGATGTATGAGACAAAGGACTGATATGCAAGATAGCTAACTCAACATAGGATTCTAATTTATATTTGTGATGTAATTCATGATCAACGTACGATGTCTACAGAATGTATAATAAATTGTTTGTTTGGACTCTAGATATGACTTATCCCGTCTATGAACATTTTGGGAATTCAATTATTACTATCATGGTTTCAAAGTATTTAAATCCACATTCGCGTAATTAACATCGAAGGCACGATGCAAAAATGATGAACTGTAAACCAAGCTACCACGATTGACTATCAAGCTTTCAACAATCCGTTGGGCTAATTTTCCGACCGCAGCAGTAAGCCAAGCTCTTCTTGTAGAAATCTAGCCTCGGCTTGGGTACCTCTAACTGGTTTAAGCGCTGACTACGTATTTCACTGAATTTTAAAAGTGGCCACAGATACGTTGGAGCATTATGTGACAAGATTTTGTGAGCGAATTTAGCTTTGTTAAATAGGAAGCGCTTTCTAAGGGGTAATATTTTAAGATAGTTATATAGATCTATACAATGTGTTTGGTGTTTATCAGCAACTAGGCGCACTGCACGTTTTTGAAGTGAATGAAGCCTTTTTGTGTTGGATATGGAACAACCATCCCAGATTGTGGAACAATAGTCTAGGTATGTTTGTATGTGAGATGTGTAGAACATTGTCCTTGCCCCCTCATCCAGGAAGTGTTTGATTTTGGCTAATTGGTAAACTTTTTGTGCCGTTAGCTTTGTGAGTGCACTTACATGTGAGTTCCAACTTAGGTGCTGGTCAACAGTTAGACCTAGAGTTTTATGTTCATTTACGTTTTCAATTAGTGATGTTCCAATGTAGAGCTGAAGTGTTGTTTTCTGCGAGTTTTGTAGTTTTTGTCTGGTTGATATTAACATACATTTCGTTTTACTAATATTTATTTGCATTCGATTCTCGTTGCTCCACTTACAAATATTATGTGTGTCAGTTTGTAAAGATAGTTCTAGTGCAGTGCAACTTTTGTCACTAGTGTAAACAGTACAGTCATCGGCAAACAAGTCACAGGATGAATGTTTGATGTGCAGAGGAAGATCATTAATGTATACGGCAAAGAGAAGAGGGCCGAGAATAGAGCCCTGGGGAACACCGATATCGACAACAGTTGGGTTGGACAAAGAATTATTTTAAGACACCACTTGTTGTCTGTCTGTCAGAAATGATTTAATTAACTTCACCAGCTTAAGATTTACTTTCATTGTTTCTAATTTTCTGATTAAAATAGTGTGTTCTATCATATCGAATGCTTTTTTAAAGTCTACAAAGATTGCTGCACATAAATTATCGTTATTGATATTTAGATGCCAGTTGTCTATCATTTTTGTTAAGGCTGTGTGACATGAATGTTTTGGTCTAAACCCCGACTGACTATCAACTAGCAGGTCATTATTGGCTAGGTGTTCTATTACTGTTTTGTGTATGTGTTTTTCCAGTGGTTTGGACAGTGACGATATAAGAGAAATGGGCCTATAGTTACCAAGGTTGTTATTATCTGATGAACCAGGTTTAACAAGAGGGTATACTTTAGCGATTTTAAAGGCAGATGGAAAGTAGCTCCTTGCGAGACATTGATTATATATGTATGTTAGTGTATCAGTAATAGCCGGTGCAGCATAGCGCAGTATTCGATTACTGATTCCATCAGTCACAGAGAAAGAAATAAACATACAGATTAATCCAAATGTAAACTCGTTTGGATGCGAGTCACAGGCAACGACTACAACCCACAGAAACCAGATCTGTCAAAATAAGGGCCGGGGATCAAGACCTCCAAAAGTCCGCTGCGAGGACAACACTACACAATCTCTGAAGGACCGAGCACTAGAATGGAACGAACGAACGAACTTTATTTTCAAAGGGTTTAGAATTGGGCTCGCAGGTCCGTCTAACATTCTGCCCTTCCTTTCTCTCGTCTTACATACTGAATCCATTTTTTCTCACATGTATCTTAAACATTACTTAAATATTACTTAAATAATAAAATAACAATAAAATACAACGCAATAAAATGCCATCATTGTAACAGTACAATAACAGTTACACAGATTTACAGTACCTTATCATAATTAATACTTGTGACAGGTTATGAGAATCGACCACCTTGATCAGTCCGCTTTATTACCACCGTCACCCCTCATTCTTTTTCAATCAACTCGTCCAACGTGGGTTCCCACCTTTTGCTTCCCTCATTAGCTTACACGGGTTATTGCGCAAAAGCTATGCCTTTCGCTAGCTGTCTTACTTAGAGTTTAGCCACGCCTACCTGTCTTCTTTCACGCGCAATCATAACAGCTATTCAGGTCTCTAACTGTCTTTCCTTCAAAAGGGGACGGGCCAAGTGCGGTTGCCTGAAGCGCGATGAAACTAGAGCCGTTAAGGGGAGGTTAAACCCCCAAAATGAAAAACACAGAATTGTAAGTTAATATCTATATCTGGTCATTTATACAAGCACAATGACTGAAAAAAATACAAAACATTGAGGTATATACTAAAAACTTGCAATCTATGGCGGAAAAACAGTGAAAAAAAGGCAAATTTTAGCTTTTTTGGGGTATTTTGTTGCCCAAGATATCTCAAATGTGAGTACAACTTGAGTTATGAAATTTGGCTGTTTTATTTGTTAATATATGATAATGATTGTATACTAAAATAATTTTGATTGGTTTGATATCTGAGTTTTTTTGGATTTTAACATACCAATCGAAAAATAGTTGAAATTTTTAAGGGGGGTATCTTAGCTATTTCTCAACAGTTTTGTAGTTTGTTAACATATATCCTTTATTTTAGTTTATTTTAATGAGCACTATGTGTACAGTATGTGGCCCAAAATTTACTGCTGTATCACTAATAGTTTTTGAAAAATCGTGGGCAACGTGCCCACATTTGTGTGAAAAATGAGGTTTTGAGAAAATTAAGAAAAAAGGGAGGAATTACACTTTTACACAAAATTTACTCACCTCAGTATCCCCCTGCTATGTAGGAATCATCTCTGGTATTTTCCTTTATTGATTCCATGTTCTTTGTCATACTTTGCAGCTTACTTTTCATTAAATTCTTCATTTCTGCAGACTGTATGCGCTTTTCGTCAGTTTCCGAAAAAATGCATCCTTTCTCTGGTAGACATGTACTATGTGGAAAGAAGCGATTGCTCTACCCTCAGCAGACTCAGTACATGTAGGAGAGGCTTTGCTCTCAATATTCACAAGATTAGGATACCCTTATTAGATATTAACTGACAATGGTTCACAGTTCAGAGGGAAACTGATGGAGGAAGTTTTTAGGATTTTTCAAAATATTGTCGTCCGCACATTTTATCATCTACAATCGATTGGACAAGTGGAAAGATATAACGGGACTCTACTTACAAATTTATTTAAGCTCGCACAGGAGAAACCAGAATCCTATGATTCGTTCTTACCTGCAGCTTTATTTGCGTATAAGGAGGTACCCTACCACTCTACTGGAATACCTCAAACCACGTTATTATTTCGATGACCCATCAAAGGACCCCATAAAAATTAGCCAGTCAAAATTATTTTTACACATGAAACTATGTTTGAAAAACTTGAATTCTGTTTGCTTCAGGGAAATGAATATGGTACCGAAAATTAAAATCCATGCATTAGAAGCAATATAGCATCACAAATATACCAATTTGTATATTTTACATATATAATTAGGTAAAAATACACTTACCTGACATACTTTAAAAATTTATATAAAATCATCCATAAAGGTTTTAGTGAAAATAAACATACAGAAATGTGGGCAAATGAATGTACTTTCCAGTGCAATATGTATCTAAAATTTGATATTTTCAATGAAATTCTTCATTTTTGGGGGTTACACCTCCCCTTAACTGAATTATCACGGGAGCGATTTGGAAATTGTTGAATAGTGGCAGATCAGACAATGAACGCGCGTAGGGAGAGAACGGGTCGTTAATTGTAAAATCAAGGGCGATAAGACAGAAGACGTACCTTTGATTGGTTCCATTTGACAGGGGGTATTAAGCGAATGCTAAAAGGGGCGATAACCACACTTACCGACCAAATTCGTTTGTTCGTGTTCCAAGGGGACGCAATTAGCTACAGAGAGAGTGAGACAGATCAAAAGACGTCTGCTTGCTAGCAAAACGTCTATGTTGTCGGCAAAGGTGCGCAGAAAACCTTTAATTCGTGAATCGAACAGTAGATTTGCCCTAACATGGCCGTAGGTGCGAATTTTCGCGCTAAAGAGTGAAAAGAACTGCATGTATGGATATATACCTCGTTTCCCCAAACTCAGATATCAGTCGCTGCAGAAAGATTTTTGAAACATATCTAGCTCGCTATTATAGAGCCATATTACAATTGGATTACTTAAATACGAGGAGATAATTCATTTTTTTCCTGTGTTGCGGTACATATATATATATATATATATATATATATATATATATATATATATATATATATATATATATATATATATATATATATATATATATATATATATATATATATATATATATATATATATATATATTAGCATTTAAGTGATTTAACGTGTTAAAAAGTTTCTCCATTATATTTCACTGGGATTTTCTGTGTTAATTGAATAGCTTATTAAATAATATATAGCTAATTTTTCCAGCTGTAAACGAAAATTTAATTACTCGCTATTCCCCAGTAAGAGATGCTTTAATTAATTAAAAGACGCTAGGCGATTGATACATTGACGGAATACAATGTATTTTTATTGATAATGTGTAATTTTGTAATTGACTATTGTCACTATCTCGTGTTAAAAACGATAAGATAAAATAGACACCAGTGGTTTAAAATCTAATTTAATAACCGAGTGGTTAAAGAGGTCTTACCTAAACGCGTGTTAGATTAGGACATTTATAATATTGTTAAAATGTTTGTATGTTTTTTCCTACATCTAGGCTGATCATAACCCTGCGATCTAGCGGTCTTATGGTCTTACGTTCTTAAAACATTCAGAGATTATTGTTGTTTAATTTTCATGTTGTGACCCTGTGCGGTCCACCTTCCCCATCCATGAGAGTGGTCAAAAACAAGAACATTAACAATAATTTTTTAATTATAACTGGAACAGAACAGTACCAGACATTTTTGAATATATATATATATATATATATATATATATATATATATATATATATATATATATATATATATATCTATATATATATATATATATGTATATATATATATATATATATATATATATATATATATACATCTATATATATATATATATATATATATATATATATATTACTGGCCTGCTGTGGCAGAATTTATATCACTATTTTTTCAAACAGATGACAGTAAGTTCTTTTTTTTCCACGGGATTACATTCTAGAGAACTCACTGGTCATACTCGGCCATCACCTCAGAGAACAGCCGATGAGTATCATTCTTTAATTTTCCATCACGTCACAGAGCGTCTCTGCCATAAGCGGCTAGACAACACCGGAACAATATATACATATTTATTCATTTAACGGTGCCACTAGATAGAAAAACTTATCTCAAACAACTAACTGCAGTGAAAAGAGGAATATCCAGGAAAATAATTAACGCATCAACTTCAGCGACTACCGGAAAATATCAGTCAGCAAACCGGATAGTATGCGGCTGAAATTGACAAAGAATGTGACTCTATATGGTCTTAGTACCTGTTAGAGTTGAATTCCATTGAATGCCTGCTACAACGATTGAGTAAGCGAATATGAAAGTGGCCACTGTATGTGTGAAGTGAATGAACGGAAATAGACATACTTATTTTCTTTTGTTACCACCAGTATATTTATCTTTTTCTTTGTTTTTCCCTCACTAATCTGCATAGTCACGAGATAGATTAAATTAAGAACCTGTTCTTTTCCCATACTGACTATTTCATTCCTTATTGTTAAAATTGATCTTTTTGGGTTAATTACCTCTGCTGGGATTTCTTTATTTTCTTTTACAAGAGGGGAGAGCCTATTGAGATAATTTTCATCTTGTCTGTAAACTATATTAATGTAAAATGCTTGAAGTTGTGATTTTCTAGTGATAATAAACTTAATAAACCTTTAGTTATCGTGTTGGTCAATCCCTGCCCTTATATGTTATCCATAGTGTGTTTTCACGTGTGTGCATATTTGTCACAAAAATTGTGTGTACATGAGTGTAGTGTAACTTGTATTTTATGCAAGGAGAGAAAGTGCGTCTGATTTAAATATAGTCGTAAAGATAGGTTGGATTAGAGCAATCACTCAATCCAGAGACTGTTCTTTCCCTTACACTTTCACCCTGTGAAAAAGAAATCTATTTCTTACACCTTACTCTCACATAGCTACCACTATCACCTCTGCTCGGACGGGACCATAAATTTCTCAGACCTATCTTATCAAAAATTACGACAATATTAAACAGGACAAAATTAAAACCTACATATGATGTTATGTAATTATTTAAGAACATAACTAAATTGGGGTGGCATATAATCTGCACTCATGATGTATTTGAAAAATCTGTGATTGAATGAATATGGACTAAGCGTATTTTTTACGTCGTGTGGAAGATTATTCCACAGATGAGCAGCAGAAAAAGCTAAACTTTTCTTGAATTAGTCGATCCTAGGCTTGGGCATGTGTAATTTATTTAAGCCTTGACTGCGTCTTCCGCTGTATTTGAAAATAGGCCACAGATACGTTGGAGCATTCTGTGATAAGATTGTGTGAATAAATTTGGCTTTGTTGAAGAGAAGGCGCTTTCTTATTGGTAATATGTTAAACTGCCTAGCCATTCGTGGACCACTATGGCAGCTCAAGGTTGGCAATCCACGACACATACATGCTAAGTCATCAAAGAAACATTACATTTGTGTCATGATTTTTTCCATCATGAATTACTTTCTACTCAGCTAACGAACGTGGCTGAAATAAATGAGGTCATTATTATCAGATCCTACCTCTTCAAGGAAGGATTGAAGCTATCTGTAACTGAGTCCCCTGTATCGTATGACGTTGATTGTAACAGCAACATGCTTCGTCGCATGTTTAAAATACATAACCTTTGCTCACAGCTGCTCTTGATAACAGGAAACCCTATACAGAGCGATACAACAGAAGACAATCTGATCATCAGAAGTAGTCCCCCCTTCGAACAAATGTTTCGGCCCCTTAATCTCCTTTACACTAAGAAAGGGCGGGTCTACTTGGGTCATGACTCCCAAATGGCAGCCTCATGTTGTCATGTGCAGATAATTTAGCTCACTCCACCTTGATTGTAGCTTTCAGTTTCAATCCTTCTTTTCTGCCAGTTGCAGGCAATTGAAAAAGTAACCTTTAGGTTGAAAATTACTGTCCTGAATGTCATAGCCAGCACGATGCCCTTTACGCAGTTTCGCTGAATCTCTTAACTAGAGCTGCTGAGCTTCTTGCTCTTTTGCAGCTAGTTGAAGACTCCTTGGTGTTATCTACACTGTAGATCTAGTCTTTTCATGTGGCTTCTCTGCCATTCCGAAAGGTTTGGAGTTGAAATCATGAGCTCCAGTTTCTCCAGCTTGGCTGGCATTTAAAGCTAGGAGAAAAAAGCACGTGGCATATGTGCATTCCGAGCCATCCAAGGACACTCCCCAAATATGCAGAGCTAAATACTGTGCTCTGGTTCTGGTCTCTGCCAAGGAATTGTCACGTGCTACACAGAGCCACTTCTCTCCTCCACCTGCCAATCATTGGCCCATAATGAGAGCACCCAGCATGCAGCCCTGTCACGGATTGCCTCTCCTGCTTTGCAGTAGTGGTCCAACAGTGACCAAAACTCAAGAGTGTTTAATATTGGCTTCTAAGGTTTCTACCTGCGCGCAAGATTACCCTTGGCAAAGATGTCGATAGAAGGTTAATAACACTTCTACCTGAAGGGAGCCCTCACGAGATATTTCCAGATGTCACGGACAATGTTCCATTGGACAAAACAATTGTTAACGCATTATATCTGGTCCGTCGCCTTTTGTGAAGGATTTAAGCAATAGTTTAGCCCGTTCAAGCCCCCAGTTGGTGTAATCCAACGAAATCCCTCTTATAAGGCATAGCTCTGTTTAGAGGTAAATATATGTCTAAGTATTTATATATATTGAATATTCTGGCTCATACGTTTGCTTTCCTACATATAACTGAATCAACTATTATTGTTTAGTTTTAAAACAGGTAACAAATTTAATATTGAATTAGTCTTTAACAGGTTAAAATAAATATGGAAAGATTAGTGGAATTTTGATGGATGTAAAGTTCTCGTCATTGAGAAGTAGGTGGGAATTTAACTTTATATTTAAAGTTTAACTGAAATGTCCTTTTTGCTGGTGCCTTTTAGTTAGCACTTAGCTTGTATGAGTGAGTCCTGCAGCTTATGTTTTTGTCACGTTGTTCTGGTGATGAATGTACTTCTCTCACACGAGTGGCGTAGTAACTTCAGTACTTCATACAGTCTGATAGCTTGTAACCACGTACTTTTAGAAAAAATAAAAAGACAAAAATGCCCCTGCTAAGTACACTAAGTTGGATGTTTAACAGGCGCTTCCTCTCGTTGTACACCCACCGACGTTAATCTCACAGAAGAGTTAAATTCCTGAGTTTACACAGTGCAACTCAGGAAAGATGAATAAAATTCACCAATATTCCTCTGGGTATTAACTGGGACAATGTGTATGGACAGCGCGAGCAATGATTTGTGCCTGAATTAACATTAACAAGTTACATAAATCTCACAAAATGATATGCTACACTTGACGCACATATGATGTAGTCATCACTCATCACTGCTACAGTCGGAGTCTGGGGTCACCTCTGCTGTCGGGCTTTTCCGCATGACTAGCATAAGAAATCACCAGCGCCTGCTGTAGTGGTTCATGAATATACTATTTCCGTATGCTGAGGTTGCCAGCCTCATATATATTACCACTTAGCAAGAAAACATGTTAAATTCACATTTGTAAAAGAAATGTTCACAACTTACACCAAATTTTGGGAATACATAATCTCCCTGCACAGATTTCAGATGGACACGAGCAATTTCGGTGCATGTGCTCCCGAATCAATTTCATCTGAGAAATTCCTCTTATGACGGTGTTCTGTGATACACTTGGCCTGGGAAACTAGTAATTCCTCTTCGACGGGTGTTCTGCGGTACACTTGGTCTGGGAAAGTATTTCTCTTATGACTGATGATCCAATTCCTAGGTTTATAGTCTTGTATTTATAACGTCCTGGTCCCTGAAGTTTTACAGTCTGTGTATTTAAATATGCGGGTTTACTCTTAAGGTTTCAGAGTTGCCGAAATACTGTCGATCTGTCACTTTTGATATAGGAATTCTAGGTCCGATCCTTCTCTTTCTGCCTTCTTGGGAGTTGCTCGGTTGAAGTTGCGAAGCTGTCTGTTCCGTGTCTCTGAGTTCATTAGATTATATCTATCATTCTTAGTTCAAAATCACAGATTGTGTTTCCGCTGAATTGTTCAAATAGATTTCATTGTATATTCCGGCATCTCACTTCAAAGCAATAAAATCTCTCTAGCACTGTTTGGGTGGGGAAGTTTTAATTCAAAATATACTCCGTGTGTTTAAAATTAAATTTAAAATTCCACGCGTGACCTCTATATAATACTGCATAATACTTCCGATGACATCTATCTGCCTCTTCACAATCTTGTGACCATGTTTTCCTGGCGTAATGTCTTCCGCCAAGATGTCTCTCCAGACAGATTATCTCTAACAATCACCAGGGATTGTCCCACAAAAGCGATAAACGCATATACCCCCTGTGATAAAGATGTAAACAGGGCCCAACTGAAACGATTATCTCATAATTGCCTGTGTTTTCGTGCCTTCTCCAGACAGTCACACAAAAGGGTTGCCGGCCACTTAGATAATAAATATGGTTGTAAAACGAGGATCATATTTTATCAAAAGGTGGCCCGGCTGATAGAATGAGATAAACGTGTTACCGCTGACCGGTGATAATGACCGGGTATTGTTACGATGGTCCCACCTTCACTTGGCGGAACGTAAATACGTCTGAGGAGTGGTAAACAAGATAAAGCCAGTCCTATAGCAGATACTTCCGTAGGGAAGTGGAGTGTTTGAGACTTTTCCCTACTAGATTCAGCATAGAGAGTAAAAATGGTGCGTAAAATATGCCACATAATAATGACAGGGGAGAGACAAATAAGAAAATATCACTTGCACGTGAATGTAATGCATTCCTGCCGGAGTGGACTTGAGATCGCACAACCGTATCGTCACACAGCCAACCAGGTAAAACCCAGAATTACGTCTGGGGTTCAAGTGACTCCTCCAAGCTTAATGTGTAATGCTGGGTTCTCAACATGTTTCACCACAGGGGAATACCTAAACGTGTGTGGATGATTTCAAGAGTCAATGAGGATGTAATTAGCCTCACAGACAGAGGTTCCCTTCCACGTCGGTATATTATAGCATTGTGCTTAGCTGGTGGTCATATATGGATGACTCCAGATATGCCTCCATGCAAAGATTAAAAGAATAAGACATCACTTGTAGAAGTTGTGCATTTGAAAGAAAACGACAGGACATGATCATAAGAGCAGTTCTAGAAGTGGACCAATTACAAGATAAAGACAACAGTTCTAGGAGTGGTTTAGACTAGAACAAGACAACAGTTCTAGGAGTGGTTTAGACTAGAACAAGACAACAGTTATAGGAGTGGTTTAGACTAGAACAAGACAACAGTTCTAGGAGTGGTTTAGACTAGAACAAGACAACAGTTATATAAGTGGTTTAGACTAGAACAAGACAACAGTTCTAGGAGTGTAGGAGTGGGTTAGACTAGAACAAGACAACAGTTCTAGGAGTGTATAAGGGGTTTAGACTAGAACAAAACAGTTCTAGGAGTGGTTTGGACTAGAACAAGACAACAGTTCTAGGAGTGTAGGAGTGGCTCAGCCTAGAACAAGACAACAGTTATAGATAGATAGATAGATAGATAGATAGATAGATAGATAGATAGAACGAACGAACGAACGAACGAACGAACTTTATTTTCAAAGGGTTGAGAATTGGGCACGCAGGCCCGTCTGACATTCTGCCCTTCCTTTCTCTCACCTTTCATACTGAATTCATTTATTCTCATATGCATTTTACATATCAAATTCAAGGAATTCAACGTTGTAAAGTAAAATAATAATATAGCACACTCATATTAACATTAATTACTTATAAGCATGACATAACATATGTTGAAAAGTACAAACATTATCAGAGATAGATAGATAGATAGATAGATAGATAGATAGATAGATAGATAGATAGATAGATAGATAGATAGATAGATAGATAGATAGATAGATAGATAGACAGACAGACAGACAGACAGACAGACAGACAGATAGATAGATAGATAGATAGATAGATAGATAGATAGATAGATAGATAGATAGATAGATAGATAGATAGATAGATAGATAGATAGATAGATAGATAGATAGATAGATAGATAGAACGAACGAACGAACTTTATTTTCAAAGGGTTTAGAATTGGTCACGCAGGCCCGTCTAACATTCTGCCCTTCCTTTCTCTCTTCTTCCATAGTTAATCTATTTATTCTCAAACGTATCCTAAATGTTACTTAAATAATAAAATAACAAGAAAGTACAATAAAATAAAATCTTAACATTGTAACAGTACAATAACAGTTACACAAATTTACAGATGCGTATCATAATTTATACTAAACAGGACAAAATTAACTTTAAAACCTACATATGATGTTATGTAATAATAATAATAATAATAATAATAGCCCCTTCAGTCATAACTGACTATGGGAATGCGCCCCTGAGGTGACAGCGTAATTATTTAAGAACATAACGAAATTAGGGTGGCATATAATCTGCACTCATGATGTATTTGAAAAGTCTGTGATTGAATGAATATGGACTAAGAGTATTTTTTAAGTCGTGTGGAAGAGTATTCCACAGATGAGCAGCAGAAAAAAGCTAAACTTTTCTTGAATAAGTCGAGCCTAGGCTTGGGCATGTGTAATTTATTTAAGCGTTGACTGCGTCTTCCGCTGTATTTGAAAATAGGCCACAGATACGTTGGAGCATTCTGTGACAAGATTTTGTGAATAAATTTGGCTTTGTTGAAGAGAAGGCGCTTTCTTAGTGGTAATATGTTAAGATATGTATATGCGTCTACACACTGTGTGAGGTTTTTGTCTGAAATTAGGCGCACTGCACGTTTTTGTAATGAAAAGAGTCTTTTAGTGTTGGACATGGTGCAGCCATCCCAAATTGTGGAACAATAGTCTAGATGTGTTTGTATCTGGGATGTATAGAACATTTTTCGTGTCTCTTCATCTAGGAAATGTTTGATTTTAGCTAACTGGTAAACTTTTTGTGCCGTTTGTTTGGTCAGTGCTTGTACATGCGAATTCCAACTTAAATGTTGGTCAATTATGAGTCCTAGTGTTTTATATTCATTTACATTTTCAATTAAAGAGGTTCCAATGTAGAGCTGAAGTGTTGTTTTCGGCGAGTTTTGTAATTTTTGTCTAGTTGATATTATCATACATTTTGTTTTAGTGATATTTATTTGCATGCAGTTTTCATTGCTCCACTTAATAAGATTGTCTGTGTCGCTTTGTAATAATATTTCTAGCGTGTTGCAACTTTTATCACTAGTATAAATGGTACAGTCATCCGCAAATAGGTCGCAGGATGAGTGCTCGATGTGTAGTGGAAGGTCATTTATGTAAATGGAAAAAAGTAGAGGGCCGAGAATAGAACCCTGAGGAACACCAGTGTCAATAATAGTTGGGCTTGACAAGGAGTTATTGTACCACACTACTTGCTGTCTGTCGGACAGGAATGATTTAAGTAATGTCACTAGATAGATAGATAGATAGATAGATAGATAGATAGATAGATAGATAGATAGATAGATAGATAGATAGATAGATAGATAGATAGATAGATAGATAGATAGATAGATAGATAGATAGATAGATAGATAGATTTTTTTTTTTTTTTTTTTTTTTTTAACCAGCGGCACTTAGGCTTTCAGCCCTTCGGCCCAATGACATGTCATTGCGAGGCTGGGGAACCTGAGGACTTTCCTTCCAACCCGGTCAGGAGCTTCGCTCCTTCCCATCCACAGAGGGTTTATCACAGGAGCCGTTCAGGCTGTTCAGTCAAATTTCCGGCCGTAAACATTTCTTCAAACGCCGACGCCCGGGTTTGAACCATGAACACCTGGTCGCCAGTACAACGCCGAAGCCATTACACCAGCGCGGCTCCCAGATGGATAGATAGATAGATAGGTAGATAGATAGATAGATACATAGATAAATAGATAGATAAATAGATAAATAGATAGGTAGGTAGATAGATAGATAGATAGATAGATAGATAGATAGATAGATAGATAGATAGATAGATAGATAGATTAGTCAAGTTTGAATTTTTCAGGGGAGATTACTAAGGTAAGTTTAAATGTTTAAGGGAAAGAATTACGCAGAAATAAAAATATAAATTAGGAAGTAGTTTATTACTTGTTTTAATCTACTAATAATTTAAATTAATTTTTTTCTTTTTGCTGCACATTTTTATGTAGTTTTGGAGACATATTTCATATTTTAAGTATGGTAATCTTATGGCGCCTTATTATTCTTTTAAAGAATACATTTTATAAGAGCAGGCTGCGTATTCAATGATTTTTCTATATTTGCATATGTAACTTTTAATAGATAATCCAGAAAAAAAGCATATTTTCCGGTTCCTGTTTCAATATGGCGGTGAACTTCAGACCTACGGGTCTTTTATATTTGGACATGCGCCCTAATATAACCGACCTTTGGCTAGGATCACGTGTCTAGACACAATGGATCAGTACAGTGACATTCATGTGTCATTAGGTCCTTTGTGTGAGAACACAGAAGATCACTACAGTAACACATGTGTCATTGGGTCTTTTTGTGTTGGGACATGGGTCTTGACCAGGGCCGGGGGTTTTGGGCGTGTGCCAATGCAACCTCATTGCGAGGAAAAAATAATGCGATCTCATGTGAGGAAAAAAAAAAAAATTCAATATGGCGGTATTTTTCAATCGTTGCTATTTTGAAGGACTATTTTGAATTTCGTGTAGATTATTATTCTGTGTGTGTGTTTATTTTTCTAATAAATGAATTTTCTACTTGGTAAGTACAATTTCTCAACAATGGATGTCCAAGACATCATTTTGAATATGGATGAGGCTTTGGAAGGTGGTTCACTCCACAGACCGGGTACTCTGGTTTTGACGACCTCTGGCCCACAGGCCGCCAGAGCGTCATACTCATTAATTTCAAGAATTTTGAACGGACCAGCGGGTGTCGGCCCAAACGGTATCGCGGCCCTGTATCGCTTTGACAATCCTACGAAGTATGCGACTTTACGTCAGCGCACATCACTTATTACCAAAATCTGCATGGAAAGAAATTTGAGTGGGCTAACCCAAAAATGACAGTCATAATTGAGCATCAGGAAAAAGAAAAATCAAAGGGTGTGTTGCCCTGGCTACCTCCAACAATTAAAAAAGAAGCAGTTCTTTCCATCGTCGCCTCTATCATGGGCGATAAAGAGGCAGACGCCTTTCCGCTCCAAAACGCCTCTGATAAGTGGGCTTTTCTGTGTAGTCCAACTAGAGACATTCCCCACTATTTAAACATAAAATTGCAGTCACAAGGACAGGAGAAGAAAAAAAAGAGAATCTTCGTCACTATCCCTGGTCGACGCACACCATGCGTAATATGCGGACTGGACAATCATTGGGTTAATCAATGCCCATCAAAAAAACTCCAAGCAGCAACTCTCAGCACAACCTCTGTCAAGGAAAAAAGTACAGACCCGTTACAAACTTTACCACCAGTACCATCGGTCCATCGGTACAATAAACCAAACAACCATCCCGCCAGTTGTCAGCAACTCTTCAGAAAATATAAGCAGCATTATGTCGTCAGAATCGGATTCTGAAAACGCTAACAAGGACAATTTTACAGTATTTATCAACAAGAGGAAACCAAACAAACAAAATAAAAAGAAAACTAAGCAGGCGAAAATCAGAAGAACAACACAGCCATCTCCCCAATTAATTCCAGAGACAAGCATCAGTCAACCCAGCAGACAACAGAATAATAATAATTCAAGCGATTCGGCTCCAGGCACGCCTTTCAACGAAAATACCTCCCCAACCTGGGCGACTCTTACAACAGAAGAAGGTTACTACGAGCCGAGTTTTGATGTGACTGCCTTAAAGATGGATGATGACGGAAACCCACTTACACAACATACCCTGACCTTCTAAAACATACATAATGAACTCCCTCTTAAAAACACTGTTTGTTACATGGACGATGCGAACAGACGTAAAGGAAACTTGCAAATATTTTAAGAACTTTACTACTGATTTATCTTTTTACATCCACAATACCCTTTGTATAAACACAACACAATTACTTCTTCCTACCGCCCACTATTTGACAAACAGTTTAAACGTTATGACACTCAATGTGAGAGGTCTCACAAATAAGACAGATAAAATTGTAGCCTTAATACAAACATATGAACCAGATTTTATGTTTCTATAAGAAACCCTTGTTAGCGACGAATCACGTGCAAACCACATCACAACACTACTAGGTTTACGAAACGCACACTTTAGCCTAGGAACATCACACACGGGAGTTGCTATCCTGCAGACTTCAGATCAATGGGAAATAACACATACAAATGAAGATAGAGAAGGCAGGTTTGCAATAATACAAATAAGAAATTCAAACGATCACACAGATACACACACCTTAATAAACGTTTATGCTCCAGCAGTGAGAGCACAACAATTACACTTCTACCAAACACTTTCTGACACGGTAACTCAACGATATAAAGGAAACCGAGTCATAATAGAAGGAGACTTTAACTTAGTATTAAATGATTTAGATAGAATACGAGGGACACTACTCTCAAAAAACAACCGAATGAGGACAGAACGTAGGCAAATAGACATACTGCAAAACACCTTAGAGGAAGTCGACTTATCAGACGCATACAGGAAAAAATACCCAAAAGGAACAGAGACAACATACACCGACAGAACACGCCCCTTTGGAAGTTCTACGAGATTGGATAGATTTTATATACATAGTAGTTACGCCATTATTAAAGTAAGAAACATAAATCAAACTACTAATTTCTCTGACCATAAAACAGTCATTCTATCGGTCAACGGAAAAGAATATTTAAACTTTACAAAAAGATCTCCCCACTGGAAGTTCAACAATTCTCTATTACAGAACGAATTTTATATTACTACTATGACAAAACTCATTCAAGATTACACCAGTACTGCACCAACGGAAAATATGGCACAGTACTGGGATTTGCTAAATAGAACAATTAAAGAAGTAACACAGTCTATTGCAACTCACATACAAAAAAAAATTAAAAAATGAAAACAGATGTTAGAAAAAGCACTATTCCTAACCGAAAAATTAGACAGAAACGCCCCACAAATTTGTTCACTACAAGAAGAAATATCAAAGTATGACCAATACACATTTAACGGGGCTCAAGTAAGAACCAGACCATACGTCCCAATACAAGAGACACCGAGTAAACAATTTCTAACAATAGAACAAAACAGACAAAAGAACAGACAAATAAACAAAATTGATTATTCAGCAGACATAGAATTAACAACCTCCCCGGAAATAATCAAAGCCTTCCACGAGTTTTATTCACAATTAAACACGCAGGACTCTACACAGTCACCAACAGAACAATTTTCCCCAGCCTACAGCTCACGGTTGAATGACTATGAGAAAAACATTTTGGATGAGCCTCTCACAATAAACAACCTACGATCCGCCTTAAACACACTACAAAAACACAAAAAAACCCTGGTCCTGACGGTCTATCAGTAGAATTCTATTTAAAATTTTTTCACCTACTTGGGCCACTCCTTTTTAAAAACACTTCATGAAGCTTTTAATAAAGAAGAACTCCCAGCTAGTTTAAACCAGTCCTTCATAACGTTAATACACAAAGTAAACTCAGACAAGAAATACATACAAAATTACAGACCAATTTCTCTCCTTAATACAGATTACAAAATTCTTGCCAAGGCCCTAACATTAAAACTACAACCCTTTATGCATAAACTCATCCATCAAGATCAACAATGTGGAGTTAAAAATAGAAACGTAAACAAACATACACATTTTATTCGGGATATTATTCAATACACGCATGACAAAAACACACTTGCAACAATAATGCCTATAGATCAAGAAAAAGCCTTTGATAGGGTTTCACATGCATTCTTGCACAAATATTTACAAGAAAATAATTTCGGCCAATATTTCAGATCTTGGATAAAAATCATATACAAAACACCGGAAAGCAAATTGCTGATAAATCACAATATATCTGAAAAAAATTTCTCTCACTCGATCAGTTAGACAATGTTGCCCAATGTCTCCTTTAGTATATGTACTAGTGTTGGAACCTTTATTAGAGAGCATCAGGAAAAATACAAGTATTAAAGGCGTCCATGTACCAGGTATAATAATAATAATAATAAATTCTTTAAGCACCAAACACGGCGCATAAGGCAGAAACCATTGCTCTCCAGATTGTTCGTTGTGACGCCACTCCTCTTAGCTCTTGCACATTATTTAGGCCCAACGTTCTTCCTTCTCTTATTATTGTTCTTCTGAGTGTTTCTTTTGGTCTTCCTTTTTTCCTCTTACCCTCAGGAACCCAAGTGAGCGACTGCAGTGGTATTCTGTTGTTTTGCATTCGTAGGACATGACCGATATATGACCATCGTCTTTTCCTTATATAGTCGGAGACATATTTCTGCCTAGAGTCTTCTCTTATTTGTCGATTAGTCTTGAATTCTTTCCAACTTATGTTCATGAGTTTTCTAAGACATTTGTTCTCGAATGTATTCAGCTTGTTCTCCAATGATTTTGTTATTTTCCAACTCTCACAGCCGTATGTTAACACTGAGATAACATTCGAATTAAACAGACGAAGCTTGGTATGTATATTCAGTGATCGTAATTTCCAAATGTTAGATAATCTATTAAAGGCGCTAGCTGCCAAAGCAATTCTAGTATGAATTTCTCTTGTTGTGTCACCATCCTGAGTCATTTTACTGCCTAAATAATTGAAGCTTTCAACTTTCTGTAGTTTTCCCCCGATCAGGATGATATCAAAGGTCTCGTTGGAAAAGTTCATAACTTTAGTTTTAGAGGCATTTATTTGGAGACCTATTTTAACCGAGAGATGACACAGATTATTTACTGTTTCTTAAGATTGTCTGGGTGTTGAACTTAAGAATGCTAAATCATCTGCAAAATCCAGGTCCCCCAGGAATTTTCCATTTGTCCATTTTATACCTAATTGTTCATTGTGGATATAGTTTCTCATAACCCAATCAATAGCTATTCCAAAAAGTAATGGTGACATAATACAGCCTTGTTTCACCCCTGTTTCTACTGTAAACCATTCTGTATTCCCTTTATTTGTTCTAACACAACATCTTGCATTGTCATATAGCGCTTTGATTATATTCACATATTCTGTTGGAAAACCATAGATTGTAAGTATCTTCCACAATAATGGGCGGTGTAGACTATCAAAGGCTTTTTGAAAATCAACGAAGGTGATAATAAGTGGTAATTGCATTTCCACTGATTCTTCTATAATTGTTCTTATTGTGAATATTTGATCAATACATGATCGTTTCGGCCTGAAATCCGCTTGTTCTTCTCTGATCTTTTCGTCAGCATGCAATTTAAGTCTTTCTAACATCATGCAACACAATAATTTTCCAGGTACTGATAATAGAGATCATCATCATCATCAGTTGCCATCTCCACAACGGAGGTTGGCTGTAATGGATCTCCAACGTCTTCTGTCTCTTGTCTTGGTGGTACACTCTGATAGACTCTTTCCCGTCCATCTCTTGATGTTATCTTCCCACTTATAGCGCTGTCTTCCCCTTGCACGTTTACCTTCAACTCTCCCTTCTGTTATGGTCTTCTGCAAGGTGTTATGCCTTTTTATGTGGCCAAAGTATTTTAGCTGCCGAACTTTGACCTCTCTCATTAGTTCTCTTTTCATACCTAGATTTTCTAGGACCTCCTTATTTGTTTTCATCTCTTTCCATGAGATACGCCCCATTCTTCTATATATCCACATTTCAAGAGCCTCAATTCTTTCTTCCAAATGCTTATTCATCGTCCATGTTTCTGCACCATACAGAAATGCAGAATATATATAACACTTTATGATTCTCAGTTTTAATTTATGAGATAACTGTTTGGATGTCAGTATATGTTTCATGTTGTTGAATGTAGCTTTGGCCATTCCTATTCTCTTCTTGATTTCTGTTTCACATCTGCCATCTTCTGTTATTATATGACCAAGATATACGTAGCTCTTGACTTGTTCCAGGATTTTCCCATTTACGCTTATCTTTAATGTGGGTTTATCGTCTGTTTTGCTAATTATCATAGTTTTAGTTTTTTCAATATTAATGTCGAGTCCATATTCATGACTTATACTGTTCACTTGCTTCACTAGTTCTTGTAACTCCTGTTCGCTTTCAGCTAACAACACGGTATCATCTGCATATCTAAGGTTGTTTATTGATCTTCCACTGATGTTCAGTCCTGGTATTTCCTGTATCTGTTTGAAAATTTTTTCGGTGTATAAATTAAATAGGCAGGGGGACAGCACACAACCTTGTCTGACACCTCTTTTTATGTCTATGTATGGTGAATAATTCCTTCCCGATCTTACTGTGGCAGTTTGCTCCCAATAAAGGTTACTGAGTATTCTTATATCTTTTCCATCAATACCTATGTCTTTGAGGCATTCAATTATTTTCTCATGATGGATTCTGTCAAAAGCCTTCTTATAGTCAATGAAGCACATATACATACTTTTTTGGACCTCTGTATATTTTTCTGCTAATCTTCTTAGGCAAAATATTGCCTCTCTTGTTCCACTGTTCCGTCTAAAACCAAACTGTTCTTCTTGGATTTCGCTGTCTACTTTACTTTTTATTCTTTCCTGTATGATTTTGAGCAGTATCTTAATTGCATGACTCATCAGGCTGATTGTTCTGAAGTCTGAACATTCTGTTGCATTTGGTTTTTTGGGCAATGTTATAAAAACTGATGTCTTCATGTCGTGTGGTAAATATCCTGTATTGTATATATCATTGCATATTTCTGTGATTGTATCTATACCAAAGCTCTCCAGAGCTTCTATCATTTCAATGTTTATGTTATCCATGCCTGCTGATCTTCCTTTTTGTATCATATGAATGGCATTCTCTACTTCTGATCTGATAATGTGTGGGCCTTCATTAGAATCTGGTGATGGTTTTTTACCTCTGTTGTCCTCGAATAGTTCTTTTACGTATTCTGCCCATCTGTTTGATATGTCTTTCTCATCAAGTAATATTACACCATTTTTGTTCTTGATACAGCTTCCTCCTTGTGCAAACCGCGACCGATTTGATAATTTCTTTATTTCTTCATGCATATCTCTTGTCATGTGCTTCGCTTCCAAGTCTTCTATTTCCTTACATTTTGTTTCTATCCACCGTTCTTTTGCTTCTCTACACATAGTACGTATGTCATTGTCTATTGTTTTATATTCTGGAGTATTTTTTGCTTTCTTTCTTTCTGCCATTTTATTCAAGATGTCATCTGTCATCCAAATTTGATTTTTCTTAGACTCCTTTTTAGGTAAATTTGCATTTGCTGATTGTATGCTTGTTTTTAAGCATTCCCATTTTGCGGTTGCTTTTTCTTCTGGGTTTTCTCTTCTATACTGCTCCATGCTTTCTGTCAATAACTGTTGGTATTTATTTTTGACTTCGATTAAATATTTCTGTTTTATATCTGGTTGTTTCAGCGCTGATATTTCTATCTGGGGTTCCTCCTGTCTTCTGTTTCCTGCTCTTTTCAGCTTTATATTTACTTTGATGACAACTGGATTGTGATCTGAATTTATGTCGGCGCCAGGATGTGTCTTTGCACTTGTGACACTGTTCTTAAATCTATGTTTTATCATGATATAGTCGATTTGATTACGTGTTACATCTCCTGGGCTTTTCCATGTGTATAATTTCCTTGGGTGATGTTCAAAAAAGGTGTTACATATGACCAGCTGGTTTTCTTCACAGAACTGGATAAGTCTGTCTCCTCTATCATTTCTTGTCCCTAATCCATACTGTCCTACTATTTTCTTGTATTTTCCTTTTCCTACTTTTGCATTCATATCACCCATTACTATCAACACATCTGTAGATTTGACTGGTTTAAGTGTGTGTTGTAGCTCTTCATAGTATTCTTCTATTTCTTCCTCGCTGTAATCTTTAGTTGGTGCATAAGTTTGTAAGATTGATATGTCGAATGGCTTTGCTCTCATCTTTAGTAACATCATTCTGTCATTGTGTGTCCAGTATCCACATACGTATTTGATAATAGAGATATACCACGCCAATTATTACAGTCTGATAGATCACCTTTCTTCGGTAACTTTACAATAATACTGTCTTTGTTGTGGTGGTTGTTCTTTTCTCCATACTTCATTTATAATATCTAAAATTCTCGAGAGGTTATTATCATTAACTGCTTTAATCATTTCGCCTGCAATTTCGTCAACTTCAGCAGCCTTAAAATTTTTTAAATCTTTTAACGGCTTGTTTGATCTCGTTTGATCTCGTTTGACCTCGTCCAGGTATAGGTGAAAGGAAACTAATAGCATACGCAGATGACACAATCTTCTTCCCCTCAAGCAGATTATCAATAACAAATATCCTAGATACCTTCGATAAATTTAGCAAAACTAGCGGTTCAAAGATCAACATTAAAAAATCACAAATAATGGGCATAGGACATTGGGCAAACAAAACAGACTTTCCCCTGCAGCTAGCACAAACTAGTAATGTGAAAATATATGGAATAAATTTCATGTCTATACCATATAAAACAAACAAAGAAATGTGGAAAAATATAATCTTAAAAACTGAAAATAAATTAGAATATTACAAATATAAAAACGCTACAATCTTCGGTAGGGGCATTATAGTAAACACGTATGTTATCCCTAAGCTACTATATATATGCAATGTTTTTAACCCTCCAAAAAGAACTATAATAAAAATAAATTATGTAATCAGACATTTCATCTTCCGTCACACAATACATAACATAAAACACAAAACATTAATTCAGGATAAAGCGAGAGGAGGAATATCCCTACAAGATATATCTACCAAAATTCAAGCTATGAGAATCAAATTTATAAGTAGTTGTTGCAAGTGGAACTTATGGAAGGGGAAGTAATCTTTAGAATGGTTTTTTAGACAAATTAAATTTCGAGTTGCAACGCTTGATTAAGCGGATACTTGTTTGACTTTAGGATAGAATTATCTTTTCCTATTTTTCGGGTGACAGAGTACAGATAAGCGTGTGAGCGCTGTTTAATCTCAAGTGTTGAGATGTGTTTATTCTGTACTGTTTGGAGTCATGTGAATAGCCCGCAGCTAGTCTGCATGTGTTATCGAGAGCGGTGTTCAAGACAACCGAATCTCGTGACGGGTTTTTTGGCGGGACTAGTGTGTGATTTGGGAGTTGTGTTTTGGGCGTGGACCGTGTAGGTCGAGTCCCAGTGTTTTTGGATAATGTATGCCTACGTAGGATTTGAGAAAATGTCGACTTATATATTTCGCTGTGTGTACAGCCTATGTGATACACTGCAGTGAAGATTTGTTTAGGCCATATGAACCTTATTATAGCTGCCGTGTGATGCAGGCTTTGCTACGTATTGAAGTACTTTTGTAGGCCATATTTTGAAGATTATTGAAGCTGCCGTGTGATGCAGGCTTCGCTGTGTATTAAGGTACTTTTGTAGGCCATATTGTGAAGATTAATGAAGCTGCCGGGTGATGCAGGCTTCGCTGTGTATTAAGGTACTTTTGTAGGCCATATTGTGAAGATTAATGAAGCTGCCGGATGATGCAGGCTTTAGTGCGTGTTGAAGTACTGTTTAGGCCAGGATGTGGACAGGCCGTATTATATATATTTAATGCAATGTGGAAATTATATGATTCGTGTTTTGCTGTCGAATGTGTGTCATTTATGTCATCGTGTCTGTGTTGTACGGAATAAACAGTATCGAACTGTTCTAGACGTTTGCAACCCTTTTTGACTCCTGCATGTACTCTTATGTACGTACCGTGGTGTGCGAACATATCAACACACACCCAGGTCAACATTCCAGACACAGTGACAGGACAGCAGCACACATATATTGAATTAGCCTGTGTGGCGATGATATAGACCAAACCACTACACTCGCAACAGTGGGTGCAAACAGACTATATAACATTTAGACTTAGCGCCGTTATCAGCGGTGGTTTCAAAGACATAATAACATTAACGTTTAATTACATTTATTGGAAATCAGAGTAAAAGGGGGGTGTATCAGTGGTGGTTTTCAGTTAACAGGATCTGACATCTACGACTATTCGCGTCGATAGCCTAAGTGGCGTAGTTTTCGTATCATTGGATATCATTTAAGATGTGCCTGAGTGGCGTATACGATTAAGAAATTGTTACCTCTACAGTGATATGTACTTGAAGCAAGAGGATAAAGTGAATCAAATTTTGTCCACCAGACCATAACATATCTAGAGGATCAGTCACTACAAGGTGGAAAGAATACATATGACTTGCACGTGACAAGAGTGTAGAACACTTGACTTTGTTATAATTAGCCTTATGTAGGCGTGGCTTGAATCTGGTGTACTTCAGAACTGTGACCTAAATATTATCTGCGTGGGTGGCGCATTTGAGAAACAACACACGCTTTATTTGGTAGAAGGCAACTTTACAACAGTAGCAATTGACGTCCTATTTCGTGCCTATAGACTACAACAACGTCTGCAGTGGTCAAGAGCGTTCAATTAGACTTGGACAGTATTTGTACCAGCATTTGTACGGGTTGTGACAGATTTCTGCAATATTCGGGTTACCTGTGCCAGTGGTCACCATCACAAGTTCAAGATGTTATGATACACGGAGTTGCCGTGTACATTTCAGACTACAGAAGAGTCAAGAGTTGCAGTGTGTGCTGTATTATGGTTCCTGTCAACTTGTGCATTGTTAAGCACATATCATATTGACGAAATTACCTGAAGAGAAACGAATCAAGTTGCAGTGCTTTCCCGCAGTGGAGGTTTTAGCAGTCTATGTGATATCCAGTGTCGTGGCGGAAAAGAAGCGGGATCATTGACAGATAAGTGATTGTGTCTTGTGTAAATTGTGTCACTTCATATATGTCGCTAGGCCTCCCTAATTGCTCATTTTGTTATTATTGTTGTTTATGTCTAATTTGACATATGATTAAGATTTGATGCATAGGTGTTAATGGCTGTTGACATATGTCGATTTTCCTGATAATGATGTGACTTGATAAAGGTGCTATAAAAAGGATTGGTGATACAGAATTGAGGAATAAGCTCATTTCTTGACAAATAGTTAACTTTGTGAGCTGGAAGGGTAATTGTCAAACCTTTTGCGACAGTAATTTGTCATAACTATAAGTGATTACTATATATAGTTGATTAAGTAAGTGAATCACCATGGATCGTGATATGTGCCCTACAGATATAAGGCCTATGTTGGAGTCTGCATTGGTGGTAGGTAGAGATGGTAAGGGATTGAGAGGTGCACGACTTGGAGAATGGATAATGGATGATTTTTTGATTAATGTGTCAACATCCCTTGAGTTATTTGCGAAACATAACTTTAAGTTTGTTTGCAATTTGGTAATGGCCAAGGATTTGGTGAATTTGCTACGGCACCTTCGTGTGTTTTTGCAACAGTATATTGAGCTTGAACACGGACATATAGTGCAAAGCATGTTCAAAATAATCCATAACCATACTTCTGATGAGCAGGAAAGGGAATTGAGAATTGAGAAACAAGCAAAAGTAAACAAACAAAGTGCTCTACAGCAAAGAGAGAATTTCCTAGAAGGTGTTGCTAAAGAGAACGAACTACAGGCAACTGTGTATAGGCTTAAAAGTGAGATACTTGAATCAAACTCAGAACTTTCTAGTGCACAAGCTACATTAAATTCAGCTTTAAGCAAAGTCCAAGACTTGGAAACTCAGATAGGTAATCTCACGCGGGAACTTCAAGAACAGAAAGAGATGTATGAGAAATTGAAGGTTGAGAGAAATGTCTGTGAGAAGACTTACATAGAAATGCTTCATGAGGTGATGAATGATAATGCGATGCTCAGTGATCAAATTGGGGAGATGAATATTGTACCCCCCAAGAAGAGTAATGAGATTATGAAAAACAATGATGATGTCCAGACTGAAACACTTCAGATAGAGTTGACTCAGTTGAGGGCAAATAAAGAACAGTACGAGAAAGAGACTTTAGTGGAGTTGACGGCTGAGAAAGAGAAGGTCGCTAAAATTGAAAATTTGCTAGCAGAAGAAAGCGACAAAGTTTTGGCTGTTAAGGAGTTAAATAAAAGGTTAAGTGAAACGATTTCACTTAAAGATAATGAAATTGCGGAAGCAAGGGAAAGAATATTTGGCTTACTAGATATGGTTTTGAAAAACAAAAGGTGTCTTCTGTCAATGGTGACAATGATAGACAGAAAGTTGCGTAAAGTCAGCACCATATACTTTTTGCTCAGAGAGATGTCATTGATGGTAAAGACAGATCTTATCGTGGTAAATACAACTTTAAAAGTTCTAATATTACTGATAGTTCCAGTAATAATTCTTGGCGTCAGAACAACAAAGATTCTTGTGTAACAACCAGTTCTGTTGGTCAGGAAATGAAAGGTGATAAATTTCAGGTCAAGACTCATAAAAGCAAATATTTCTCGACTATTGGAAATACTCAGAAATTAATAGCGGGTGTTGAGACTATTACTACTTGTTCCAAAGATGAAACCCATATGCGGAACAATAGAGATACTATTGTTTCTGGCAGTTGTCAAACTCAGCACAGTCATTTTGAAACTATTGGTAAAGATATTCCCATAGGGGAAAAGAAAAACAGTTCTAGTAAGAGAGATAACCCCAAGATTAAACAGTACCAAGGGAGATCAGTAAATAATAATTTTCCTTCTCCTAGATACTGTAGACAATTTAACAAATCTCAAAGTTTTGATTGTAAGAATGTTGGAAAGTATGATAGAGATAATAGCTTTTCAAATGTTGCTTTACATCACCAGAATAATGTTCCTCAACAAAAGACTAAAGTGATTATTTGTAAACAAGGCAACGGTAATAATAAGTATTTTGATCATAGATCAAATAATAAGCGCAATTGTGCTAATTTTGTTCAACATGAGCCCAGAGTCATTTATAATCAAAGTAAACAGAGTAAAAATAACAGTGGATGCTTGAATACTATTGCCTGCTCTGGTTGTTGTTATAACACTTTGTTTCAGCGTAAGGCAGCGGCGACATTCAAGGTCGGTCATGTTGTCCCCAAGAATTCTATGATATCTACATGTGATAGAGAGAGCTAGTGACATCGTGAAGAGACCGGGTTTTTACACAAGCCGGTACTGGGTAATTGTAAATGTGATTTCTACGTTTTTTTCATTAAATTTCACTATTGAGTAAAATGGAAATTTTCATTTGTATTTGTTGACAGAAGCTACGTTGCGATAAGGGTCAAGGCTTCTGTGACATATTGACGGTCAGAAATGTGAGTCAACTTTCCGCTCGAGTAGTCAACCGAAACCTGTCAGCGTCAAACTAAAATCTGAGGTGTTGCTTTCTGAAGGTCAAGCATGTTTACAAGAGAGTGGGAGACTTCGCGTCTGATTTATTTTTTTTTATGTGAAGATAGTAAATATTTTTGTATTCTATATTAGTACATGACATGTTGTTGTTTTGAAATAACATATAATTTTGTTGTAATGATTATTTCTATGCATCATTTGATTGCCATAATTTTTTATTGTTATTTATATGTCTGTATTTTGATGATGTATTAATACATTTTTATGCTATTTATATATTATTGTGTTGATAATGTGTAGTATGTAATTATTATCCTTTATACTACTCTGTTCAACTTAGAATTTTTGCAACTGTGTTGTTTAGGATAGTTTTGTACATGATGAGATTGCACAAACTCATTTATTGTGTTGATGTAGTGGTTACTTTTAGATAGTCCTGAGTGTTCGTTATTCACTTAATTTATATTTTTCTCATGTTTTGATGTCATGATTAATTAATATATAGAACATACAGAGAAGATGTGTATTATCTGGTATGTTGTGAAATGTAATTTTGAAAATAGCTTGCATGTATCATACATGATCTTGTATTTGGATTTGTTAACTTTTTGTGAAACTTCGATTTTTCCAGAACTTGATTTTCTTGCCAGTCAGGCATGCAGATTATTTTCTTAGCAGATTATTTTTTAAAAAAAAAACTTATTTTTTGTAGATATTTTTATAGAACCTTTTTTATATTTCATATTAGCAACAAAGTGTAGATTTATTTATAATGTATATCTTATCGATTTGAGTAAGAGATAGAGTTATAGCTAAATAGCATTTTACTGAGCTGAACGTAATTGTCAGCAGAAAGAACTTAAAGGATAAATTAAATTTACATGTGTTGATTTAAAGGTTTCTTCGAGATAGGATTTTTGTTTTATATTTCACTCATTTTGTTAAAATATTGATTTCATTATTAGGTCTTGAATTATTTAAAAATTAAATACTGTTTTTATGTAACTTATCGTAAAAAAATATGTTTGTACGGTACTGTTGAAAAAAATGATTTTTTTTTTTTTTTGGCATTGTAATTTTTTTTTGGGTGTGCCCAGCATTTGACTTCGTGATATCATTGATATGTAGTTTGATTAGTTCTTGTAAAAAGTTGTTTTTTATTATGATGTATTTTTTATTTTTAGCGCTTGATTGTGCGTTGGTCGTATTAGTTATAGTAATGCTATTACTTGTTTGTTCGATGCCTATAATTTATTTATGTTAGTTTTGTATAACTCTTATAACTTAGTTAAATTACTTATTAGGTTTTGTTTAGTTATAAATTATTTTTGGTGGTATTAGTATAAATATACTTTGATATTTTGTGTTGTGCCTTTCGATCATGTTTATATATTTATTTTTGAATAGGTTATCTGATCAAAACAGTTATTAGTATATACTGTTATTGACTTTCTTTGCGTTCGTGCCTTTGCTTTCTATCTGTCTTTGGTAACTATTCTTCATTTCATTCCTTCTTTTCTGTTGTCTTTTCGGTATGGATTTCATATCTTGTTTATACTTTCGTACCTCATCTTCGTTTTACTTGATTCTATTTGTATACTTTGTCTTCTTTCAACACTTATACCTCTATTCTTTGTATTGTTGGAGTGGTTATATGACTTGATATAACATATCTACTTATGATAGTTGTATTTATTTTACATGTAATTGTCCAACTTAATTATGAGTATATGGTATTGTTGAGTTCTTACTTTCCTTTTTTACAGATCATTCTTCTTTTGATTGATCTTGTGTTTTCTCTTTCGATCGGTTGTTTTCGGTTTGGTTTGTACTAAATATACGTAACTTAATTTTGGAACTGATCATATTTGTATATTTAGCTAATTACTTTTTATACTTAGCTGATTATGCTGTATGCTTTAATTGCCACTTTTCACTTTAATGCTGATATTTCTTGTAAATATCTAATTTTGATTTAAAATAAGATATTTTTTGTAGGCATATGTTAGAGCTTAATTGTCTTCTAAATTTTTCGTTTTTGGGAGTTAATTTTTTCAAAAAAAATGATAGAATCATTTTTTTTTCCCGGAGCGGGTGGTAACTGTTGCAAGTGGAACTTATGGAAGGGGAAGTAATCTTTAGAATGGTTTTTTAGACAAATTAAATTTCGAGTTGCAACGCTTGATTAAGCGGATACTTGTTTGACTTTAGGATAGAATTATCTTTTCCTATTTTTCGGGTGACAGAGTACAGATAAGCGTGTGAGCGCTGTTTAATCTCAAGTGTTGAGATGTGTTTATTCTGTACTGTTTGGAGTCATGTGAATAGCCCGCAGCTAGTCTGCATGTGTTATCGAGAGCGGTGTTCAAGACAACCGAATCTCGTGACGGGTTTTTTGGCGGGACTAGTGTGTGATTTGGGAGTTGTGTTTTGGGCGTGGACCGTGTAGGTCGAGTCCCAGTGTTTTTGGATAATGTATGCCTACGTAGGATTTGAGAAAATGTCGACTTATATATTTCGCTGTGTGTACAGCCTATGTGATACACTGCAGTGAAGATTTGTTTAGGCCATATGAACCTTATTATAGCTGCCGTGTGATGCAGGCTTTGCTATGTATTGAAGTACTTTTGTAGGCCATATTTTGAAGATTATTGAAGCTGCCGTGTGATGCAGGCTTCGCTGTGTATTAAGGTACTTTTGTAGGCCATATTGTGAAGATTAATGAAGCTGCCGTGTGATGCAGGCTTCGCTGTGTATTAAGGTACTTTTGTAGGCCATATTGTGAAGATTAATGAAGCTGCCGGATGATGCAGGCTTTAGTGCGTGTTGAAGTACTGTTTAGGCCAGGATGTGGACAGGCCGTATTATATATATTTAATGCAATGTGGAAATTATATGATTCGTGTTTTGCTGTCGAATGTGTGTCATTTATGTCATCGTGTCTGTGTTGTACGGAATAAACAGTATCGAACTGTTCTAGACGTTTGCAACCCTTTTTGACTCCTGCATGTACTCTTATGTACGTACCGTGGTGTGCGAACATATCAACACACACCCAGGTCAACATTCCAGACACAGTGACAGGACAGCAGCACACATATATTGAATTAGCCTGTGTGGCGATGATATAGACCAAACCACTACACTCGCAACAGTGGGTGCAAACAGACTATATAACATTTAGACTTAGCGCCGTTATCAGCGGTGGTTTCAAAGACATAATAACATTAACGTTTAATTACATTTATTGGAAATCAGAGTAAAGGGGGGTGTATCAGTAGTATAATAAACGAACCACAGGGATATCCCTTAGCACATTACTATGTTGGACTATCATTAGCAAAATTATGTAAATTTAACAATACAGCACCGCAACATTTCGGAGTCACAACGCGTCGCATGCATAGAAGGAAATGAAACAATAATACACCCAACAACCAAAGAGATATATCAAAATTTAGTGTTAGCACAGGAACGTCCGCTTTACCAAAGAATAAAAAGAGGATATAAATATGGTATTGTCGTAATTTTATTTTGAGAGAAAAGAGTCGTAGAAATAGTGGTCCGGTTTAGAGTGGAAAATGATGATGGAAAGCTCAGTGATAGAAAATGTAGATATTAAATAGTTGCTTCACAGCGTGCTGGAGGAGAGTAAAGACAGACTTATTTACGACAAATCGCTTCTCTCAATCTTCTCTTCCGCTCTCCTGATCAAACAATTATTTGCCAGTTTTCCAGACTCGCATCTGCGCGCACACCGATTTGGTGTTTTTCACACACACAGACGATGTAAATACAAACTATATTAAACGAATAGGGGAAATGTTGGGCTGTGGGTATATCCAACACAGAACTAAATGAGTTTATGTGATTTTATTCACTTTAAACATCAATCACTAACAAATATCAGGTATTACATAAATTATCATAAGTACACAAATGCAAATAACAAATTTGGGAGGGGTGAAGAAGACTGGTATCGACTAAGCCATTCCCGCTTATTAGACAAAGATAAACCCGGTCCAGAGATAGATAATATCAGGAACATAGGTACGTTAACCTAACAGTGAAGTTAATTACTCTGACAGAGGTGTTACAAAGTTAGGTATAGGTGATAGAAAAAAACATGTTCTTCCCAGCTGTTCTTCCCTTTACTAAGCAAATGGAAAGGAGGGGGGTTTTAAACAGAGTTAACCAATTATCAACTCCCCCTTAAAGGAACAATGCAGGGAATATAGAAAATTATATTACTAGGCAAGAAAGTTAACAACAGGGTTACAAAAGAAAACGATTAAATTTCCTGTCATTCATGCACACGCGTGAGGATCCACACTCATATACTCACACACTTCCCGAATGCAGCCTCAGACGATCCATAAAAGTATATAAAAACAGCAAGTAATCTTTTGACATATGAACTGTCTAGTCCTTCGATGTCCCGCCCCAGATGTTTGCGAGGGTTTGTTGGTAACAAATATTCTCACTTATCGCAAGACTTGAAGACTAAGAGTTCTCGTGTTTTTATTATATATATAAAAGGAGTCTATGGGATGGCACTAACACAGTTCGGCACAGGGGTGAAAATGAAGTGGTCTCTTTTAATCCTCCGCTATGGTAAAATTCCTTCAATGCGTGATGATAGTTTTATTAAATCCAATTGAGGAAAAAACTAGGCTCAGTCACCGTCAGGAAAATATGTACTCTCTCACAGTAAACAGTAAATATGATATCGCTACTGGCGATGATTACCTTCCAGTTTATCTTACAGGTTCTTCTTCTTCTTCTTCCATCCTTAGCCATCAACCGGCAAAGCAGTATGTGGCCAGTACGCCTAGTGGCGTCTTAGTGCAACAACAAATTGATCAACCTGTCGCTGTTTCCACCACGCCTAGTGGCGTCTTTGTGGAACAAAAACAGACCAAACAATCTATCATTGTTTCCGTAATCAGATTGGTTGGCAAGCAGGTGATCAGCCCACTGTGCGAAGTTTTTACGGGATGGGGTAAACAGCCCCATGCCCATACCCTCCTTAGTCGCTTTTTACGACATGCGTGGTAGGGTGCAGTGTTACTATTCTTTGCTCCCCTTTCGGGCCCCGGTAACACACGGGTGATCTTACAGGTTGGTAAGGGTAATTTGATGATTATTCTTTAAAAATGTTCTTGGGTGGGCTTTATTTCATTTAATTCTGACAGCTAGGTCGCAAGGACCGCCACAAGATTATATTTTAAAAGAAATGTTTCTTCAATATGACTGGAAGTTTATAGGATGATTTCTTTATTTCTTTCTTTATTTAGCTGGGACCGCAGGTTACGATCACTCTGTGTGAAAGAAAAAAGACATGTAACATACCGAAAAATCAAGCGCGATAAATTTCCCGTTAAGCCTATAATACACTCGAGTATTTAATTATGTATTTAATAAACACTGCGCGAATTCTAGTGGTTAAAAACACACATCTATAAAACTAGGACTTAACTGAATTTATTAATTATAAATTCCTTCGCGACTTTAAAAGTTAATTTAAGCATCTATTATCTTTTGAAATAATATAATAGATAGATCATTATATTTACAACTGGAACTATTGAGATGGTTTAATTTAATAGATTTAAATTAACACAAAATCCATTGAAATAGAATGACTGAACTAGACCACTGATCACTTTACACAATATATATTACCGCTTTGCACAGAATAGAAATCACTGCAAATATATATATAAAATCCAGGGGAAAATCTATAACAAGATTTCAATAAAGCTAGTGCTTCTGTAAAGGTCTGGCCAGCGAGTGATAACGTGTCTAGTCTTCATGGTCTATTTAGCTAAAATGGAATGTAAGTTGAGTGGGACATGATAAACTTGACAACTTATTTGATCTCACGAACTTTTGGGGATCTGACCGCCAAATCAAGAGAAGAAGCCGCCCCCTGGTCTTCGTATCCGCTCGCTGCTGCCCGTTTCGCTTTCCCCCGTTCGCTCGGTTCCTCGATTGACACCGAGACGCGAAATTAGCGGCAAGCAACTGCGTCTCGTATCAGGGACAACTACTGTCTTTGATAGCGCCGATAGTCTCCCCTAAGATCCCTCGGTCTGTCTCTTTGATCTCGTGCCGCATACTAAATGAGTCCCGGTGGAATGAGTTCTGGCAAACGAAAAGTTACAACAAATGTTCAGGGGTTCTAATGTTATGAAAAGCTAAAAGTCCCTTTAAATCATCCATCATATCAGGGAGAATTCACTTGTCAAACTAGACGTACGTCACAATCGTCCCCACTTTTAGACATGAAACCATTTTTCATGTTTCATTTTTTGACAATGGAGGTGACCTGATTGGTGATTTTAGGATGAGTGGTATCTTCAGTTTGCTCTTCTTCCTCTGTAGACCAGTTTCTACTCAGGAAATCAGCCCCGACATTCTGTCTTCCCGGAATATATTCCACTTTGAAAGAATAAACGCTTAAAAGAAGCGCCCAACGCATGATCCTTGCGTTAAATTCTTTATTGGCACCAAGAAATGCTAACGGAGCGTGGTCTGTTTGCACCGTGAAAGATGTACCATAAAGAAACTCATGATGGCGTCTGATACCGTCAATCAGAGCAAGACATTCCCTTTCAACTACGCTGTAGTTCCGTTCCGCTTTATTTAATTTCCGACTGCCATAGGCAACTGGAAATAGCATGTTCAGGTCACTGTCATCGGCTTGAAGCAGTGTTGACCCGATGCCCTGACCTGACGCGTCGACTCTCAGTACAAAAGGTTTCTTGAGGTCAGGCAACCTCAAAATGGGGTATGCAGACAACTGTCCTTTCAAAGTGCTATACGCGTGTTCGCACTTTTGATCCCATATGACCTTATCAGGACAACCTTTCTTTGTGAGGTCAGTCAGAGGTGCCGTCAGTCCGTTGAAGTTCTGGATGTACTTCTGATAGTATGCACATAGCGATATGAAGGAACGTACGTCTTTCTTCGTTCGGGGTCTTTTTGCTGCCATTATTTTCTCCACGTTCTTCTTAATAGGCCAACTGCATCCGTGAGAAATAGTGTGCCCCAGGAAGTCTAACTGTTCAAACCCGATGAGACATTTGCTAGGTCTGGCTGTGAGACCCGTTTCCTGTAGTCTCCTGAGGAGCATAGCAACCGTAGCAATATGTTCTTCATAGGTTTCCGATGCAATTAAGATGTCATCCATGAAATTATGGATATGGGGACTTTGCAAAGGTTCTAGAAGCTTCCTCATCATCCTGGTGAACACTCCTGGTGCGTTATGCAAACCGAACGGCATCACGTTAAATGTGTAATGTCCTTCACTAGTGCTGAAAGCTAACAAAGGTTTAATTTCCTCCTTGACTGGTATTTGATAATAACCTTTGCTGAGGTCAATCTTGGAGAAGATCTTTGCTTTGCTGAGCTTGGTGAACAACTCAGAAACAGTTTGGAGAGGTTCGGGCTGGAATTCCGTTACAGCGTTTAGCAACCTGTAATCAATGCACAGCCGAACTTCCTTATTGGGCTTCTGCAACAGCACTACACTCGAGCTGTAAGGAGATGTAGACTCACTGATAATTCCTGCCTGACGCAGCTTGTCTATTTCTCCGCGAAGTGCATCAGCTTTAGCGTACGGGATGGGGTAAACTCTGGTTTGAACAGGGGTCTCGTTTGTTAATTTCATATCAAATTCAATGAGATTTGTTCGACCAGGTACATCCGTTAAGACTGCACTGTACTGTTTTAGTAGAGCCCTGGTTTCTGTTTGTTGTTCTGGTGAGAGATTGTCGCCGAACTTGACATCTTTAAAGGATTCTGTGGGTTGCAATGGATACTCCATGCAACCATCATCATCTTCCTCGTCTTCCGTTGCTATGGCGACAGCCAGGAGATGCTCGGAGGATGGCACCGGTCTTTCCAAATATTTCTTTAGCAGATTTATGTGGAAGACCTTCTCCTTTCCTTTGATGGAGATCTTGTAGTTGGTACGTGAGATCTTTTTAAGGACGGTAAACGGTCCTTGCCATCCGATGCGAAGTTTATTGCTTCCGGTTGGAAGTAGCAATAGGACTTTCTCCCCTGGTTGTAGTTCTCTCTCTTTTGCAGCTTTGTTGTATCTTTTAGTAATTTTAGCGCGGGCTTTCTTAAGGTTGGTAGTAGCTAGATCCCATCCTAGCTTTAGCCTTTCCTTAAGCTCAGATACATACTTGCTTGCAGAGACGACTGTCTCGTCAGCCTTCTGGTCTGTCAGGGACCGAAGTAAGGCTTCTAGTGGCCCCTTAATAGGTCTGCCAAATAAAAGTGTAGCTGGCGCAAAACCCGTAGACGCTTGGGGTACCTCTCGGTAGGCGAATAAGGCAGCCGATATATATTGGTCCCAGTCTTCCGGTTTCTCCTGACCCAGCTTACGTAACATCATGGTGAGGGTACCGTTAAAACGTTCCACGAGCCCATTTCCGGCCGGATGGTAGGGACTTGTGTGGATATGTTTGGCCCTCAAGATCTTAAAGATCTCCTCCATTAACAGGCTACGGAATTGGGATCCATTGTCCGTCAAAACTTGTTGAGGGAATCCCAACCGTGTAAAAATTTGCACAAGGGCTTCTGCGACATGCTTGGAATTAGTGCATGGTAGCGGTACGGCTTCGGCCCACATAGTGCAAGTGTCAACTAAGGTCAGGATGAACCTGTTCCTTCTTTTGGTCTTTTCCAGAGGACCAATAATGTCGACAGCAACCCGTTCAAATGGAGTCCCTACTATTGGCATTTGCCCCATAGGTACTGGGGGTGTCAAGTGCTTGGGTGCTACCCGTTGGCACTGGGCGCAGGATTTCACATACCTGACAATGTCAGAGTTCATTCCTGGCCACCAATAGTGGTTTTTTATTCGCTGAATAGTGGCGTTTTGTCCCATATGTCCGCTAAAGGGAAGAGAGTGCCCCATTTCTAAGATCTGGTTTCTGTACTGCGTCGGTACTAGGAGCTGGTTATTCCCCGTGTCCGGGTTGCCCGTTCTACGATACAATACACCATCCTTAGAAAAGATGTCTCCGTTGTGTCTGGGGTCCTTAGCCATGGGCAGTTTTTTAAAGCAGGGCGCCAGAGTAGGGTCCTTTTGTTGCGCCTCCTTCAGTTCATTCGGCAACAAGTTTGGCGCAGGCTCCCTCTCCTTCTTGGCTTGCCCTCTTGTGGTTACCGCTGCCACAATCGGCTCCTTAGGTCTCCCAATGAACACATATCTACATCCCAGGATAACTGGGTAGATCGGATCATCCATTATGGCCGCTTTAATAACTCCTCTGACAAAGTCAGAGTGTATTTCTACCAGTGCGATAGGAAGCGTCCTGGGTGCATCACTCCTGAAAACTCCACTAAGTTTGACGGTTTCCTCTGTCTCCTGACCGGGTTTGACTAGGTGCCTAGCGACAATACAATTAAAACTTAATCCAGTGTCAAAAAGACAAGTAGTAGAGGTACCGTTCAAAATTACAGTTCCTCGAGTTGAGGGTCGGTCCCCCTCAGGTTGAGAATCACTGACATTGACTCTACCTTTCGAGGCTGTATGCAAACATCCAATGCGGTTTGCACCGGTTTGTTTGCCCTGATCAGACGTTCCTGGTGTAGGGGTCTTCCCTTTTCCTTGACCTTGGTGGCCGCGCTGCCACGTAGGCTTGTTGGGTTGATCAGAATTGTTGTTGGGGGGTATCGGGTTTTGTAGAATTTCGATTTTTCCTGGGGAGGTTTCTGGGTATTGTTATCTCGTTGGTTATAATGTTGAGAGGAAGTGGAAGAATAGGATGCCTGCTCTAGATTCTGTTTTCGAGATGGCTCATCGGTGGGTTTACGTTTAGTGCTGGGAAGTTCGGCCATTGCATTGCTATAGCGTTCGGCTTTATTGAGTATGTCTTCAAGCCTGACTGCCCCCTGTTCAGCCAAAAATCTACGAGTTTCATTCGACAAAGTGGATTTTATCTGCTCCACAAGAACAAGTTCGAGGAGTCCCTCATATGAAAGAGGTAGGTCAGATAATTCAATGCACTTTGTCAGATAACCCGTGAGACGTGAAGAGAACTGGGGAAATGTTTCCGTGCTCTCTTTTCGGCTGTTTCTGAACAACTGCAGAAACTTTCGGGCAGTCATCTCAAACTGCTGTAGTAAGGCCTTCTTCAACAGGTCGTAATCATGTTGATTCGGTCCCAGCTTTGTGTACACGTCATAAGCATTGCCTTTCAGTGACGTTGAAAGTTTGAGCGCCCAGCGGGTACTCTCTAACCCATAAAGATTCGCGAGTCTCTCGAATTTTTCTAGGTAGCTGTCAATTTTTTCGTTAGGGCTAGGAAAAGATTCTAAAGAAAACGACATAGCAGTTAATTGGGCAGATTGAGTACTGGAGAGGTCCATTGATTGAGACTGGGGCGAAGACGGCTCTCCATTATTTGAAGTAGAGGCACCCCGACTCTCTAAAGCCTTAAGCGCTAGTTCATGCTGTCTTTCCTTGTCTCTCTCTCTCGCGTTGTCTCTCCTTCTCTCTTTCCTGCGGGCGTCCATCTCTGCCTCAATTTTCTTCTGCTCCAATTGACGATCGTCCGCTTCTTTCTTCCTAGCTTCTGCCCTCTCTTCCTCCGCGTCATACCTTTGAATTCCTGGTTGATAAACAGATTCGCATCTTCTGTGTCTAATCCTGAGTCCTTCGCCTCTTGCCTCAAAAGGGATCTTACCCCAATCCTCACTCCCATTCTCAAAGAACCGCATGCCTCTAAGACTAGAGAATAGTAAGATGGAACAAGAAGGGGAAAACTCAGTCCGCTACGAAAAAACCCAAAGTAAAAAATTTACTGTGTTACCTCCTACCTGTACTGTGCAAACTTATCGCTGCTATTATCTGGCAATTAAGGCTCTAAACGCAAGCGACTATGCCACTAAATGGTAAGTTACACTGGAAAAGAATCTACTTTTACTAACAGTAGAGAAAAATTTAAATTAACACAATTTAAAAGGAAAAAAAAATTTTCCCCTAAATTTTAAATCTCTGACAACAAACTCCGTCCCTAAAATCAATTATTGAGATGAGACGTTGTTAACTTAATTTTTAAAAATCAGAACAATCCGTCTTTAGCTAAGCTCAACTCTTTTTAACTTCAAAAACCTTAGTGACTGTAAAACAATCACGCAATCCCAGCAACTCTTATAAAGAAAGAAATTGAATTATCTCCGCCAGAGGATAATTAAAATAGCAAATATTTTTGTTTATCTGTACTTTCTACTGCTGTGGAGAGAAAACAACCTGTAAATATGCTGTGTGGACAACCCAAATACTTAAAGAACGTTTGTCTAGGGGTGTAATTATTTATTTATTTCCCTAATTCACAAAGACAAATCATTCACACTCTACCTAGTTAGACCCAGACTAAATCAGACTCAAAATATCTTTAACCCGGCTATGCGATTGCCTCAAATGTAGCTCAAGATCCCAGAACCAGCCCACAAATATGTGTGCATCAAATGTATCTCAAAATAATCCCGGCGAGCCAGCCAAATATTGTCGTAAATTTATTTTGAGAGAAAAGAGTCGTAGAAATAGTGGTCCGGTTTAGAGTGGAAAATGATGATGGAAAGCTCAGTGATAGAAAATGTAGAGATTAAATAGTTGCTTCACAGCGTGCTGGAGGAGAGTAAAGACAGACTTATTTACGACAAATCGCTTCTCTCAATCTTCTCTTTCGCTCTCCTGGTCAAACAATTATTTGCCAGTTTTCCAGACTCGCATCTGCGCGCACACCGATTTGGTGTTTTTCACACACACAGACGATGTAGATACAAACTATATTAAACGAATAGGGGAAATGTTGGGCTTTGGGTATATCCAACACAGAACTAAATGAGTTTATGTGATTTTATTCACTTTAAACATCAATCACTAACAAATATCAGGTATTACATAAATTATCATAAGTACACAAATGCAAATAACAAATTTGGGAGGGGTGAAGAAGATTGGTATCGACTAAGCCCTTCCCGCTTATTAGACAAAGATAAACCCAGTCCAGAGATAGATAATATCAGGAACATGGGTACGTTAACCTAACAGTGAAGTTAATTACTCTGAAAGAGGTGTTACAAAGTTAGGTATAGGTGATAGAAAAAAAACCTGTTCTTCCCAGCTGTTCTTCCCTTTACTAAGCAAATGGAAAGGAGGGGGTTTTTAAACAGAGTTAACCAATTAGCAACTCCCCCCTTAAAGGAACAATGCAGGGAATACAGAAAAATTATATTACTAGGCAAGAAAGTTAACAACAGGTTACAAAAGAAAACGATTAAATTTCCTGTCATTCATACACACGCGTGAGGATCCACACTCATATACTCACACACTTACCGAATGCAGCCTCAGACGATCCATAAAAGTATATCTAGTCCTTCGATGTCCCGCCCCAGATGTTTGCGAGGGTTTGTTGGTAACAAATATTCTCACTTATCGCAAGACTTGAAGACTAAGAGTTCTCGTGTTTTTATTATATATATAAAGGAGTCTATGGGATGGCACTAACACAGTTCGGCACAGGGGTGAAAATGAAGTGGTCTCTTTTAATCCTCCGCTATGGTAAAATTCCTTCAATGCGTGATGATAGTTTTATTAAATCCAATTGAGGAAAAAAACTAGGCTCAGTCACAGTCAGGAAAATATGTACTCTCTCACAGTAAACAGTAAATATGATATCGCTACTGGCGATGATTACCTTCCAGTTTATCTTACAGGTTTGTAAGGGTAATTTGATGATTATTCTTTAAAATGTTCTTGGGTGGGCTTTATTTCATTTAATTCTGACAGCTAGGTCGCAAGGACCGCCACAAGATTATATTTTAAAAGAAATGTTTCTTCAATATGACTGGAAGTTTATAGGATGATTTCTTTATTTCTTTCTTTATTTAGCTGGGACCGCAGGTTACGATCACTCTGTGTGAAAGAAAAAAAGACATGTAACATACCGAAAAATCAAGCGCGATAAATTTCCCGTTAAGCCTATAATACACTCGAGTATTTAATTATGTATTTAATAAACACTGCGCGAATTCTAGTGGTTAAAACACACATCTATAAAACTAGGACTTAACTGAATTTATTAATTATAAATTCCTTCGCGACTTTAAAAGTTAATTTAAGCATCTATTATCTTTTGAAATAATATAATAGATAGATCATTATATTTACAACTGGAACTATTGAGATGGTTTAATTTAATAGATTTAAATTAACACAAAATCCATTGAAATAGAATGACTGAACTAGACCACTGATCACTTTACACAATATATATTACCGCTTTGCACAGAATAGAAATCACTGCAAATATATATATAAAATCCAGGGGAAAATCTATAACAAGATTTCAATAAAGCTAGTGCTTCTGTAAAGGTCTGGCCAGCGAGTGATAACGTGTCTAGTCTTCATGGTCTATTTAGCTAAAATGGAATGTAAGTTGAGTGGGACATGATAAACTTGACAGCTTATTTGATCTCACGAACTTTTGGGGATCTGACCGCCAAATCAAGAGAAGAAGCCGCCCCCTGGTCTTCGTATCTCCGCTCGCTGCTGCCCGTTTCGGCTTTCCCCCGTTCGCTCGGTTCTGCGATTGACACCGAGACGCGAAATTAGCGGCAAGCAACTGCGTCTCGTATCAGGGACCACTACTGTCTTTGATAACGCCGATAGTCTCCCCTGAAATCCCTCAGTCTGTCTCTTTGATCTCGTGCCGCATACTAAATGAGTCCCGGTGGAATGAGTTCTGGCAAACGAAAAGTTACAACAAATGTTCAGGGGTTCTAATGTTATGAAAAGCTAAAAGTCCCTTTAAATCATCCATCATATCAGGGAGAATTCACTTGTCAAACTAGACGTACGTCACAATAT
>JAMPIV010006370.1:0-360000 GCA_024509875.1 Oreohelix idahoensis
CAGATATCAACACGGCTACAGAGATGTTATATAAATTACTTGGTAAAGTCTGGGTAAAGGAAGAGATACCAGCAGAATGGAAGGAAGGATATCTGGTTAAGTTGCCTAAGAAAGGAAATTTACAAGAGTGCACAAATTATAGAGGAATAATGTTACTATCGCCCAATGGGCTGATCACCCGTTGGCTTGTCACACCGATTACGGAAACAACGGCAGATGGATCTATTTGTTGTTGCCCTAAAGACGCCGCTAGGCGTGATGGGAAACTACAACAGAGAAAATCAATCTGCTGTTGCCCTTAAGACGCCACAAGGCGTGATGGCCTCTGACTGCTTGGTCGGTCTTTGGCTAAGGACGGAAGAAGAAGAAGAAGAATGTTACTATCAGTGCCAGGAAAAGTATTAAATAGGATTATCCTTGAGAGATTAAAAGAGTCCATAGACAAGAAACTGAGAAATGAACAAGCAGGTTTTCGACAAAACAAATCTTGTACAGACCAGATAGCCACTTTGAGAATAATAGTTGATCAAAGTTTGGAATGGAATTCACCATTATACATTGGATATGTGGACTACAAAAAGGCATTTGGCAGTGTAGACAGAGAATCACTTTGGAAATTGATGAGGCATTATGGAGTTCCCCTGAAGATCATTAATTTAATAAAGAAAACATATGAAGACATGACATGCAGAGTTCTTCATGAAGGACAGCTTACAGAACCATTTTGGATAAGAACAGGAGTGCAACAGGGATGCCTCTTGTCTCCATTTCTTTTCTTATTAGCAATTGACAGGGTTATGAGAACATCAACAACACACAACAGAAATGGAATCCAGTGGACTCTGACTAAGCAGTTGGATGATCTGGATTTTGCTGATGACTTGGCTCTTCTGTCCCATAACCGTAATCAGATGCAGGACAAATTGAAAACACTCAATGAGAGGTCACAGCAATTAGGTCTGAAAATACACAGGGAAAAGACAAAGATAATGAGAATAAATGCAGGTAATGAAAACAGGGTTGAACTTGAAGAAGCACCAATACAAGATGTAGAATCATACACATATCTTGGCAGCAATAAAGACAAAGTTGGAGGGACAGACAGTGATATCAAAATAAGAATACAAAAAGCAAGGGGAGCTTTCATTGCATTGGGAAATATATGGAGATCAAGAGAAATCGGATCCAACACAAAAATAAGAATCTTCAACTCAAATGTGAAGTCAGTCCTATTGTATGGCTCTGAGACATGAAGAATAACAAAGACAACAACCAAAAAGCTACAGACTTTCATAAATGGGTGCTTGCATAGAATAGAGGGATTAAAATGGTATGACAAGGTTACCAACGTGGAACTGATGACAAGAACTAAACAAGTGCCAGTGGAACAAGAGATGAGAAGAAGACAATGGCGGTGGATAGGACACCCACTGAGGGAACCTGTTGATAGCATTACAAGGCAGTCCTTGTTCTGGAACCCCCAGGGCAAGAGAGGCAGAGGTAGACCAAGAAGCACATGGAGAAGAGAGCTGGAAACAGAAATGAAAATAATAAGGAGAACGTGGAAGGAACTTTAGATGATGGCACATGACAGGAGGACTTGGCATGTGTTTGTTGAAGGCCTATGCTCCTTTTGGAGTGGAGTGTTATGAATGAATGACCTTTCTGTTCCTCTATTTAGGATAAAGGCAACGCCTTCACTGTGCTCTCTATCCTCTCTACTGGAGTGAAAGTACTATTTTTCCTGTAGCTGTTTTTATTCTGTCTGTTCTGGTCCATCTGCTCTCACTTATTCCCAGGATATGTAATCTGTAGTTTCTCATCTCTGCTGTAATCTGCCTCAGTTATCCTGCCTCATTCATGGTTCTGACATTCCAGAATTCAATTCTTGTTTCGTGTTTTGCAATTTGGGCATTGTTTTCATGCCAATGGCTTCCTTTCGGCTTTCCCCACTGACAGTCATACGAGCCTGCTAATATGTAGCCATGTAAGGTACCACCCCTATAGACACCAGGGATATTGAAGGCTGTGAAGTGAGGTGTCTTGTCTGGTCTGTTGCTTGCTGTGAGTGTAGGTGTGATGTAGTTTCACAGATCTACAATACATGAGTCATGACGTGGAAAAGTCATAGAAGTGTGAACTGCTGTTGACGTTTCCATCATTTATTTCTGACGCCACAATGACAAATACTTTACATTCATTTACATAAGTCATAGACACTGCAGGACATAGTAATCTCATAAACAAAGTTCCTTAGTAGATCATGCATGTATCATCATGTAAGCTGATCTCGATAATTTTAGCTTACAATAGCCTCAGCTCCATATCCTCACTTTATAAGTGTAACAAACTCCACTCTGATACTAGTAGATCAGGTGTGTAGATAAGTCCATCATAAGTCGCACGGGAATGGCGAACGTAGGTGTATAGTTCAAGTTGACCTTTGGAGGCATTTCTAAGTCTAACCTTGATGAAGGCATAATCGCTGGCAAAGCGAAGTTCAAAGGAGCATAATAACTGTTCTCGGGGCCTAGTGTGACCCGTATACATATAATCTAAGGTATGAAGATACCTGGGTATATTTCCTAGTAGAAGATGCCTCTCCTGCCAGTAAATAGTGAGCGAGCATACAATGACAATGTCAAAATCTAAGTTGACTATAGATTTCAATATTAGGAGAGCATTTACCTTGATTCGGAAATAACACCACAACACACACGCCTCCAGGCGATTAGAAACATATATAGGGAAAATCCTTAATAGATAAACTAATGAACAGGAGGACTTCCATTTCCCTATCAAAAGATCACAGACGCTGAAAAGCGTCCTGCTTCGCTCATCACGTTTCTTCGACTCCCCGAACGGAAGCTCTTCAAAACCGCCCTAACTTCTACACATGCGCAGAAGCGCTCGACCCCAGAGTTCAACTCAAACCGGGCCGTTGTTAGACACATACCAAGAAAGATGCAGAATAATCGCGCCTTATATGGACAGGAATAAACATCAACTCAGGTTGCAAACATTCCAAGAACAGATAGACCTATTCTGACCATATAAGGAGAACCACAGACATCGATCAAAAAATAGACCGCTTGGTTTAAGACACAAGAGGAGGTAACAACTATTGTCAAAATGTAACAACAGATTATCAAGAGTTTTTAACCTTCGACCACAACAAATTTAAAGTGATCAAATAAAAAAAGGAAAATTTTCATATAGACTCAGTAAAATCTGTGCGTAACAGTTTACCGCACCGCCCGGGAAAAAAAATGAAACATTTTTTTTAAATGCTAGAGCAAGATCCAACAAGTTCCTAACGCACGAATGATGCGTGGATAAAATATATCACCAAAAATATAATGCCTAGCATGAGGCTAGTTCGACGCATGGAGCGACAGGTGAGATTATATCTCAGCTGCTTAGAGAAAAAATTTCCCTAAGTATATACATTTTCCAGGGAGGTGCCACCAACATACGCCACAGTGCTGGCAGTCTTATAATGCAAGCAACATATACATATACAAATCCATTTGACAACAAATATATATCACAGGATTAAATCAATGAATGTCATCAAAACAGCGGTGTCATATACTCATATACCGCATACTAGACATACATATATTTTAAACCAAATAGATTACTATCTAAGCATGTAATAATATTATGGCACAATGCATTATAACCAATACCCAATCAAGTAGATGTTCCCCGAAGTCGTGTACATAAAAAGAGGGCACATCTACCGAGTCGTTCCAAGGTAACTTAGCACTTGCCATACTTCAAGGATGATAAAATGACAGATTCTCGCACACATCAATGATTGGCTGCGAAAATATAAATAACATAAACCATATGATAACTGTTAGATTTCTAATACAGTAATCAACATAATTTTGCATATAAATTGTGGCCATTAGAACTTTTGGCCCATATATTGCTAACTTAGCCTTCTTCCGTTATACCAACATCGGTAACAGAAAAAGGAAATCATACAGTACAATGTTATAAATTCCCAAAAAGTGAGAACAGATGTGCTGATATATAATTATGGTAGAGAACTGTTATAGATCTCGACGTCTATCTGGAAATATAGGATAGCAGAGTTAAGTGGAATCATGTGGGCATCTGGACAGAATATCTGCCATCACATTATCCGAACCACGGATAGCTCGCACCGTGAAATGAAAGGGTTGAAGAGCTATGGCATAACGAGTGGACCTCGAGCTCTTCAAATTTCTGCTCTGAATAGCAGTAAGAGTGTTCTGGTCGGTTTCCACAATGAAATGCGCGCCCAGAAGGAATCTTTGTAACTTGAGAATTGATCAAACCATAGCCAACAATTCACGGTCTAGAACCGAGTAATTCCTCTCTGTCGCATTTAGTTTCCTAGAAATATACATCACCGGATGCAGAGTATCTGAATACTCCTGCATTAGTGCTGCCCCAATCCCAGTGGATGAGGCGTCACTTCGAAGAACAAAAGTCTTCTCAATAGTAGGTAACCTTAAGATAGGTGGAGATGAAAATAAAGTTTTAATCTGGTCCAGTGAGGATTGGCATTCTTGAGACCAGCGGATCAGATTAGGCGATCCTTTCTTCAACAAAGTAGAAAGAGGTGCCATAATGGAGGACAGATTTGGAATAAATCGTCCGTAAAATTGTATTAAACCTAAGAGACTACGTACTTGTTTTTTCATCTTAGGGACAGAAATGTTTAGTATTTTTGAAATATTGTGGTCCTCTGTCTTTAAGAGACCATGACCAACACGGTGATCCAGAAAAGAAATTTCACTAAATCCTATAAAGGCTTTAGAGGGTTTTGCAGTTAAATTAAACTTGCGAAGAGTAGACAGCAATTCGTATAAACCCAAATAGTGATCTTCCCAGGAATCACTGAAGAGACAGATATCATCTAAGTATGCTATGACATCTGTACGATATGAGAGAATTCAACGCATCATGCGTACGAATGTAGCAGCGGCGTTCATAAGGCCAAAAGGCATGAAATTCCATTGGAATAAACCCCTAGGTGTAGAAAAAGCTGTAAGAGGTTTGGCGCGTTCAGTTAAAGGAACTTGCCAATAACCTTTCGACAAATCGAGTTTGGTAAAGAATCTAGAATTAGATAGCTTGTTTAGTAGCTCTTCTAATGAAGGCATAGGTTGAGCATCGAACTTCCTAACTTGGTTTAATTTGCGATAATCAACGCAAAGGTGAATGTTATTGTCTTTCTTTCGAACAATAACCATGGACGAAGAGTATGCTGAAGTGGATGGTTCAATTATTTTCAATTGTATCACCTCATCCAATTCTTTTTTGACTTGTGACTGAAGATGGATAGGTATAGGATAGGGTCTGACTCTAATAGGATTATGGTCAGTGAGTATTATGTCATGTTCGATGACATGTGTGTGTCCAGGAATGTTGGTAAGGACATCCTGAAATGTTTGTAACATCGAAGAGACTTGTCAATGTTCATCAACGGAAAGATTAGGAGAAACCGTAACGTTTTTCTAAGATTCCGTAGAATGAAGTGGGATCACAGGAAGAGGAAGATTGACATCAGAAAAAGTAGTTTCCTCATCCTGTATAACTGACAGGGATGAGTAATGACCATGAGGTACTGGAGAATCGTCCGTCGCCTGGAAAATAGGCTGCAAATAGTCAGGTCGTTCATGAAATTCCGAGAGCATATTTATATGGAAAGTTTTATGCTTCCCATCAATATCGACAACATAGTCGACATCGGAAATTTTCGAGACTATCGCATACGGACCTTTCCATGCAATAAGAAGTCTGTTCTCCCTAGAAGGAAGTAGAACGAGTGCTTTGTCACCTGGACAAAGTTGTCGTAGACATCTGTTCTTATTTGCAATTTGCCTTGCCTTTTCTTTAGCAAATTCGGATGAAGATGTTGCTAGTTTGCATGCCTCGATGATCTTTTGCCTCAGAGCAATGACATACTCATATGAAGATTGAGTGTCATTGCTAATATTATCGGCAGTGATAAGATTGTGGAGCAAAGACATAGGGCCGCGCGGACGCGCGCCAAAGACAAGTTCAAAAGGAGAAAACCCTGTGTGTTCATTGGGGATCTATAAGCAAAGAGAGCCACGGGTAAAACCCTGTCCCAATCCTGAGGATGATCCTCAGTTATCTTCCCAAGTAAAGTCTTGAATGTTCTATTCAAACGCTCAACTAACCCATTAGACATTGGGTGATAGATACTGCTGAGAGACCTTTTAATATGTAGAGTAGACATTACCTGTGACATAGTGTCAGATATAAGTTGAGTGCCATGGTCTGACAATATTTCTCTGGGAAATCCCAAATGAGAAAATATCAGCCACAGAGCATCTGCGATATCGGCAGTAGAGATGCTCTTGAGAGGTATAGCCTCTGGCCAACGTGTGCACATATCGACACATGTAAGGATAAACTGATGTCCTCTGGCTGACTTGATCCTAAAAGGACCAATAATATCTATTGCCATTTTCTGAAATGGCTAAATAGGAATGTCAGCAGCCTGGATAGGCGCAACATGTCGTGGTCCTCTAGATTTGACCTCTTGACATATTTTGCAAGATCGGCAGTAAATACGTATGTCCTTGTTTACAAAAGGCCAAAAGAAAGCCGCAAGAACTCTCGACTTTGTACGGGGAAAACCCATACTCTTAGGCACAAGAATTTGTGAATGTGCAGACGTAGTCAAGTCTTGTACCATACGCACAAGTACGCCGTTCTTCATGGTAATCCAAGACTCTCTATTTGTATTTTGATTTGGATCACCTTTTTTTGCTAGAATGAAGAATTTTTGCAAAGACGGATCTTCTTCTTGCAGCTTTATGAAAGAGTCACATGAAATAACGAAGTGACTATCTTGGCTATGCACTTCATTATTACTAGTCAATGAAGTTTGAGGTGGCACTAGAGCTTGTGCTCTTGTGACCACTGCATTGGTAGCATGCATATTTTGATCTTCCCAAGCAGCTATCTGCTGTGGGGTACATTCCCTAACTCCATGAATATGACCGATAATAAGGTCAGCAATAGGGTTTGGTAGAAGACACGCGTGTACATCTCCCGTAAAGAAGGGAGTAGCAATATGTATTATGGCAGTAGGATACTTTTCCAAAGTGCCACCAAATGTGACACATTTGATCACCTTTCCTGTAGCACAGGATGGATCTACAAGAGATTGCTTAACCCCAATAGTAGTACATCCAGAATCAAAAAGGACTGAGACTGGATTACTATTTACTAGACCTTTATGTAGGATAAGAGAACCTCTCCCGTCATGCGCAACTGCAGCGGGAAGAGCGGGCAGAGGGTGACCACAGCTCAAGGTAGATACCGTAGTCGGTTCGAACAAAGTAGAGCATTGGGGGCATTTATTAGCTCTCCCATATTCAAATGTAGAACATGAGATAGCGCTAGAGTTTTTATTATCATCAACTTGTTTACAGGCTCCCTGAGACTCTTGCTGTACAGAGTTTGCCTGTTGATATCTCTTTTCTTATGTTGAGTTCTACCGCGACTATTATTACCTCTGAAATTATCATTGTATTCTCTATTGTATCTGTTATCCTGATTTTCATCCCAATTTCCATAGTTATCATTATTGTTTCCATATTGATGAAAACCTCTATTAGTTTGGTTGTGAGGTCTCCACGAAAAATAGTTTCGATTGCCTCTAATATGACTACCTCTGCGGAAATGTATATAATTATAGGGTGTAGAATAACGAGTACTGTCAGCTTGTCTCCAGTTCTTCGAAGAAGAACCACTATGTGATTGATAGCCCTGATTCTCAGTATAATTCCGGTTATTCTTCTTATTAAAACCGTGTTGAGTACCCTGAATCTTACGCATGAAGTTTGGGCCATATGGTGCTGCCGAAGCAACCGGCAAACCTTCTTTCACTTTAGAGTTGCCAATGGTTACATGAGGGTGCGCAGTAACATACTGGCAACAATATTCTTCCATTTCTTTTATGTTTTTAGGATTATGCTCATGAAGAAAAGCAAGAAAAGATTCATTGACAGAAGACATAACTTTGTCTCTAAGTAGTAAGTTCATAAGTGCTTCAAATGTATGTTCTGTCTTAGACAGCTCAACCCAACGTGTAAATGTGAGACGTATTTTTGAAATGAATTCAGAGAATTCCACTCCAGTTTCTGGCAACCTATTTTTAAATTGAAGACGATAGCCGTCTTCGTTAAGTTGGTCTTTCTTTAACAAAGCCGCCCTGACAACCTCATAATTATTCTTGTCAGGCTCATCTACCATGCTTAGCATACTCAGAGCATCACCTCTAAGTATATTCGATAACTGATCAACATATAGTGATTTATCTATATTATGTGTTTTACATGAACGTTCGAATCTATCCAGATAGAACGTTATGTCGTCACTGGAAGCATTGAATGCTGGTAGTTTAATCTTGAAAGTACTAGCATTAGATTTATCAAAAGATGACACCTTATTTGGATCATTAGCATTACCCATGTTCATCAACTTCAACTTCTCTAACTCCAAAGATAAGAGTTTTTCTTCATGCTCTATTTTTGCCTTTCTCTCCTCGGCTTCTAGTCTTTTATTTTCAGTCTCAGCTTCTCTTTGTAACTTCCTCTCTTCAGCCTCAGTTTCTCTTTGTAACCTTTTGTCTTTGGCCTCTTTTTCTAATCTTTTATTTTCAATTTCCATCTGTAGCTGGATTTTCTTCTCATCAGATCCTCTTTTTTGTTTTTCCATTTCCATTTGGAATCTCCTTTCATCTGACTGCATCTGCAATTTTAAATTCTCAGCTTCTATTTTCTTTTGTTCAGCTTCTGCTTTCCTTTGTTCAGTTTCTGCTTTCATTCTTTTTCTTCCGACTTCAATGCCTTGGCATATTGAGTAGTCGCAAAATCTTCTAATTTATCACCAGTCTTACCAAGGGATTTCCCTTGCTCAATAAAGTACTCAAGTGTAGACATAGTGTCTAATATTATGAGTCCAAAACCTGAAATAATTAATTATCTTATTTCAACCTTAATGGTAACAAGTCTTAAATAAAGTACTTGTATAATCACATTACATTATCCCAATATCTGTGGGAAACAAGTCTTTGGCAAAGAACTTGTATAATCGACTGAATAATAATAATAATACCAGTCAATTCTTTATCATATATATACCACCAGTCAACTATCATAAGTGCACTACACAGCTAATAGTGCATGAGCAAATCCATCAGTTTGTTATCATAAGTGCACTACACAGCTAATAGTGCATGAGCAAATCCACCAATGTGTTATCATAAGTGCATTACACAGCTAATAGTGCATGACCATATATTTATCAATAGTGAATGCTAACTAAGAACAATGTAAACAATAACAAAGATCAAAGACAATACGAAAACATTCGCAGAAGTCAACTAAATAAACAGCAAAACTAAAGAAAATGTCACAAAGGATGTGATGATAACTGCGAAAAAGTAAACAATACAAATGACGTCACAGTGTATAAATAAAAGGGTGTATAGAGCTAAATAACAGGAAAGAGGAGACCTACAAATACAAACAAATCAATACAAAATTAAAGAACAGAAAAAAAAAAAAAAATGAAAACAACGAAAAGGTACACTTCGTCACACCTAACGAAAATAGCAACAAATGTCGCTAGCAAATTCCGGTAAGGGAAATTTGCACAGTTCCTAAAGAACGCTGATATAAGTCCTCTGTCATGTGGAATCTCTTATATCAGACAACGCCCAACCGAAAAAACTCGCTGAAATATACTTACTTACTACTTAGTCGTTCAAATACCGTAAATGGAAGAGACATGTAACATATCAACATTGTAGTCCTCGGTCCTTCAAAAGTATGTGAATGTTGTCCTCCCAGCAGACTCTGGGCTCAGTTGGAAGACAATATCCCATGGGCACATCTTCTCCCACAAACACAGGCCACCATCTTAGTTGGGACTGTTCTATTTGGGTCTGCTATGGGATTTTAGGCTTGACGGATCGTCTGGTACGGAACAGGTGGTGTTACTTCAGCATTCTATGGATAGAGGTTTGATCCTTTTGTGGGTTGTAGTCATCACGACTCGCATCTGAACTTGCATCAGCAGCTGAAAATAAGCAATAAAGACGATAACATGTTACAAAAGTATGTGAAAGTGAACCTCAGTTGATGAAGTACTGTTCACAAGAAAGTACAGGCCACTTACTTGTACGTCTCACATGTAACAGCAACACGGATAGATGATCCAATCGATCGCACATTGAACTTCTAAATGCATGGTGAACCTCGATTGAAGAAATCGGCACTTGACCTTCTAAATGTAACAGCAACACGCTTCAATCGGCACTTGACCTTCTAAATGCAGTAACTCGATTCAATCGGCACTTGACCTTCTAAATGTAGTAAATCGATTCAAATGGCACTTGACCTTCTAAATGCAGTAAACTCGATAGCAAAATTGAAAAACTATCGAGCAGCGCCGGGTACTTTCAGCTCCTAGGTGACAACTGTGTAGTAAGCTGACATAGCTACTGACTGCATGAAGTGACAACAGTTCACTGTATTTTGGCTTTCCAATGTTGCATGCCGAATGGGTTATGGATCCCGTGATTCGCTGGACACCAGACGAAACCAGCTTCTGGCCACCATAAAATGATAAGGGTGGATTTAATATGATTACTGGCCACTATGAATGTTGCAGGTGTAAGTCCAAAGTCGTTGCTAATATGTAGCCATGTAAGGTACCACCCCTATAGACACCAGGGATATTGAAGGCTGTGAAGTGAGGTGTCTTGTCTGGTCTGTTGCTTGCTGTGAGTGTAGGTGTGATGTAGTTTCACAGATCTACAATACATGAGTCATGACGTGGAAAAGTCATAGAAGTGTGAACTGCTGTTGACGTTTCCATCATTTATTTCTGACGCCACAATGACAAATACTTTACATCCATTTACATAAGTCATAGACACTGCAGGACATAGTAATCTCATAAACAAAGTTCCTTAGTAGATCATGCATGTATCATCATGTAAGCTGATCTCGATAATTTTTAGCTTACAATAGCCTCAGCTCCATATCATCACTTTAGAAGTGTAACAAAACTCCACTCTGATACTAGTAGATCAGGTGTGTAAATAAGTCCATCATAAGTCGCACGGGAATGGCGAACTTAGGTGTATAGTTCATGTTGACCTTTGGAGGCATTTCTAAGTCTAACCTTGATGAAGGCATAATCGCTGGCATAGCGAAGTTCAAAGGAGCATAATAACTGTTCTCTGGGTCTAGTGTGACCCGTATACATATAATCTAAGGTATGAAGATACCTGGGTATATTTCCTAGTAGAAGATGCCTCTCCTGCCTGTAAATAGTGAGCGAGCATACAATGACACTGTCAAAATCTAAGTTGACTATAGATTTCAATATTAGGAGAGAGCATTTACCTTGCTTCGGAAATAACACCACAACACACACGCCTCCAGGTGATTAGAAACATATATAGGGAAAATCCTTATTAGATAAACTAATGAACAGGAGGACTTCCATTTCCCCATCAAAAGATCACAGACGCTGAAAAGCATCCTGCTTTGCTCATCACATTTCCTCGACTCTCGAACGGAAGCTTTTAAAAAAAAACCTAAATTCTGCAGAAGCGCTCGACCCCAGAGTTCAACTCAAACTGGGCCGATGTTAGACACATACCGAGGAAGATGCAGACTAAATCGCGCCTTATATGGACAGGAATAAACATCAACTCAGGTTGCAAACATTCCAAGAACCGATAGACCTATTCTGACCATATAAAAAGAACCACAGACATCAATAAAAAAAATAGACCGCTTGGTTTAAGACACACGAGGAGGTAACAACTATTGTCAAAATGTAACAACAGATTATCAAGAGTTATTAGCCTTCGACCACAAAAAATTTAAAGGGATCAAATAATACAGGAAAATTTTTATAGAGACTCAGTAAAATCTGTGCGTAACAAATGTCTGTGGAGGTAGGTGTGTCAGGTCACTGACAATGACAAGTCAGTATGGTCGCTGATAAATATGATCAGCCTTGGTCAGGCTTACAGGTGGCCAACAGGTGAGTAAACAAGTATACATGTAGATACGTGAATGTCAGAAGTTCTTTAAGGGTGTAATATCCATTCTGCAATCACACACACACAGTAACGATGGTTCAGGAAGTAGTGGAACTGCTATAAATTTTCACTGTTTATTTACACCACAATCACGTAAACATCATAGGACGACACTTCATAGCAAATCATGGAGCAACATGTAAATAAGTCCATAACAGCGTGCATAATCCAAAGGGATATAATCGTAGATAACAGCCCATAGTACATCATCAGGCATCAGGTAAGTAAATCCATACAACTCAGTTACAGGTACAAAAAATCCCCAGTATATAGGCTGCAGAACACAGCAGCTCACAATCATAGATAACATAGCAAAAATATTCATCAAAGGAACTGCATACCTCGCAGTTTACAGCAATATAGCCTGAGCCAACATACTCCCTGACTTGAATAATAAATCTCCTGGGAGAAAGAACATTCCCTTAAATAATCCAACTATCTTCAAAATCCATCATAGGAAATGTGAATATATATAATGGCCCATACAATCCATGGCCTCGAAATATCTTCAATTAAAATGATAAGGCCACATTGGCCATCATAAAATGATAAGGGTGGATTTACGATGATAAGCCACAAATCTGGTTACTATGGACATTGCAGCTATAAGTCCATAGTCGTTGCTGAAATGTAGCCAAGTAAAGTCCCACCCCTATAGACACCAGGGATGTTATAGGCTGAAGTGTAAGGTGTCTTGTCTGGTTTGTTGTTGCTTGCTGTGAGTGTAGATGTGATGTAGTTTCACAGATCTACAAATGTGAGATATGACATGGAAAGTCATAAAAGTGTGAAACTGCTGTTGACGTTTCCATCATTTATTTTGACGCCACAATGACTGATACGGTACATCCATTTTACATAAGTCATAGACACGACAGTTCATGGTATTCAGCATAAATAAAGTTCTTCAATGGATCTTGCCTATATTCTATGAGCTGATATAGATAATCCCAGCTTACTACAGCCTGAGCTTCATATCATCAATGTACATAAGTATAACAATACTCCTCTCTGATGCTGGCAGATCAGATGTGCAAAATAAGTCTATCACTGGCCGCACGAGAATGACGTTTCAGAAGTACAGGTCAAATTGACCTTTACAGGCATTCCTAAGTCTAACCTCGACGTAGGTGCAATCGCTGGCATAGCGAAGCTCATAGAGCATAGAAACTGTTCTCTGGGCCTAGAGTGACCCGTGTACATATCAATCTCAGGTATGAAGATACCTGGGGTGTAATCCCTAGTAGAAGAACCTCTCCTTTCTGTAACAAGCAAGCGAGCAGAGAACGACAAATGTCAAACATCTAAGTAGACTACAGAGTTCAATATAAGGAGGGTATTACCTTGCTTCGGAATAAACACCACAAAACATACGCCTCCAGGCATTTTGAATCATCTAGGGAAAGACCTCGTTAGCTAAACTAACTCACTAGAGGACTACAAAATCCCTATCAAAATCACAGACGCAAGAATGCGTCCTCTCTGCTCAACACATCTTGTAGACTCCCTGACCAGAAGACTTTTTTAAACTCCCCTAAAGTTCAGACATGCGCAGAACGTATACACCTGAGTAAGACTCAAAACGGGATGATGTAGGAGACATTCCAGGCAAAAAGATATGACCAAAATCACGCCTTATATGGACAGGGAATAAACATCAACTCTGGTTTCAATCATTCCAAGAAACAGTTGACCGATACTACCATATAAGGAGAATGACCTGACATCGATCGAAAAAATGGACCGGCGAGTTAAGACATAAGAGAAGGTAACCCCTATTGTAAAAATGTAACTACAGTCCAACAAGGGTTATACACCTTCGACCAAAAAAATTTAAAGTGTACAATTCAGACAGATTAATTACACACAGTCTTAGAAAAATTCTGTGTGTAACAATAACAAATTCTCCCTTTCACAAAAATACCCTGGAACGCACTCGTGACATGGAACGACCATCCAGGAGCCCTGCCAGTCACACACTGTCACGAGATTACAGCTTCTCAGAACAGCTCAGTAAAAATTACTCATGCGTGAACTAACCGCGTGAGACTATAGCTCAGCTCAACCGTCTCTTCCCAAAAACCTCACTAAAGAACAATCAAAAACTTTCTTTATCTTTTTTTTAAAAACAAACTAACAACCACTCAGTTGAGCTATGTTCAAAAATTACCGAGCATAAAGCCCCTAACTACAAAATCATCTCATCACTAAAGCATGCTAACTAACGTGTGTACAAAAATCTGACCCATACATACAAATCTTTAACACCTAACTCCCATTAATAAAAAATGACTTAACAGACTACACACCCCCCCCCCCCCCCCCCCCCCCACCCCCCCCCCCCCCCCCCCCCCCCCCGGGAAAAAAAAATATATCATTTTTTTTGGGGGGGGTGAAAAGTACATGGAACAAAAAATTTGAGGTCGATGCAATTCCAATATCTACACACAAGGATTACACTATGTTAAGTCATATCAATAAATGAACAAAAGAGGGATAGAAGTAAGTGTAATGTAAGAAAATGAAGTATAGAAAGATAATGAGATAAGTATACAAAGATAATCAAATTCAAAGAAATATGAAGTATATCAAGTATAGACTAACTATGAAATAATAAGTGGAAAGTGAAAAGACAAGATGAAGTACAAGAACAATGACTAGCAATGAAAGAAAGCAGTGAAATGAGAATAAAAAAGAAAGCAATGATATATCATGGTAACCATTAAGTTAAACAATGCATATCTATACCAAAGAACAAATAACTAGTTACCATCTAAAAATAGCATAATATGCATGATAACTAAGTTAATAAACTTATAAAGTACCAATGATGAACTTGTTATAGACATCAACATTAATAATATCGGTATACCTAGTTACCCCCTAGCGCACAATCAAGCGCTGGGTAAAGAAAAAATACATCACAATGTCAGAAAAAACACCTTTTCAATGTACGATAACCGAAATGTATCATAATGATAATTTAAGTTTAAATAGTATTATCACTATAATTGTTACATTCAACGATTATCCAAAACACAGTCATATAATAATAATATGGTCATGACATGGTGTATGAAAAGGAAATAACACAATGTCTTAAATTAAACATTCACTATCAGTATTAACAACTCCAGTGGTCTTTAAAAAAAATCTTGTGAGCATGAAGATACAAAAACAAGCTACTGTGGCGTCAAAATGCCGACTGGCTTCACTGGAACAGGAAAAGCGGCGCAAGGCGTCATATAGAACATGTTGAAAAGAAACAGCTTAATCACGTAACATAGCAACTCTGATTCTCATGGGAAGGCCGTTGCTGTGAAAAAAATGAATGAAAATTTATATTTAAATAATGGTAGGATTTTATAAAAGGCAACAATTAATTTTAAATTTAACCTACCAAATGTGGCTGGGTAAACTTCCGACCACTGTAAGATGTTAATCAAACCTTCTTCCGTCTTGTGTAGATAAGGCCGAAATAGTTGGAAGAGTAGGAAGAAGATGTCCGCAACTCAAGGTAGTCACCAATGTGGGCTGGAACAAAGTTGTACACTCAGGGCACTGAGATGCTCTCTCAGAATCGAAAGCAGAGCAAGCAGTAGCATTAGAGACACTATTATTATTGTTACCTTGATTACCAATAACCTGGGGCTCCTGTTGAGCAGAGTTAGCATGGTGATGTGATCTATCATTTGGAGATCTACCGTCATATCGCGATCTATCGCGACTATTATTTCTATTGGGAGCATTGTTATTTGCTCTATTGAAACTATTGTTCTGATTTGAACCCCAGTTAGCATTGTTGCGATTACTATTTCTACTTTGGTCAAAATATCCATTAGATGGATTTTGTTGTCTCCGAGAAAAATTATTGTAAGGTTGATAATCTCTAGTGTAGTTACCCCAACCAAAATTTCCATAGTTGTTGGAACCAAAATGTTGAGGTCCGTTAAATTGTCTCCAGTTTCTTGGAGAGGGAGAATTACTACGTGATGGACCTTCTTGGTAATGTCTAAAATCACAATAATCTCTCCTACCAAAATTGCTTGTATTTTTGCATGTGGGAATGTGCTTAACAGGTGCATCATACTGACTGGGCTGAGTATGATGAGTAACAACATCAGTGAAACCACTGTACACAGGAATGATAGAATCCTTATTGTTACCAACATAATGGGTATTATTTTGGGAACGAGTACTAATAGTTTTGTCCCCTGTTACCAATTTATCAGAACTTTGAAAAGTCGATGCATGGTTTGTCTGTGAAGCCTTGACATAAAATTTATTAGAGTTTTTACCGTGATCTAAAGGACTGATTGTTATAATTGGATTACTTTTGTTGGCCTGATGCCAAGAATCACTCCTATTAGAGGCAGTATCGTTATTACATGGGAAATTGTATTTGCCACGAAAAGATTTGTTTACACCATGTTTAATGTTATAGTTAGCATTGAGTGCATATGGCTGACTCTTTGCATTTGTGAAGTGTTGATTATCAACTTTATGTCTAACACTGTCAACCTTGACAGTAGACAACACCTTGTTGTTTAAGAGAATATCTAATAGGCTATCAACTCTGTTACGAAGTTTTGTAATTTCTAATTCTGTACTAGCTTTTTCTTTAGCCAGAGCTTTATGTATTTTCTCGTTGGTTTTAACTTGAAGCCTGTTGTAATCTAACCTTAAAACATGTAACTGAGAAGTAAGAGTCTTCTCTTTAGCAATTCTATCCCTAAGATCAACTTTCAATTTTTCCTTCTGAGATGTAGTCTCTAATTTAAGGCTCTTAATTTCTTGTTGGAGAGTTTGAATAGTTTCTAAAGCTTTAGCCCTCTCCTGTACAAGTTCAAGTTTAAGTGCTTCAATAGCACTATGATGGGTATTCATAAGCTCATCAAACTTCTCGGGAAAAACAGTATTCTTCTCTTTAAGTTGGCGACTGAGATCTGTATTATCATTAAATAGAGTAATACTCGTTTCTGTACTTGACTCTTATTTCTTGGCCTCAACTTTTAATTCCTCATAGTCCATTTTGACTTGTTCTATCTCACCGATGAAAGCATTTTCCTTACAATGTTGTTCGTATTGTAATAAGCTCATCTCATCTCCTAGCTCATTTTCATTCGCTACCTTTATTTTCTCAAGCTCCATAGATAACAACTTTTGCTCATGCAGTCTAAGATTTTCTTCAGCTTGCATCTGAAGTTTCCTCTCTTCCATTTGCATTTGCTGTTGAATTTTTTTCTCTTCCATCCATTTCCATTTGCTTTTGAATTTTTCTTTCTTCAGCCTCTAATTTCTGTTTTTCAGCCTCCATTTTCTGTTTTTCAGTTTCCGTCTGAAATTTCCTATCTTCGGCCTCCATTTTTTGTTTTTCAATTTCTATTTGAAGTTTCCTCTCTTCAAACTTCTGAGCCTTGTCATATCCGACACGTGCGAATTCTTTTATTTCCTCAGTAGTCATACCAAGGGATTTCCCTTGTTTAATGAAGTAGTCTAAAGTAGACATTATGTCTAATTTTATGAGATAGGTAACTTATGTAAATATACCTGGAGAAGCTCACTTTATCCGAACTCAGTGGGTGGCAAGTCCTTGCTTAAGAACTTGTATAATTACCTTTCCAACTATTAATAATGTTATTAATTATAAGCAAAGTGCATTATAATATTGATAGAGTATGAGAAAATAGACAGTACAAACAAGAGTTACAAAGACAAGATATAAAGGACAAATGACCACGTTCACAGGAATCAAATAAAGTCAGAAAGCGGAAATAAAGATAAGAAATATTGCAAAGCTTGCAATGACAGCTGCGAATATGAAGTAGACAAGTGACACTACAAGGTATAAACATAAAGGGTGTATATAAAAAAACGATAGGCAGATTGAGACGGACGTTTACAAACAAAATGGATCACCAAAATAAGATACATATAAGAAATTAAGACAATAACAACAGTGAAAAAACTTGATGATACAGCTAAACAATCAGTTGTCACAGACAACCAAACACAGTGGACTCAAAATCCTACAGCTACAATGAGCTGGAATTCCACTGAGAGAAGTCTGCAAAAGTGTCCCTAAAGAACGCTTACGTAGGCCCTGGGTGAACTGGGATGTATCCTAACATAAGTCACCAACCCAACAGCCCACATAAACATGAAACATTGAACATAGAACACTCAAGATAACAAATAATGGACAATATAGGAAGGCTCAATAACATAGAACAGTGGTATAGTTTACATACAACAAAACCACTTATCTTCAAAAAAGGAAAATTCCCAGCCTTCCCGCCAAAATGATGGGCATCGGTTGTCACAAAATCTGACGAAGTCTAACGTTGATAAGGTACAGGAACTCCTCGTCAAGTCTTGAAAGGGAACAGTTGACAGCAGCATCTAGACAAAGTACTTGACATCTACTCGAAACTGGCATACGAAAATTCGAACTGGCAACACTGCAAATCTGTACTTGATCTCCTTGTAGTTGGTAGCACACCCCATATCACTGGCTCACCACTTTTATGTTAAAATTTGTTTTCTTTAACTACAACAGCAGTAGGCCACACAGGCCGTCACTTCTGCTACTGTATAAATGTCTGTGGAGGTGGGTGTGTCAGGTCACTGACAATGACAAGTCAGTATGGTCGCTGATAAATATGATCAGCCTTGGTCAGGCTTACAGGTGGCCAACAGGTGAGTAAACAAGTATACATGTAGATACACGAATGTCAGAAGTTCTTTAAGGGTGTAATATCCATTCTGCAATCACACACACACAGTAATGATGGTTCAGGAAGTAGTGGAACTGCTATAAATTTTCACTGTTTATTTACACCACAATCACGTAAACATCATAGGACGACACTTCATAGCAAATCATGGAGCAACATGTAAATAAGTCCATAACAGCATGCATAATCCAAAGGGATATAATCGTAGATAACAGCCCATAGTACATCATCAGGCATCAGGTAAGTAAATCCATACAACTCAGTTACAGGTACAAAAAATCCCAAGTACGAGGGGCATTCAGAAAGTAATGCACCAAATCGTTTTTCTCAGCTAATAATGAAGATAGAAGCATGAAACTTTGCACACTTCAAATATTGTATGTGCCAATTGTGTGCACTAAATTGCACCGCAACTGGCCAAATAATACAGCTGCCCTAAACCGTTGAAATGGAGCATGTTAGCAACTTGCATTATAAGCAGCGAATTGTGATATAATTTCTCGTTGCAGAGAAGGAAACTGTTGTGAACATTCACAAGCGTCTATGTGATGTGTATGGAAGTTTTGCATTCGACAGGAGTACAGTCAGTCGCTGGGTTAAGAGAATCAAAGAATCAGGAAGAGGAGATACGGAGCTGCTTGATCGGCCACGCTGTGGACGTCCTGCCACAGACACCAATGCAGAAATGTTGAAATGCGCTGAGGGCATTATTCTTACTGATAGGCGAATCACTACTCAACAATTGGCTTTACAGCTGTCAGTCAGCATTGGTAGCGCAAATGCAGTTATAAAAACTCTCGGATTTTCTAAGGTTTGCGCAAGATGGGTTCCTCGAAGTCTCACAAATGACCACCGATTGCAAAGGAAAGCAATTTCTTCTGAATTGTTGGAGCATTTCAATGCTGATGGAGAGAACTTTTTGGCTAAGATCGTTACAGGTGACGAAACCTGGGCACATCATTTTTAACCTGAGACAAAAAGACAGTCAATGGAGTGGCATCATCCGCAATCACCACGAAGAAAGAAATTCAAGACAATTCCTTCAGCTGGAAAGGTCATGATCACTGTCTTTTGGGACATTGAAGGTGTGATTCTTGTGGACGTTATGCCAAGAGGAGAGACAATCAATTCGCAAGCTTACATTAAGACATTGAAAAAACTCAATGTTTTCACAGAGTTCGGCCGCACAAGAATCCAGCAGACCTGCTTTTCCTTCACGACAATGCGCGCCCTCACACAAGTCTGGCAACACGGGAAGCAGTCACCAAATTGGGTTGGACTGTACTACCCCATCCACCCTATAGTCCCGATTTGGCACCCTCTGATTTTCATCTATTTGGTCCACTTAAAGATGCACTCCGTGGGACAAGGTTTGAAGATGATGAAGGAGTGATTCATGCAGCGAAGACATGGCTACATGATCAAGACAAAATCTGGTACGGGCTAGGAATACATGCATTTGTTTCATGCTGGCATAAAGCCGAACAAGTTGATGGAGATTATGTTGAATAATACCGATGTTTACATGACATATCCATGTATATTGTGTATAAATTTCATGCTTTTTGAATAAACAGCTCCTGAGAAAAACGATGTGGTGCATTACTTTCTGAACGCCCCTCGTATATAGGCTGCAGAACACAGCAGCTCACAATCATAGATAACACAGCAAAAATATTCATCAAAGGAACTGCATACCTCGCAGTTTACAGCAATATAGCCTGAGCCAACATACTCCCTGACTTGAATAATAAATCTCCTGGGAGAAAGAACATTTCCTTAAATAATCCAACTATCTTCAAAATCCATCATAGGAAATGTGAATATATATAATGGCCCATACAATCCATGGCCTCGAAATATCTTCAATATAACAAATTCTCCCTTTCGCAAAAATACCCTGGAACGCACCCGCGAGATGGAACGACCATCCCGGAGCCCTTTCAGTCACACACACTGTCACGAGATTACAGCTTCTCAGAGCAGCTCAGTAAAAATTACTCATGCGCGAACTAACTGCGTGAGACTATAGCTCAGCTCAACCGTCTCTTCCCAAAAACCTCACTAAAGAACATTCAAAAACTTTCTTTATCCTATTTTTAAAAACAAACTAACAACCACTCAGTTGAGCTATGTTCAAAAATTACCGAGCATAAAGCCCCCAACTAAAAAATCCTCTCATCACTAAAGCGTGCTAACTAACGTGTATACAAAAATCCGACCCATACATACAAATCTTTAACACCTAACTCCCATTAATAAAACATGACTTAACAGTGTAAAACTCCCACTGGCATAGCTCTGGGAGTTGTCAGGGTACACAAGTTGGTGTACTGCTCGCTACAAGGTACAGGTACCATTGATGGTGGGAAAAACTCCAGGCTGCTAAAAATGTGAATTAATGTGTCTTATATAGAAGTAACATTTAATACTGCAGTGATATTACTTTTATAAATGAAACATTCATTGTATGACAAACTCTAGATTAGTGATTATCAAACCAGCACTGCTCTGATAGTATGTCTGCTTGTACAGCTTAACATGACAACTTCTTGTGTGCCACTGAATTAATTTATTTCATAGATGATTCACCATTTTCACCACAACATTTTTTATATACTCAGCTTATTAAATTTATGTACCAGTTTTTAAGCTCATTAAATAATTCTCATTGTTTACCTACCAGAACCATGATGGTCAAAATTACACTGAAGACTGTCATACTCATGATAGTTTTTAAGCTCATTAAATAATTCTCATTGTTTACCTACCAGAACCATGATGGTCAAAATTACACTGAAGACTGTCATACTCATGATAGTTTTTAAGCTCATTAAATAATTCTCATTGTTTACCTACCAGAACCATGATGGTCAAAATTACACTGAAGACTGTCATACTCATGATCAGATGGTTGACATCATGGATACAAAAACACCAAAAATTACAAAAGTAGAACAGCCTGGCTTATGTAAAGATGAAGGTAATAAAATGGTAATTATAAAGATGAAATAAAGCTTTTACTTATTTTTTTTAGTATTTAAAAAAAAATAATTTCTGAGAATAAAACTCTACATTCCTCAGAAGTTACAAACATTAACAAACAAGTCATTTAAAGTATTTTCTCTTTGTAGTCATTCTTTTAGTTATCTGTGTATTTCAGACTATTTAAATCTTCATGGGGTCCATGTATTCTTGTGTCTAAAAGTATATCTTTTTTGATCCTTAGCCGCCAACCGTCAAAGCAGTCAGTGGCCTCACGCCTGTTGGCATCTTGTAGGGTAGCAACAAATTGATTCCACTTTACTCGGTCAGCGGCCATCCTTCATACAGTGCCCCAACTCTGGTTCTTTCTTTGCATCACAGTCCTCCGCCAAGTTGTTTTTGGTTGGCCTCTCTTTTATTTTCCTTTAGGGGTCCATAGCATAGCTGTTCTTGTGATGGCATTGGGGTTGCTTCTGAGGACATAACCAACTCCAGTGTCTGCCAGCTATGATGGTGTGCATGTCCTCTTGCTTGCTCCGAGTAAGCAGATCTTGGTTGGTGATTGTATTCTGCCAAAAGATTCGGAGAATTTTTTTGTAGGAATGTTGTGTGGAAAGAGGACAATTTTGACGTTTCCTTCTCTGTTACTCTCCAGCATTCCGCACCATAGAGAAGCACAGAAATCACACAGCTCTGATATAATCTTAATTTTGTGATTGTGCTGTACTGAGAGGACTTCCAGATGTGGTTTAGAATAAAAAAAGGCTGTTCTTACTTTGTTAATTCTGTTGTTGATGTCTTTGCTTGCTCTGCCATCTGGTGTTACTATGCATCCTAGGTATGTGAAGGTGTCTGTCTGTTCCAGTTATTGATTCCTTACTGTTATGGGCTCAGGGACACTCACAATGAGTGTCATGACCTCTGTCTTCTTTGGATTGTTGTTCAGGCCCACCTGTTGGCTATACTTATTAAGTCTATCCGTTTTTTCCTGGATGTGTTGATGTGAATGTGCTAGTAGTGCAATGTCATCTGCATATTCCAGATCTTCCAGTGTAGAAAACATAGTCCATCTTATTCTTCTTGGACTGCCCTCTGTTGTCTGTTGCATCACCCAGTCTATGACTGTTAAAAATAGAGTGGTTGATAAGGGACATCCCTGTCATACTCCTGTCTTCATCTCAAAGGTTAGGTTGCTCTGCCCTACACTGCACATAAAGTTGGCATGGAGGCTTTTTATGATTGACGCTGTGCAGCTTGGAATTCCATAAGCCCTCAGTATTTTCCATAGACTGTCCCTATGTATACTGTCAAAAGCCTTTTCAAAATCAACAAAATTAATGTACAGCAGTCTCTGCCATTCTGAGCACTGCTCTATAATGTTCCTGAGGGTAAATATATGATCTACACATCTTCTGTTCTTTCTAAATCCTGCTTGTTCTTTCCTCAGTTTGTGATCTACTGCTTTTGAAATTCTCTGTATAATTGCACTGCCTAATATTTTGCTGATTCCTCTCCAATTGTTGCAGTCTGCAATGTCTCCCTTCTTGGGCAATTTGACAATTATTCCTTTGTTCCACTCCATTGGTGTTGTCCTTGTTTTCCAGACTTGTGCAAATAGTGGTTCTAGTAGTTCTGCTGCTAGTTCAGGGTCTGTCTTAAATAGCTCTTCATTTAAGTTATCATGGCCAGAAGCTTTTCCATTCTTTAACCCTTTGATTACCATGATGATTTCTTCCTTCCGTGGAATGTCTGTATTAACATCTAGATCATTTTCAGCCTCAGGAACATTCAACTGTGTCTCTGGTGGTTACTTGTTCAGAGTTTCTCTGAAATGCTCTGCCCATCTTGTTTCCTGTCCCTTTGCTGTCTGGATGAGATTTCCTTGCTTATCTCTTACTAATGTAATATTGTTTCCACCTCGTTTTGCGCTGATGGTTTTAGTTATTTTATATACTGTGCTTTGTTCATTTCTCAGTGCTGCCTCTTCTGCCTGTCTGGCAAGATCGTCTAGGAAATTCCTTATGTTGGCTCGAGTTTGGCATTTAACTTCCTTGTCCAGCTGACTGTACTGTTTGCTATATAGTTGCTTTAACCTGGGGGATTTCGCTTCTGTTTATTTTCTTTCTCATCGCTATGGTGTTTAATGTTTCTGGTGTTATCCAGTCTTGCTTCTTCCTTTCCTGAAATCCCAAGCATGATTTGCTGCTTTCCTTACATATTGTTGAAATGGTGTTGAATTTCTGGTCTATATCATCGGTCGATGTCTTTTCCTGACTTTTGGCAATTTGATATCGTTTCTTTCAGCCACAAAAGCTTATCTGGTGAGGGGGTCCTTCAATTTGCTGATGTCAAACCTTTTCTGTGTAGCTACAGTTGGTCCAGCAGTTCTGATTTTGACCTTTCGTTTTGCTACGACTAAATGGTAGTCACTTCCCACATCCGCACCTCTTCTTACCTTCACATCTTGTAATGCATGTCTCCATCTACCATTAATCATGATGTGGTCTATCTGGTTTCTGTCCTGGCCATATGGTGATTCCCATGTTAATTTGTGAATTTCTTTGTGTGGGAAAAAAGTTCCTCCAATGACCAAGTTGTTAATGCTTCAGAAACTTATTAATTTATTTTCATTTGCTGTTCCACTGCCGCATTTCCCCATTACTCTTTCATTATATGTATTGTGTGTTCCAACTTTCGCATTGAGGTTTCCCAAAACTACGAAAAAATCGTATCTAGGTGTGTCTTCCATTTCTGTTTGCAGTTGTTGATAGAATTTATCCTTGACCTCTTCGTCGCTGTCATTTGTTGGTGCGTAGCATTGTATTATTGTAGTGTTGGTGAATCTCCCTCTCAATCTTATTCTTATCAGTCTGTTGTTGATGGATTTCCATTTCAGTAATGACCTTTCTATTCCTTTCTGTAGAATAATGGCTACACCTTCATTGTGCTGTCCATCCTCTTTGCCAGAGTAAAGTACTGTTTCTCCTGTTGCTGTTTTAACTTTTCCTGTCCCTGTCCATCTGCTCTCGCTTATCCCTAGAATGTGTAATCTATAGTTTCTCATTTCCTCTGTGACCTGTTTTAGTTTTCATTGTCCTGACATTCCAAAACCCTATTCTTGTTTCATGTTTTGCGGTCAGGACTTCCGTTCTTGTGTCAGTAGCTTCCTTTCGGCTTTCACCACTGACAGTCATACGAGCCTCAGACTCAGGATGTCTGTTCCACAGCAAAGTGTGTTCATTTGTTGTCATTTCCGTAACTTCGTTTCTTTTTACATAGACAGGCGTGCCAAAAGTATATATGTTTACATAAATATTTATAGTATGTTTTCTGTTTATGTGATAGAAACTGCTGAGACTTTTCATTTTCATGAAAATTGTACAATTAAAACTTGTCACTGCCACACAAACAATTTATAAATTATGGATGTATTATTCCAGTGGATGGGTATTGAAAAACAAAATCTTTTGTATACTTCTTCTCATTCTCAGGCTTATCTTGACTCCCTTCCATTTTCCCAACTAATCTGCCTCCACCGTCTATGCCAAGACAACGATGATGACTTCCACTTCCAACATATGTCTTGCTAAAATGTTATATAACTACACAATTTAGGACATCTAACAGCTGATTGCTTATCAAGCACTGGTTATTTATTTGTTTCTAAATTCCATATAATTTCAGATGTGCCTTACCAAGCCCAGAGCATCAACAATAAAATATTGGACAAGGATGATTATGCCAGTGTTGAATTGTTGACAAATGACAATTATGAAGAGTGTGGGTCACTAGGAAGTGATGTAGCTGTGCATTCCATTATTTATCAAGACAGATTAGCAGACAATGGTAATAAACACAGGAGAATACATACTGGAGAGAAGCAATACAAGTGTGATATTTGTAGTGTAGGGTTTACACGGTCTACTGGTCTCAAAGCACACGTAAGAATTCATACTGGAGAGAAGCCATACAAGTGTGATGTTTGTGGAATAGGGTTCACACAGTCTTCTGGTCTAAAGGCACATAAACTAACACACACTGGAGAGAAGCCTTACAAGTGTGATGTTTGTGGTGTAGGGTTTGCAAGAGTTGGTGATCTTTATAGACACAAAATAATACATACTGGAGAGAAGCCTTACAAGTGTGATGTTTGTGGTGTAGGGTTTACACAATCTGTTAGTCTGAAAGTACATAAACGAAAACATACCGGAGAGAAGCCTTACAAGTGTGGCATTTGTAGTGTAGGGTTTACACGGTCTACTGGTCTCAAAGCACACATAATAATTCATACGGGAGAGAAGCCGCACAAGTGTGATGTTTGTGGAATAGGGTTTACACAGTCTTTTAGTCTGAAAGCACACAAAAGAATACATAGTGGAGAGAAGCAATACAAGTGTGATATTTGTAGTGTAGGGTTTACACGGTCTACTGGTCTCAAAGCACACGTAAGTATTCATACGGGAGAGAAGCCATACAAGTGTGATAATTGTGGAATAGGGTTTACACAGTCCTCTAGTCTGACAGTACACAAAAGAAAACATACTGGAGAGAAGCCTTACAAGTGTGATGTTTGTGGTGTAATGTTTACACACAGTGTTAGTCTGAAAGCACACAAAATAACACACACTGGAGAGAAGCCTTACAAGTGTGATGTTTGTGGTGTAGGGTTTACACAATCTGTTAGTCTGAAAGTACATAAACGAAAACATACCGGAGAGAAGCCTTACAAGTGTGGCATTTGTAGTGTAGGGTTTACACAGTATACTGGTCTCAAAGCACACATAATAATTCATACGGGAGAGAAGCCGCACAAGTGTGATGTTTGTGGAATAGGGTTTACACAGTCTATTAGTCTGAAAGCACACAAAAGAATACATAGTGGAGAGAAGCAATACAAGTGTGGTATTTGTAGTGGGGGGTTTACACGGTCTACTGATCTCAAAGCACACGTAAGAATTCATAAGGGAGAGAAGCCTTACAAGTGTGATTTTTGTGGTGTAGGGTTTGCAGGAGTTAGTGATCTTTATAAACACAAAAGAATACATACCGGAGAGAAGCCTTACAAGTGTGATGTTTGTGGTGTAGGGTTTACACAGTCTGTTAGTCTGAAAGTACACAAACGAAAACATACCGGAGAGAAGCTTTACATGTGTGATGTTTGTGGTGTAGGGTTTACATATGTTTCTAATCTAAAAGCACACAAAAGATTACATACCGGAGAGAAGCCTTACAAGTGTAATGTTTGTGGTGTAATGTTTACACAGTCATCTAGTCTGATAGTACACAAAAGAAAACATACTGGAGAGAAGCCTTACCAGTGTGATGTTTGTGGTGTAATGTATACACACAGTGTTAGTCTGAAAGCACACAAAATAACACACACTGGAGAGATGCCTTACAAGTGTGATGTTTGTGGAGTAGGGTTTACACAGTCTTCTGGTCTCAAAGTACACAAAAGAATTCATACAGGAGAGAAGCCATACAAGTGTGAAGTATGTGGTGTATGGTTTGCACGATGTAGAGATCTTAAAAAACACAAAATAATACATACTGGAGGAAAGTCCTACACAAATGTTATATTTGTGGTGTAGGGTTTACACAGTTTTCTCATATGAAAGCACACACAAAAAAATGTCCTGGAGAGAAGCAGTATATGTGTAATGATTGTGGTGTAGGGTTTACAGATGGTTGTAATCTGAAAGTACACTAAAGAATACATACAGGAGAGAAGCCATGCAAATGTGATTTTTGTGGTGTAGGGTTTGTGTGATTTAGATATCTTAATTAACTCAAAAGATATCATACTGGAAAGAAACCATACAAATGTGATTTTTGTGGAGTATGATTTATTCATTCTTTTAGTATTAAAACACAAAAATAAAACATACTGGAGAGAAGCCTTACAAATGTGATGTTTGTTGTGTAGGGACTGCACATTGTAGTTATCTTAATAAACACAAAAGAAAACATACTGGAGAGTAGCCTTGCAAGTGTGATGTTTGTGGAATGAGGTTTTCACTTAATAGTGATCTCTCTCTTTATAATATTTTAACTCATGTTTATGCACTGCACACCTTATGCATAAACTTTTAATACAATCTGACAAATTAAAAAGAAGCTCTAAGTTGGTATGGTCACGAGGAGATAACTATTAGGTTCAGTTACCCCAAGACAAGACACTTGTTGCAAGTGGATTTTATGGAAGGGGAAGTAATCTTTAGAATGTTTTGGACAAGTTAAATTTCGAGTTGCAACGCTTGATTAAGCGGATACTTGTTTGACTTTAGGATAGAATTATCTTTTCCTATTTTTGGAGTGGCAGAGTACAGATAAGCGTGTGAACGCTGTTTAATCTCAAATGTTGAGATGTATTTATTCTGTACTGTTTTGAGCCATGTGAATAGCTCGCAGCTAGTCTGCATGTATTATCGAGAGCGGTGTTCAAGACAGCCGAGTCTCGTGACGGGTTTTTTTGGCAGGACTAGAGTGTGTGATTAGAGAGTTGTGTTTTGGGTGTGGACCGGGTAGGTCGAGTCCCAGTGGTTTTTGGATAGTGTATGCCTACGTAGGGCTTAAGAAAATGTTGACTTATATATTTCGCTGTGTGTACAGCCTATTTGATAAACTGCAGTGAAGATTTATTAGGCCATATGAAGATTATTATAGCTGCCGGATGAGCAGGCTTTATTGTGTAATGGAGTATTGTTTAGGCCATATGAAGATTATTATAGCTGCCGTGTGTGCAGGCTTTATTGTGTAATGGAGTACTGTTTAGGCCATATGAAGATTATTATAGCTGCCGGGTGAGCATGCTTTATTGTGTAATGGAGTACTGTTTAGGCCATATGAAGATTATTATAGCTGCCGGGTGAGCAGGCTTTATTGTGTAATGGAGTACTGTTTAGGCCATATGAAGATTATTATAGCTGCCGGGTGAGCAGGCTTTATTGTGTAATGGAGTACTGTTTAGGCCATATGAAGATTATTATAGCTGCCGGGTGAGCAGGCTTTATTGTGTAATGGAGTACTGTTTAGGCCATATGAAGATTATTATAGCTGCCGGGTGAGCAGGCTTTATGTTGTAATGGAGTACTGTTTAGGCCATATGAAGATTATTATAGCTGCCTGGTGAGCAGGCTTTATTGAGTAATAGAGTACTGGTTAGGCCATATGAAGATTATTATAGGCCAGGATGTGGACAGGCCGTATTATATATATTTAATGCAGTGTGGAAATTATATGATTCGATGTACCTGTATTCGTCTATGTCTACGTGATGATGTGCTGTGAGTTAATAAACAATAATTAAATATCACCAGTCGTTCCATACTCGATGACTCCCGTGTGCGCACCTGTTGTGTGAACGACTTTGCCAGTACACAATCACACTCACTTTATATATCTAAAACTCGACCCTTATCATTTGGTGGTTTACAGTCAAGTTGGAACGTATACTTAAGACATTTGCGTGACAAAAGTGTAGAACACTTGACTTTGTTATAATTAGCCCTGTGTGGGCGTGGCTTGAATCTACTGTACTTCGGAACTTTGACCTAGTTATTATCTGCCTGTGTGGCGCATTTGAGAAACAACGCACGCTTTATTCGTGGTAGAAGGCAACTTTACACCAGTAGCAGTTGACGTCCTATTTCATGCCTATAGACTACAACAACGTCTGCAGTGGTCAAGGAAGTTCAGTTAGACTTGGACAGTATTTATACCAGCATTTGTACGGGTTGTGACTGATTCCTGCAATATTCGGGTTACCTGTGCCAGTTATCACCATCACAAGTTGAAGATGTTATGATACACGGAGTTGCCGTGTACATTTCAGACTAAAGAAGAGTCAAGAGTTGCAGTGTGTGCTGTATTATGGTTCCTGTCAACTTGTGCATTGTTAAGCACATATCATATTGACGAAATTACCTGAAGAGAAACGAATCAAGTTCCAGTGCTTTCCCGCAGTGGAGGTTTTAGCAGTCTATGTGATATCCAGTGTCGTGGCGGAAAGTAACGGGATTATTGACAGATAAGTAATTTTTCTTGTGTAAATTGTGTCACTTCATGCATGTCATTGGGCCTCCCTAATTGCTCATTATGTTGTTATTGTTGTTTATGTCTAATTTGACATATGATTAAGATTTTATGCATAGGTGTTAATGGCTGTTGACATATGTCGATTTTCCTGATAATGATGTGACTTGATAAAGGTGCTATAAAAAGGAATTGGTGATACAGAATTGAGGAATAAGCTCATTTCTTGACAAATAGTTAACTTTGTGAGCTGGAAAGGTAATTGTCCAACCTTTTGCGACAGTAATTTGTCATAACTATAAGTGATTACTATATATATTTGATTACGTAAGTGAATCACTATGGATGATGATGATGATATAGATCCTGAGGATATGAGGCCTGTATTGGCTTATTTGTTGGAAGAAGGTAGAGATTTTCAAGAATTAAAAGGCCCAGAGCTTGAGGAACATGTGATAGACAAATTTTTGGTCAATGCGGCAAAAGCCCTAAAATATTTTGCTGAGGAGAATTTTCACTCTCATCCTCATCTAAGGATGGCTAAAGATTTAGCGGGGTTACTGGTTATGGATCTTCGATTGTTTTCGTACCACTATATGGGTGTTGAGCGCGATCAGATATTGAAGAGTATTTGTAAGATAGTGCGCAACGACAATTCTGATGATCGGAAAAAAGAGTTAACAGGTGAGGAACAAATAAAAGTCAACAAACAGAGTGCCCTACAGGAAAGGGACAATTGTTTAAAAAGCACTGCTGAAGTAAGTAAGCTACATGAAACAGTCTCTAAACTTACAAGTGATTTAGATAAATCAAATTCGGAACTTGCTAGTGTGCAAGCAAGTTTGCGTTCGGCATTGAGTGAGATCAAAGAGTTGGAAGTCCAGATGAAAGATAAGCAAATTGAGGTGGAAAATATTACACAGGAGGTCCAACAAAATAAACAGATTTATGAGAAATTGAAAGTTGAGACCGATAAACGTGATAGGGATTATACAGAGTCACTTCTTGATTTAATGGATGATATTGCGAATCTTGGTCTCCAACAGGAAGAAAAGAATGCGATGATTCCAGAAAAGATTGATGAGCTTAATAATAGCAATGATTATATTAAGATTCAGTCACTACAACTAGAGTTGACTCAGTTGAGAGCAAATAAAGAACAGTTAGAGAAAGAGACATTAGTGGAGTTGACGGCTGAGAAAGAGAAGGTCGCTAAGATTGGAAATTTACTAGCAGAGGAAAGCTGCAAAGTTTTAAGAGTTGAGAGTTTAAACAAGAAATTAGGTGAAGAGATCTCACATAGAGATGTGGAGATTGCACAGGCAAGAAAACGAGTAGATGGCCTGCTTGACATCGCCTTGAATAACAATATGTGGTCTTCTGTCAATGTTGACAGTGATAGACAGAAAGTTGCGAAAAGTCAGCCCCATACACTTTTTGCTCATAGAGAGGTCATACAGAGTAAAAATAGATCTTTTCGTGGTAAATACAACTTTGCTGGTTATGATGTTACTGATAATTCTAGTAATAATTCTTGGCGTCGGACCAACAAAGATTCTTGTGTAACAGCCAGTTCTGTTGATCATGAAAAGAAAGGTGATAAATTTCAGATCAAGACTCATAAGAGCAAATATTTCTCTACTATTGGAAATTCTCAGAAATTAATAACAGGGGTTGAGGCTATTGCTGCTTGTTCCAAGGATGAAACCCATATGCGGAACAATAGAGATACTATTGTTTCTGGCAGTTGGCAAACTCAGCACAGTCAGTTTGAAACAATTGGTAAATATATTCCCATAGGGGAAAAGAAAAACAGTTCTAGTAAGAGAGATAACCCCAAGATTAAACAGTACCAAGGGAGATCAGTAAATAATAATTTTCCCTCTCCTAGAAACTGTAAACAATTTAACAAATCCCAAAGTTTTGATTGTAAGAATGTTGGAAAGTATAATAGAGATAATGGCTTTTCAAATGTTGCTTTATATCACCAGAGTAATGTTCCTCAACAAAAGACTAAAGTCATTATTTGTAAACAAGGCAACGGTAATAATAAGTATTTTGATCATAGAACAAATAATAAGCGCAATTGTGCTAATTTTGTTCAACATGAGCCCAGAGTCATTTATAATCAAGGTAAACAGAGTAAAAATAACAGTGGATGCTTGAATACTATTGCTTGCTCTACTTGTTGTTGTGAATGTGAGACTTTGTTTCAGTGTACGGCAGCGGCTACATTCAAGGTCAGTCATGTTGTCCCCAAGTATTCTGTGATATCTAAATGTGATAGGAAGAGCTGATGACATCATGAAGAGACCGGTGCTTTACACAAGCCGGTGCTGGGTAATTGTCAATTTGATTTCTACGTTTTTCTCATTAAATTTCACTATTGAGTAAAATGGAAATTTTCATTTGTATTTGTTGACAGGAGCTACTTTGCGATAAGAGTCAAGGCTTCTGTGACATATTGACGGTCAAATATGTAGGTCAACTTTACGCTCGAGTGGTCAACCGAAAACCTGTCAGCGTCTAACTAGAATCTGAGGTGTTACTTACTGAAGGTCAAGCATGTTTACAAGAGCGTGGGAAATTTTGCTTCTGATTTTTTATTTTATTAGATAGTAAATATTTTTGTATTCTATATTAGTACATGACATGTTGTTGTTTTGAAATAACATATAATTTTGTTGTATGATTGTTTCTATGCATCATTTGATTGCCATAATTTTTTTTTTATTGTTATTTTTATGTCTGTATTTTGATGATGTATTAATACATTTTTATGCTATTTATATATTATTGTGTTGATAATGTGTAGTATGTAGTTATTATCCTTTATACTACTCTGTTCAACTTAGAATTTTTGCAACTGTGTTGTTTAGGATAGTTTTTGTACATGATGAGATTGCCAGCCCTAAGCACAAACTCATTTATTGTGTTGTTGTAGTGGTTACTTTTAGATAGTCCTGAGTGTTCGTTATTCACTTAATTTAAATTTTTCTCATGTTTTGATGTTATGGTTAATTAATATATAGAACATACAGAGAAGATGTGAATTATCTGTTATGTCGTGAAATGTAATTTTGAAAATAGCTTGCATGTATCATAAATGATCTTGTATTTGGATTGTGAAACTTTGATTTTTCCAGAACTTGATTTCTTGCCAGTCAGGCATGCAGATTATTTTCTTAGCAGATTATTTAAAAAAAAAAAAAAAAACATTTTTTTTGTAGATATTTTTATAGAACCTTTTGCATATTTCATATTAGCAACAAAGTGTAGATTTATTTATAATGTATATCTTATCAAGTTGAGTAAAAGATAAAGTTATAGCTAAATAGCACTGTAGCTGAGCTGAACGTAATTGTCAGCCGAAAGAACTTAAAGGATAAATTAAATTTACATGTGTTGATTTAAGGGTTTGTTCGAGATAGGATTTTTGTTTTATATTTCACTCATTTTGTTAAAATATTGATTTCATTATTAGGTTTCAGTGGTCTTGAATTACTTAAAAATTAAATACTGTTTTTATGTAACTTATCGTAAAAAAATATGTTTGTATGGTACTTTTGAAAAAAAAATGATTTTTTTTTTTGGCATTGTAATTTTGTGTGTGTGTGCACAGCATTTGACAGTGCGATATCATTGATATGTAGTGTGATTAGTTCTTGTAAAAAGTTGTTTTTTATTATGATGTATTTTTTTTTAGCGCTTGATTGTGCGTTGGTCGTATTAGTTATAGCAATGCTATTACTTGTTTGTTCGATGCCTATAATTTATTTATTTTAGTTTTGTATAACTCTTGTAACTTGGTTAAATTACTTATTAGGTTTTGTTTAGTTATAAATTATTTTTTGGTGGTGTTAGTATAGATATACTTTAATATTTTGTGTTGTGCCTTTCGATCATGTTTATATATTTATTTATGAATAGGTTATCTGATCAAAACAGTTATTAGTATGTACTGTTATTGACTTTCTCTGCGTTCGTGCCTTTGCTTTCCATCTGTCTTTGGTGACTATTCTTCATTTCAATCTATTTTCCTGTTGTCTTTTCGGAATGGATTTCATATCTTGTTTATACTTTCGTACCTCATCTTCGTTTTACTTGATTCTACTTGTATACTTTGTCTTCTTTCAACATTTATACTTCCATTCTTTGTATTGTTGGAGTGGTTATATGACTTGATATGATATATCTACTTATGATAGTTGTATTTATTTTACATGTAATTGTCCAACTTAATTATGAGTATATGGTATTGTTGAGTTCTTACTTTCCTTTATTACAGATCATTCTTCTTTTGATTGATCTTGTGTTTTCTCTTTCGATCGGTTGTTGTCCGTTTGGTTTGTACTAAATATACGAAACTTAATTTTGGAACTGATCATATTTGTATATTTAGCTAATTACTTTTTATACTTAGCTGATTATGCTGTATGCTTTAATTGCTACTTTACACTTTATTGCTAATATTTGTTGTAGATATAATTTTGATTTAAAATAAGATGATTTTTGTAGGCATATGTTAGAGCTTCATTGTCTTCTAAATTTTTTGTTTTTGGGAGTTAATTTTTTCAAAAAAATGATAGAATCATTTTTTTTTCCCGGAGGGGGTGGTAACTGTTGCAAGTGGATTTTATGGAAGGGGAAGTAATCTTTAGAATGTTTTGGACAAGTTAAATTTCGAGTTGCAACGCTTGATTAAGCGGATACTTGTTTGACTTTAGGATAGAATTATCTTTTCCTATTTTTGGAGTGGCAGAGTACAGATAAGCGTGTGAACGCTGTTTAATCTCAAATGTTGAGATGTATTTATTCTGTACTGTTTTGAGCCATGTGAATAGCTTGCAGCTAGTCTGCATGTATTATCGAGAGCGGTGTTCAAGACAGCCGAGTTTCGTGACAGGGTTTTTTGGCAGGACTAGAGTGTGTGATTAGAGAAGTGTGTTTTGGGCGTGGACCAAATAGGTCGAGTCCCAGTGGTTTTTGGATAGTGTATGCCTACGTAGGGCTTATGAAAATGTCGACTTATATATTTCGCTGTGTGTACAGCTTATTTGATAAACTGCAGTGAAGATTTATTAGGCCATATGAAGATTATTATAGCTGCCGGGTGAGCAGGCTTTATTGTGTAATGGAGTATTGTTTAGGCCATATGAAGATTATTATAGCTGCTGTGTGTGCAGGCTTTATTGTGTAATGGAGTACTGTTTAAGCCATATGAAGATTATTATAGCTGCTGTGTGTGCAGGCTTTATTGTGTAATGGAGTACTGTTTAGGCCATATGAAGATTATTATAGCTGCCGGGTGAGCATGCTTTATTGTGTAATGGAGTACTGTTTAGGCCATATGAAGATTATTATAGCTGCGGGGTGAGCAGGCTTTATTGTGTAATGGAGTACTGTTTAGGCCATATGAAGATTATTATAGCTGCCGGGTGAGCAGGCTTTATTATTATAGCTGCCGGGTGAGCAGGCTTTATTGTGTAATGGAGTATTGTTTAGGCCATATGAAGATTATTATAGCTGTCGGGTGAGCAGGCTTTATTGTGTAATGGAGTACTGTTTAGGCCATATGAAGATTATTATAGCTGCCGGGTGAGCAGGCTTTATTGAGTAATAGAGTACTGGTTAGGCCATATGAAGATTATTATAGGCCAGGATGTGGACAGGCCGTATTATATATATTTAATGCAGTGTGGAAATTATATGATTCGATGTACCTGTATTTGTCTATGTCTACGTGATGATGTGCTGTGAGTTAATAAACAATAATTAAATATCACCAGTCGTTCCATACGCGATGACTCCCGTGTGCGCACCTGTTGTGTGAACGACTTTGCCAGTACACAATCACACTCACTTTATATATCTATAACTTGACCCTTATCAACACTCTTTTGTGATTTATCACAATTATGTGTCTAGGTTCAGTTATTCCAAGACGAGATCCCAATTGTGGCATGTTCATCTCCCCTGCTCCACACTAGTGGTCCAACAGGGGCCAAACTGATGAGGGTATTCAGACATATCAACCTTCACTCAAGATTACTCTTGTCTGGAAAATGATGATTGATTTATCCTATACACTATGATGATAAATGGAATCACAATTCATGTGTCTATTTCCAAAAGATCCCAATTGTGGCATGTTCATCTCCCCTTCATCAGGACCTTCACTCAAGATTACTCTTGTCCTAGATATAAATGGAAGAATGATGCATCTATTTAAAGGGACTTCATAGGATGTCAGTGAAAAGCAAGCACAACAACTGAGATTATCTAAGCCATCATAAACTTTTTATTCTCCCACCTTTTCTATGAGGTAATTTTTGTTCATTTTTTGTTGTTTTTTTTTAAGCCTTCCCAGCTGAAGGTGATTCACCAACTATTAATTGTATAGCTTTATATATATTTGTGTATTTAACACAACATGCGTCATACTGGTGCAGACATACAATTCACTCAATAATTATTATGTTTAACTATGGCTTTAAAGTCATGTCATGGGTTGCCTCCCATGGCTCTGCAGGAGTGGTCTAACATGGCCAAAACCTAGAGTATCTAATGTGGGTCTTCAAAGGGTTCGCACAAGATTACTCTTGCCAGAGTTGTAGATAGAAGGATAATGGTGCTTCTACCTCGAGGGAGTGTTCACAAGATATTTCAGAAGTCAAGAACAATGCTGAATGATTCTTAGCACATTAACTTTGAATCTGACCCGGCGCCTTTTGTGAAGATGGATATAAATGATTTGCTTGTTCAAGCCCCCAGCTGATTTCTTCTTCTTCTTCTTAGATCCTTAACCACCGACCATCAAATCAGTCAGTGGCCATCACGCCTAGTGGTGTCTTGTAGGGCAACAACAAATTGATTCTGCCTTGCTTGATTGGTGGCCATCCTTCATACAGTGCCCCAACTTTGGTTCATTCTTTGCATCTCAGCCTCTACAGTCCTCCGCCAGGTTGTCCACGGCCGGCCTCCCTCTCGCCCTCCCCCAGGGGTCCAAAGCACAGCTGTTCCCATGATGGCATCGGGGTCTCCTCTGAGGATGTGGCCAACCCAGCTCCAGCGTCTGCCAGCTATGATGGTGTGCATGTCCTCCTGCTTGCTCCGAGTAAGCAGATCCCGGCCGGTGATGGCATTCGGCCAAAAGATGCGGTGAATTTTTCTTAGAAATGTTGTGTAAAAAGAGGACAATTTCAACATTTCCTTCTCTGCAACTCCCCGGCACTCCGCACCATAGAGAAGCACAGAGAGCACACAGCTCTGAAACAATTTTAATTCTGTGCCTGTGCTGTTCCGAGAGGACCCCCAGATGCTGCCTAGGCCAAAAAAGGCCGTTCTTGCTTCACCCATTGTGATGTCCCCGCCCGCCCCGCCATCCGGCGTCACCATGCATCCTAGGTATGTGAAGGTGTCTGTCTGTACCAGCTGCTGACTCCTCACCAACATGGGCCCAGGGTTGCTTACACCGAGCGCCACGACCCCCAACTTCTCTAAACTGATGCCCAAGCCTACCTGCTGGCCACACCCACTAAGCCCATCCGTCCCTTCCTGGATGCGCCGATGCGAACGCGCCAGCAGTGCAACGTCATCCGCACACTCCAGATCCTCCAATGCAGAAAATGCAGTCCATCCCACTCTCTCCCGGACTGCCCTCCACCATCTGATGCACCACCCAGTCCATGACTGTCAAAAATAGAGTTGTTGACAAGGAGCATCTTCGTCGCACCCCCACCCCAAATGTTAGGCAGCCCTGCCCAACACCACACGCAAAGCCGGCACAGAGGCCTTCTACGATTGACACCACACAGCCCGGAATGCCACAAGCCCTCAGCATTTTCCATAAACCGCCCCCATGCATGCCATCAAAAGCCCTTTCAAAACCAACGAAACCAATGTACAGCCGTCCCTGCCACCCCGAGCACCGCTCCACAATGCCACCAAGAGTGAACACATGATCCACACATCTTCCGCTCCCTCTAAACCCTGCCTGCTCCCTCCCCAGTCCACAGTCCACTGCCCCTGAAACCCTCTGTATAACCATCCTGCCTAGCACTTCACTGGGAACCGAGAGAAGAGCGACCCCTCTCCAACCATTGCAGCCCGCAAGATCCCCCCCCCCCGGTCAACCCGACAATCATTCCCCTGTTCCACCCCAATGGCGCCTCCCCCGCCCTCCAGACCCGTGCAAACAGTGGCCCTAACAGCTCTGCCACCAGCCCAGGGCCTGTCTCAAACAGCCCTGCACCTAAGCTATCATGGCCAGGAGTCCCTCCGTTCCCCAACTCCCTGACCGCTGTGATGATCTCCTCCCCTCGTGGAGTGTCTGCACCTACATCCAGATCGCCCTCAGCCCCAGAAACACTCAACCGTGTCCCCAGTGGCCCCCCGCCCAGAGCCTCTCTGAAGCGCCCTGCCCACCCCACCTCCCATCCCTCTGCTGCCGTGATGAGATTTCCTTGCTTATCTCTTACTAATGTAATGTTGTTTGCACCTCGTTTTCCGCTGATGAATTTAGTTTAGTTATTTTGTATACTGTGCTTTGTTCATTTCTCAGTGCTGCCTCCTTTGCCTGTCTTGCAAGATTGTCTAGGAAATTCCTTTTGTTGGCTCGGGTTTGGCATTTAACTTCCTTGTCCAGCTGACTGTACTGTTCGCTATATAGTTGCTTTAACCTGGGGGACTTCGCTTCTGTTTTCTTTCTTTTCGTTTCCTTTCTCAGTGTTATGGTGTTTAATGTTTCTGGTGTTATCCAGTCTTGCTTCTTCCTTTCCTGGAATCCCAAGCATGATTTGCTGCTTTCCATATATATTGTTGAAATGGTGTTGAATTTCTGGTCTATATCATCAGTCAATGTCTTTTCCTGACTTTTGGCAAATTGATATCGTTTCTTTATGTCAGCTGCAAAAGCTTTTCTGGTAAGGGGGTCCTTCAACTTGCTGATGTCAAACCTTTTCTGTGTAGTCACATTTGGTCCAGCCCTTGTTAGTTTCACTGATTTAATTCAGCAAAATTCCTTTTATTCACCTTTTTCTGTGCAATGATTAATTCAACTATGAATTTGTCAGAATCAACATATACATATTTAATCATCAATTACTTTGAAACAAATGTAAATAAAAATGACTGGTGATTATGAGAAATTATGGTTCATCAGAGATCTTAGATTGGGAGATGAAAATAAAGTCTTTTGAGGTGGTTTAATAAACTTATAACTTAGCTTTCAAATTGCTGAAATGTTGGTGCTGCTGGTTCCATCACTCCGTCTCTGTGGCAAAGGCACGTCTCCAAGGGATTCTGGAGGTAACTGCGTCCGGTCAAGGCAGGGATCTTCACCACCTGTAGGATGTAGGTTTCATGTGTCGATCTCAAGCTTCAAACCTCAGACTAGTAAAACTGGTAATGTGAGTAGAACCATAAATGATCTCTCCAATCTGTACCACAAACTTTAGTGGGAATAAAAGAACACATTCCGCTACTAAGTATTTGTTTTCCTGATTTAGATTAGGCGCCTCTCCCTGCTGTCTGTCACCAATTTTTGTATGTGTACTCTCCTGAGTGTATATCATATAACTCAGGGGATGTGATAACAACATCACCATTCTTTTAGTTAATGTAATGACAAAATGCAAACTGAACAGCAGCAAGTGGCTTATGCCTGAAGGAACAGCTTTAAACATACATACAACTCATTACAAATGATCATTTACATATGATGTCATCATCAGCCACTTCCTTTCTCCACTTGGAGTCTGGGATTACCTCTGCTTTTGGTTTTTCCATGAGAACTAGCATGAAGCAAACACCAGTGCTTGCTGTGGGGGTTCATCAATGTATCATTTTCACATGCTGAGGTTACCATCCTCGTATAAATCTTTAACACTCTTAGCTAGTATAAACCAGTAAAATTCAAAGTATAAATATGTGTACAACTCACCCTAGTAACTAGGCAAATCTTAGACATCTTGCTCATGTAAATAGTCTTGGCAATTTAACACAGATGCATGTCTAGGATAGTATTTCTTATTCTAGAATTTCTCTGTGACGTGAGTAGTTTCTGTAGGAGTCCAGTTCCATATTAATATTGGCGAGTTTTCTTTTCCAGTGGATAAAAGATTCTCTAATATGTTTTTCCATTCCTAAAAATTCAGAATCCAACTCTGTTCTTTTCTTTGTCAAGGTCCTTGCTGTCTACTTTGACGATTTCAGGAATGCAGTGCCTTATATCAAAAGTTTTTTATGTTATATTGTAAGTTCTCACCCCACGCTTCCAACTGGCATTTTCTGACAAACTCCCAATCACCGCGGTTGTTTATTGGCACCTCAAAAGCCAGCCAATACATTCAAAGTTCATATTATGAAAACTTTTCCTCATGTAGTATTCTGTATGATTCATGTGTTGAAAATTTCAAACAGTCATCCTCTGTGTATGAAGCTGCTACATCTAACAATTCTTAGTAGTAATGTTTACATTACAACTTCTTACATTCTTCATGCTCGCATTTACCTGGAGTCAATGTGGTATTATCACGTTTAATTGACCCAGTTAATTTCTCAGGGATGGGTGATATGCTTGTCTGGTACTGTCATGCATCGAAGTGTGAAACGTGAACAATGACAGTAGGGAAAAAGAGAGTACTAACAACAGAATAATGCACCTAATTCAGTATGCACAATGTTACTGTCAAATTGTGTGTCACTGAAATGATGTAGACTGTGGTAGTTGACTTGACTAATAATACTATAACGAATGTTGTGATACGGTTCGTCTTCAGTGTATACAGATACAAACAGTGGTATAGAACATGGGAACTGGTCAATAACTGCAGGTGACGCTTATCGACAAGTTTGCCCACATTTATTAAATGTCTTCACGGTTGACATCAACATATTACAGACATGGCATTTTATGCAATTGACGATCAGCAAACATATATAGAAATAGACTTCAAACTGGTCTTGGCCGATTAAGACTAGCAACTAGGCATCATATGTCCTAGTTTAAGTAAGCAGTCAGACAAAAAAATGTGTACCTCTGTGGCCCGTATTCGAATTAATAACTATAACTGGTGGTTAACACGCACCGTACGTACCTATTGCCTGACGTGTCTAATAAAACATAATTAATGGCCAACGTGTTCATCTGCAAGCCAAACACTGGCTGCGATTATTATGATAGGAAACTCTATACAGAGCGATACAACAGGAGGCAATCTGATCATCATAAGTAGTTCCCCCATCGAACAAGTGTTTCGGCCCTATACTCCTTTTCACTCAAAGGGGGGCGGGCCCACTTGGGTCATGACTCCCAAGTGTCTCAGCCTCCTGTTGTCTTGTTTTGAAAATGAACCCTTTTCACTTTGGTAGCAACTTTCAAATCCACAACTCCACCAGCCGGGGAGGCAACTGTGAAAATAACAAAAGAAGACAAATTATTCCGTTCGTTCTGCCGCACACCATGACTAGGGACAGACGTTGACACACATGCACGCTAGCAACTGTAAATCTGTGCCCAACACCTCTTATAATATACACCGCGTGTTACCCGTCAGTCACAGCCCTTTCACCAGCATACCAAAATACTCACTGTATTATGGACTTAGACAAATTCCTAATGTTTTCTGTACCGCAGAGTTTACTGTCCCGAGTTTCACAGCCCATTGCGGTTGTTCCACAGCCAGCATGATGCCTTTTCTGCAGTTTTACTAAGCCTCTTCAGTGTCCTTGTTCTCGACTGTCCCCTCAGCCCCAACAGTTTCAATAAATCATACACTGATGCAGCTATGAGCCCTCTTGCACCCACCTCAACAGCCATGACCCTTGCAGTGAACCCATCGTGTCTCAGATCTGTGTCCAGATCACTATACTTGGCCACTTTGAACAAATGTTGCTCTTCCAATCTGGATTCAAATGGCACTGTCAGTTCAATCAATATAACCTAGTGCGATGATGAAGAATGCACCACTATATCCGGCCATCTTCGAGATTTCCTGATACTCTCTGGATATGCCCCTCGTCCAGGTAGGTCTACTGCCATCTCCCAGTTATTTGCACAGTCAAGGAGAGATGGTACACTGCTACCTGATTTACTCGGTTTTGGGTGTGCTGACTTTCCTGCTCTCAGAAAGTATGTGTTTGCGGTGTTTGGCCTGACATTGCTATTCACCTTCATCCTTGCCAGATCTATTGTCGCAGCCAGCTCATTTAGCACTTTGTTGTGGAGCGATGTGTATCGCCCTTGCCCTAATGACACCTTGCAAGCTGAGAGCACATGTTCAAGTGACTGCGTCCCATGGCACAGGGGGCACTGCTCATCATCCGACTTTCCCCATCTCACAAGGTTTGTTGCCGATGGCAGGAGGTCATACATTGATCTAACAACGAAGCTGAGCCTAAGAGGTGCCATATATCATTCCATGTCAAGGACCTTTGCAGGGCTCCTTCCCATGTAGTCCATTGGCCTTGTTGGGCCTGCTGCACTGCTGTTTGCAACCTCTTATCATTCTCAGCTCCTCGTATGTCCTGAACTACCATGTCTCTATGCTCCCTGCTTGATGCCTTGGACCACCAGCCGATGTCTCCATGACCAAACCCCTGTCTATTCAATTGCGTGTATCCGATTACCACCCTCAGTTTGAGCGAATCTTGGGCAGCATCAACAGCTTCTTCCACTCTCCACTTCCTTCCCGTTTTCAGTGCGGGCTGAATGGACTTAACCCATCATCTGCTGACTCGCGTAGCATCATTGCAAGCCTTACCTTTCCAACTTTGTACTCTTCAACAACTGACGTGAAAGGAAGCAGAAGTTTTGACTTTTTGCAGTACAGTGCATTATCTGACAGACCTGTTGGTACCCTGTAAAGATATCTCTCTTACTACAGTCTCTTGTAATGGATATAGTGGCCACCACTGTAAAGAAGTTATTTCTTACTACACCTGTAGTACACCACTGTAAAGTTCTGTTGTTTGCGACTCCACTGTAAAGAATCGAGTGTGGTGTATAGAACCTCACTGTAAAGTATGATGGCTGGTAGTACTGTTGTATTCAAAGAGGTGCTGTCACCGTGAAGACAGACACAGGTCAACTCGACCTACACAGGGTAGTGTAAACATTGAAGTGAGAGTACATTGTACGCAAATGGTAGAATGGTTCTGAAGAGTTGACAACTTGGTAACAATATATTCATGCTCTCACATGTAGAAGTCAAGGATTACTGGAACTACTGTGGTCTTTTTGTAATGTTTAATGAGACGCACACTGGAACAGTACGTGTATGGTTACAGGAACACATGACGACATAAACAGCATGGTGTTGATCAATGGTGTATCATCTTAAGTTAGCATACATGCTGGATAACCTCATACTGGAACATTTGTAGACAAGCATTCAGAGTTCTATAGTTAATCCACATCTATATATATATATATATATATATCAGGTTGTACTGACAGATCACGTCAGTTTATACATAATGTTCATAGTGACTCTTGTACAGAATCTCTCTTAGCATGAGTGTAGCTTGTACTCTAGCGTAGATTCTTTCAAATAGCATTCAGCACATATCTTCGGAGTAAATGCTAAATCTCCCATAATAGATCTTTCTTTCATAACTGTGATCTCTGGATCATTATCGGGTAGTAAGGGACAACCCTGTTCTCTGATGAATGATTGACAATAATTCGGATTCCAAGATGGCTTCCTTGGTCCTTAACATCGCTCACACAACGGTGAGATGACAAAACTTCTAGAAAGATTCACTTCATAAGGATATCAAAGTTTCCACCAATATCAGCATTATCTGTCCTCATAATTGCTGTGTAGAAACATTCTTAGTGCTGCTAAACGATATGTCGTTCTGACATCTGAACATAAGTAGATTCATGTAGGCCTAAACATAACCCATCGTAAGCCTAGGAACGAAGTCAGTAAAAGTACGTTTACCTTGGCCAAGAATCAATAGCAAGCACAAAAACACTTTTCTGGCGTAATAGAAACAATACTGGGGAACACATAGACTAAAACAGTCCTAGAAGACACAATCTTCTTCCCCATGATAACTTGAGATCACAAAACTTGGACCGCTCGACATTGGCGTCCCGCCAGACTCCATAACCGAAGAACACACTCTCTTATCTTCATCCGCTCAGAGTGTAAGAACAAATAATCCAGCCCAGACACACAAAGATAACATGATATAAGACGGAATCGTCTCAAACAGACAAACAGTAAACCTAGATTCGGACTTTCAATATTCCTGCAAAACCTTAAGCGAGAACAATCTGTTTCCAGCTATAATATAAAATCTAGATTCCTCCGCTTGTTCAATACACGGGAACAAAACAGGAACCGATCACTCAAAGAATAAAATACACATTTACTATTCTGAGTTATTCCCCTTTCTTAAAAGTTGTAAGTTCATAAATAAATATCCTTTTATCAAACAGATAGTTACATTTTCATTTGTAATCGTATCAACTGTAATCTGTGCGACATATAAAAAATATGTACGCAACAGACTACTGCAACCCCCGGGAAAAAAAAATGAATTTTTTTTTTCTCTCTCTGAGAGCCACATAAAATAGGCCCCCCAACGCACATATGATGCGCAGATGAGAAGTATCAAGAATTTATAAAGCCAGATTAAGGCAAAGAATGAGAATATATATCTCAACAACTTAGAGAAAGTATTTCTCTAAGTGTAAACATTTCCAGGGAGTTGCCACCAATGCCTACTACCATATTGGCAATGACACAATGTATACAATAATTTCAATAATCATTTCATATTAGGTATCATAAGTTCATCATCATCATCATCAGTTGCCATCTCCACAACGGAGGTTGGCTGTAATGGATCTCCAACGTCTTTTGTCTCTTGTCTTGGTGGTACACTCTGATAGACTCTTTCCCGTCCATCTCTTGATGTTATCTTCCCACTTATAGCGCTGTCTTCCCCTTGCACGTTTACCTTCAACTCTCCCTTCTGTTATGGTCTTCTGCAAGGTGTTATGCCTTTTTATGTGGCCAAAGTATTTTAGCTGCCGAACTTTGACCTCTCTCATTAGTTCTCTTTTCATACCTAGATTTTCTAGGACCTCCTTATTTGTTTTCATCTCTTTCCATGAGATACGCCCCATTCTTCTATATATCCACATTTCAAGAGCCTCAATTCTTTCTTCCAAATGCTTATTCATCGTCCATGTTTCTGCACCATACAGAAATGCAGAATATATATAACACTTTATGATTCTCAGTTTTAATTTATGAGATAACTGTTTGGATGTCAGTATATGTTTCATGTTGTTGAATGTAGCTTTGGCCATTCCTATTCTCTTCTTGATTTCTGTTTCACATCTGCCATCTTCTGTTATTATATGACCAAGATATACGTAGCTCTTGACTTGTTCCAGGATTTTCCCATTTACGCTTATCTTTAATGTGGGTTTATCGTCTGTTTTGCTAATTATCATAGTTTTAGTTTTCTCAATATTAATGTCGAGTCCATATTCATGACTTATACTGTTCACTTGCTTCACTAGTTCTTGTAACTCCTGTTCGCTTTCAGCTAACAACACGGTATCATCTGCATATCTAAGGTTGTTTATTGATCTTCCACTGATGTTCAGTCCTGGTATTTCCTGTATCTGTTTGAAAATTTTTTCGGTGTATAAATTAAATAGGCAGGGGGACAGCACACAACCTTGTCTGACACCTCTTTTTATGTCTATGTATGGTGAATAATTCCTTCCCGATCTTACTGTGGCAGTTTGCTCCCAATAAAGGTTACTGAGTATTCTTATATCTTTTCCATCAATACCTATGTCTTTGAGGCATTCAATTATTTTCTCATGATGGATTCTGTCAAAAGCCTTCTTATAGTCAATGAAGCACATATACATACTTTTTTGGACCTCTGTATATTTTTCTGCTAATCTTCTTAGGCAAAATATTGCCTCTCTTGTTCCACTGTTCCGTCTAAAACCAAACTGTTCTTCTTGGATTTCGCTGTCTACTTTACTTTTTATTCTTTCCTGTATGATTTTGAGCAGTATCTTAATTGCATGACTCATCAGGCTGATTGTTCTGAAGTCTGAACATTCTGTTGCATTTGGTTTTTTGGGCAATGTTATAAAAACTGATGTCTTTATGTCGTGTGGTAAATATCCTGTATTGTATATATCATTGCATATTTATGTGATTGTATCTATACCAAAGCTCTCCAGAGCTTCTATCATTTCAATGTTTATGTTATCCATGCCTGCTGATCTTCCTTTTTGTATCATATGAATGGCATTCTCTACTTCTGATCTGAGAATGTGTGGGCCTTCATTAGAATCTGGTGATGGTTTTTTACCTCTGTTGTCCTCGAATAGTTCTTTTACGTATTCTGCCCATCTGTTTGATATGTCTTTCTCATCAAGTAATATTACACCATTTTTGTTCTTGATACAGCTTCCTCCTTGTGCAAACCGCGACCGATTTGATAATTTCTTTATTTCTTCATGCATACCTCTTGTCATGTGCTTCGCTTCCAAGTCTTCTATTTCCTTACATTTTGTTTCTATCCACCGTTCTTTTGCTTCTCTACACATAGTACGTATGTCATTGTCTATTGTTTTATATTCTGGAGTATTTTTTTGCTTTCTTTCTTTCTGCCATTTTATTCAAGATGTCATCTGTCATCCAAATTTGATTTTTCTTAGACTCCTTTTTAGGTAAATTTGCATTTGCTGATTGTATGCTTGTTTTTAAGCATTCCCATTTTGCGGTTGCTTTTTCTTCTGGGTTTTCTCTTCTATACTGCTCCATGCTTTCTGTCAATAATCATAAGTTCACGATTGGCAAAAGAAACATCATCAAAGAATTAGCAGTGAATCAAAATAAGTGAACCGCTAAGTATTTATACAATCACCAAATCATATATTACAAATGTGTACACATTTTGATATAGAAGAAAAAGAATAACTGATGTAAAGTTATACATGTTAGGAAAGTCCAATATTTAACAGTTAAGTGGCATCATGTGGGCATCTCGACAGAATGTCCGCCATCACATTTTCTGAACCACGGATAGCTCGTACCGAAAAATGAAAAGGTTGAAGAGCGATCGCGTATCGAGTTGATCTCGAGCTCTTCAAGTTCTTACTTTGGATAGCAGTAAGAGCTTTCTGGTCAGTTTCCACTATGAAATGTGCACCAAGAAGGAATCTTTGAAGTTTGAGAATTGACCAAACCATCGCCAATAATTCCCGGTCTAAAACCGAGTAATTCCTTTCTGCAGCATTAAGTTTTCTGGATATGTACATTACAGGATGCAGAGTTCCAGAGTACTCTTGCATTAGTGCCGCTCCAATCCCAGTGGATGAAGCGTCACTACGAAGAACAAATGTCTTATCTGTAGTAGGTAACACTAAAATAGGTGGTGTTGAAAACATAGTTTTGATCTTATCTAGTGATAATTGGCATTCCTGAGACCAGTGAACCATATTAGGCGACCCTTTCTTTAGTAGTGTCGAAAGAGGTGCCATGATAGAGGACAGATTCGGAATGAATCGTCCATAAAATTGTATGAGACCTAAAAGACTTCGCACTTGCTTTTTAGTCTTAGGGATAGAGATGTTAAGTATTTTAGTGATATTATGGTCCTCTGTCTTCAGGAAACCATGACCTACTCGATGGCCTAGGAAAGCAATTTCGCTAAAACCAATGCAAGCTTTCGATGGTTTTGCTGTCAGGTTATGCTCGCGTAGAGTTGATAACAATTCAACTAACCCTGAATAGTGATCTTCCCAAGTATCGCTGAAAAGACAGATGTCATCTAGATAAGCAATGACATCTGACCGATACAATAGGATTCGACGCATCATGCGTACGAATGTAGCTGGTGCGTTCATAAGGCCGAAAGGCATAACATTCCATTGGAAAAGGCCTCTAGGAGTAGAAAAAGCGGTAAGAGGTTTGGCGCGTTCGGATAATGGAACTTGCCAATATCCTTTAGACAAATCAAGTTTAGTGAAAAAATGAGATTTAGAAAGTCGAGTAAGTAGCTCTTCTAGTAAAGGCATAGGTTCAGCATCAAACTTTGTCACTTGATTCAATTTGCGATAGTCAACGCAAAGACGTATGTTATTGTCTTTTTTTCGAACAATAACCATCGGCGAAGAATAAGCAGAAGTGGATGGTTCGATTATTTGTAAATCTATCATTTCATCTAACTCCTTTTCAACCTGTGCTTGAAAATGTATAGGGATAGGGTAAGGTCTAACCCTAATAGGAGTATGTTCAGTTAGAATGAGTTTGCCCAGGGATGTCAGCGAGGACATCCTGAAATGTTTGTAACATAGCCGAAACCTGTCGCTGTTCTCCTAGAGACAAATCAGGAGAAACAGTAACGTCTTTCCATGATTCACTAGAATGAAGTGGGATCATTGGAAGCGGAAGATTAACATCCGAAAAACTTGTTTCCTCATCCTGTATAATGGACAGTGATGAGTACTGACCATGTTGAACTGGAGAATCGTCCGTTGCCTGGAAAATAGGCTGTAAATAGTCAGGACGTTCATGGAATTCCGTAAGCATATTGATGTGGAAGGTTTTATGCTTCCCGTTAATATCGACAATATAGTCAACATCTGAAATTTTCGATATTATATCGTACGGACCTTTCCAAGAAATAAGGAGTCTATTTTCCCTACAAGGTAGCAAAACAAATGCTTTGTCACCAGGACAAAGTTGTCGTAAAGTTCTTTTCTTATTAGCAAATTGCCTTGCCTTCTGTTTAGCAAATTCAGAAGAGGACGTTGCTAATTTGCATGCTTCGATAATTTTTTCTCTCAGCGTGATGACATATTCGTAAGAGGATTTTGTGTCATCGTCAATATTGTCCGCTGTTATGAGATCATGAAGCAAAGACATAGGGCTGCGCGGTCGCGCGCCAAAGACAAGTTCAAAAGGAGAAAATCCTGTATGTTCATTGGGGACCTCCCTGTAAGCGAAGAGGGCCGCGGGTAGAACCCTGTCCCAATCTTGAGGATGATCCTCAGTTATCTTTCCTAATAAGTTCTTAAGTGTTCTATTTAGCCGTTCTACCATCCCATTGGACATAGGATGATAGATGCTACTCAAAGATATCTCTATCTGTAGAGTAGACATTACTTGAGACATGGTATCAGATATTAGTTGGGTGCCATGATCTGATAATATTTCTCCGGGGAATCCCAGGCGAGAAAATATAAGCCAAAGAGCATCTGCAATGTCAGCAGTAGTAATGCTCTTCAGAGGGATAGCCTCTGGCCAACGTGTGCACATGTCCACACACGTTAAGATAAATTGATGTCCTCTAGCAGATTTGATCTTAAATGGACCAATGATGTCTATCGCCATTTTCTGAAATGGTCGAATAGGAATGTCTGCAGCCTGAATGGGCGCAGCATGACGAGGACCTTTGGATTTGACTTCTTGACATACTTTACAAGATCGACAATAGATCCGTATGTCCTTATTCACGAAAGGCCAAAAGAAAGCCGCAAGAACTCTTGACTTTGTACGGGAAAAACCCATGTGTCCAGCACACTGAGAGTCGTGTGCATGTTGTAAAATTTTAACTCTCAATTTCTTGGGTACAAGAATCTGAGAATGACTTGAATTAGTGGAGTCTTGCACCATACGTACAAGTACACCATTCTTCATTGTAATCCAAGATTTACGCTTGGTATCTCTATTCGGATCACCTTTCGTTACAAGAGTGAAGAATTTCTTAAGAGTCGGATCCTCTTCTTGTTGTTTTATAAACGAGTCACGAGAAATTACCAAGGGATCATCTTGGTTATGCACTTTAATATCTTCAGTAGATGAAGTTTCAGGCATATTGAGAGCTTGAGCTCTAGTGACTACAACATTAGCAGTTTGCATATTTTGCTTTTCCCAAACGGAAATTTGTTGCGAAGTGCATTCTTTTACTCCGTGAATGCGACCGATGATAAGATCAGCGATCGGATTCGGCAAAAGACATGCGTGTACATCTCCTGTGAAGAAAGGAGTAGCAATCCTAATGATAGCGGTAGAGTATTTCTCTATGGTGCCGCCAAATGTTACGCATTTGACTACTTTGCCTGTAGCATGAGAAGGATCTATTAGTGACTGCCTAACACCAATTGTTGTGCATCCAGAATCAAAAAGTACTGAGACTGGATTGTCATTTACTAAACCTTTGTGTAAGACTAGAGAACCTCTTCCATCATGCGCGATTGACGCAGGAAGAGCGGGAAGAGGATGGCCACAGCTTAAAGTAGACACTGTGGTTGGCTCAAATAATGTTTTGCATTGGGGGCACTGAGATGCTCTCCCAAAATCAAAAGCGGCACATGCCATATTATTAGAGTCATCATTATCTTTATTTTGTTTATAGGATTCGTAGGACTCTTGCTGAGCAGAGTTCGCCTGGTAATGAGATTTATGTTTTTTGTATTGTGCTCTACCTCTGTTATTATTGCCTCTGTAATTATCCTTGTTTCCACTGTTATAACCCCTACTTGGGTTTGAGTCATAGTTCCTTTGGTTACTATTATCATATTCATTATAATGAGTATCTCTGTAATTATGATCTTGTTGTCTCCATGAGGGAAAACTTGGATAATTTCTATAATGACTTCCTTTGCGAAAGTTTCTATAATTATGACCACCTCTGAATCGAGGGCTGTCGGCTCGTCTCCAGGTATTCGAAGAAGAACCCTGAAATGATTGGTTACCTTGGTTCTTATAACCGTTATGGCTACCTTTTTTATTAAACCTATTTTGAGGTTCTTGGAATCTGCGTGAGTGATTAGGGTTGTATGGTGTTGCTGAAGCAACTGGCATACCTTCCCTAACCTTAGTATTGCTAATAGCTACGTCTGGATGTGCAGTGACGTATTGGGTACAATACTGTTCCATTTCTTTTAGTGTCTTGGGTTTACGCTCATGTAAGAATTCAAGGAATGGTTTATTTATACTTGACATAATCTTATCTCTGAGTATCAAGTCCATAAGGGCTTCATATGTCTTTTCTGTTTTGGACAACTCAATCCAACGATCAAATGTAAGACGTGTCCTTGCACTGAATTCTGAGAATTCTACACCTGCCTCAGGAACCATTGTCTTAAACAAATTCCTTTAACTTTCTTCAGACAACTGGTACTTCTTTAATAAGGCTGCCCTAATAACATCATAATTATCCTTGTCAGCCTCTTCAACCAAACTTAAACTAGTCAGAGAATCACCTTTCAAATTTTCTGACAACTGGTTAGCATATTGTGATTTGTCCACATTATGGGCTCGACAAGAGCGTTCAAATCTATTTAACCAGAATGTTATGTCATCACTGGAAGGATTGAACGCTGGTACCTTGACCTTGTAAGTAAAGGGTTTACCATTACCACCAGATGCTTGATGAACACCATGCTGTTTATGTCGTCATGTGTTCCTGTAACCATACACGTACTGTTCCAGTGTGCGTCTCATTAAACATTACAAAAAGACCACAGTAGTTCCAGTAATCCTTGACTTCTACATGTGACAGTATGAATATATTGTTACCAAGTTGTCAACTCTTCAGAACCATTCTACCATTCGCGTACAATGTACTCTCACTTCAATGTTTACACTACCCTGTGTAGGTCGAGTTGACCTGTGTCTGTCTTCACGGTGACAGCACCTCTTTGAATACAACAGTACTACCAGCCATCATACTTTACAGTGAGGTTCTATACACCACACTCGATTCTTTACAGTGGAGTCGCAAACAACAGAACTTTACAGTGGTGTACTACAGGTGTAGTAAGAAATAACTTCTTTACAGTGGTGGCCACTATATCCATTACAAGAGACTGTAGTAAGAGAGATATCTTTACAGTGGTGTGCCAGCTTCCTGGGTCAACTTGCACAGTGGACATATTTGAGAAGTCAGCTACTGAGACCAGACCATTCCTTGGGGCCTGTTACGACACACGTTAACATCAGCAATACAACTTTACAGTCGATGTCAGCGCGACCTGTCCTATCGAGGTATACAGTAACTAGGTCAGCGTTTGTTGACATTTTTTGTTGATGGACATTTGCCATAGAACAGACAGCGTTACACAGCAAGTTTGGTTGGAACAGACAGCATTACATATCAGAGTTGGAACATATATTTGACAGTGTTTGCAAAATGTACAGTGCAACTGAAGCGAGAAGTCTTACTTGTGATTCTGAGGAACTGTAAACAGTGGATTCTCCTGCACTGCCATAGTTTGTGTTGAACTTTTATGATTTAGGCCAGATTTGATTATTTAATAAAGTACCATAGTACTGTAGCATTATTGCGTATAACTGTGCCTTCTTCGCAACACATTCTATCTGCAACACATTACATTACATTACATTACATTATAAATATTTATGCTATATGTACATTTATGTTTACATGTTTATATGTGATATTTGTTTGTATTCTGCGGGTTGTTGTTTCGGTTGGGCGGAGTCTCCCTTAGATCATACCACGTGATAGAGGTCGTCTATTGTGAGCGTTTTCTATAGGGTGAGCAAATTTCCGATACTGGAATTTGCAAAGCGACTGCTGTTGCTATTTTTTTTTTTTTTTGGTTAGTTGTGACGATATGGTCAGTGTTGTTTTCGGAAGTTTCTTCACATTCTTTAGTTTTGTTTTGATTTGTTTGTAATTTGTTGGTCTACCCTTTGCTATCTTTCAGTTTCATACACCATTTATATTTATATACTGTGGCGTTATTTGTATTTGTTATCCTCTTGCGGTTTATTTTTTATTATTTTTTTCCATTTGATTTATTTGATTTCCGCAAATGTTTTCATGTTGTCTTGTATAATTGTTTTTATGTTCTTGATCGACATACACTATTTAAAATATAGTTGATCATATGGATTTATGTGAAAGAATCAACTGATGATTAATGTTGATTAGATAAGACACTATTTCCTGTGCATTGCACTTATGTTATAGAGTGTTGCAGCACACTGGCCACCACTGTAAAGATATCTCTCTTACTACAGTCTCTTGTAATGGATATAGTGGCCACCACTGTAAAGAAGTTATTTCTTACTACACCTGTAGTACACCACTGTAAAGTTCTGTTGTTTGCGACTCCACTGTAAAGAATCGAGTGTGGTGTATAGAACCTCACTGTAAAGTATGATGGCTGGTAGTACTGTTGTATTCAAAGAGGTGCTGTCACCGTGAAGACAGACACAGGTCAACTCGACCTACACAGGGTAGTGTAAACATTGAAGTGAGAGTACATTGTACGCGAATGGTAGAATGGTTCTGAAGAGTTGACAACTTGGTAACAATATATTCATACTGTCACATGTAGAAGTCAAGGATTACTGGAACTACTGTGGTCTTTTTGTAATGTTTAATGAGACGCACACTGGAACAGTACGTGTATGGTTACAGGAACACATGACGACATAAACAGCATGGTGTTGATCAATGGTGTATCATCTTAAGTTAGCATACATGCTGGATAACCTCATACTGGAACATTTGTAGACAAGCATTCAGAGTTCTATAGTTAATCCATATATATATATATATATATATATATATATATATATATATATATATATATATATATATATATATATATATATATATATATATATATATATATATATATATATATCAGGTTGTACTGACAGATCACGTCAGTTTATACATAATGTTCATAGTGACTCTTGTACAGAATCTCTCTTAGCATGAGTGTAGCTTGTACTCTAGCGTAGATTCTTTCAAATAGCATTCAGCACATATCTTCGGAGTAAATGCTAAATCTCCCATAATAGATCTTTCTTTCATAACTGTGATCTCTGGATCATTATCGGGTAGTAAGGGACAACCCTGTTCTCTGATGAATGATTGACAATAATTCGGATTCCAAGATGGCTTCCTTGGTCCTTAACATCGCTCACACAACGGTGAGATGACAAAACTTCTAGAAAGATTCACTTCATAAGGATATCAAAGTTTCCACCAATATCAGCATTATCTGTCCTCATAATTGCTGTGTAGAAACATTCTTAGTGCTGCTAAACGATATGTCGTTCTGACATCTGAACATAAGTAGATTCATGTAGGCCTAAACATAACCCATCGTAAGCCTAGGAACGAAGTCAGTAAAAGTACGTTTACCTTGGCCAAGAATCAATAGCAAGCACAAAAACACTTTTCTGGCGTAATAGAAACAATACTGGGGAACACATAGACTAAAACAGTCCTAGAAGACACAATCTTCTTCCCCATGATAACTTGAGATCACAAAACTTTGGACCGCTCGACATTGGCGTCCCGCCAGACTCCATAACCGAAGAACACACTCTCTTATCTTCATCCGCTCAGAGTGTAAGAACAAATAATCCAGCCCAGACACACAAAGATAACATGATATAAGACGGAATCGTCTCAAACAGACAAACAGTAAACCTAGATTCGGACTTTCAATATTCCTGCAAAACCTTAAGCGAGAACAATCTGTTTCCAGCTATAATATAAAATCTAGATTCCTCCGCTTGTTCAATACACGGGAACAAAACAGGAACCGATCACTCAAAGAATAAAATACACATTTACTATTCTGAGTTATTCCCCTTTCTTAAAAGTTGTAAGTTCATAAATAAATATCCTTTTATCAAACAGATAGTTACATTTTCATTTGTAATCGTATCAACTGTAATCTGTGCGACATATAAAAAATATGTACGCAACAGACTACCGCAACCCCCGGGAAAAAAAAAATGAAATTTTTTTTTTCTCTCTCTGAGAGCCACATAAAATAGGCCCCCCAACGCACATATGATGCGCAGATGAGAAGTATCAAGAATTTATAAAGCCAGATTAAGGCAAAGAATGAGAATATATATCTCAACAACTTAGAGAAAGTATTTCTCTAAGTGTAAACATTTCCAGGGAGTTGCCACCAATGCCTACTACCATATTGGCAATGACACAATGTATACAATAATTTCAATAATCATTTCATATTAGGTATCATAAGTTCACGATTGGCAAAAGAAACATCATCAAAGAATTAGCAGTGAATCAAAATAAGTGAACCGCTAAGTATTTATACAATCACCAAATCATATATTACAAATGTGTACACATTTTGATATAGAAGAAAAAGAATAACTGATGTAAAGTTATACATGTTAGGCAAGTCCAATATTTAACAGTTAAGTGGCATCATGTGGGCATCTCGACAGAATGTCCGCCATCACATTTTCTGAACCACGGATAGCTCGTACCGAAAAATGAAAAGGTTGAAGAGCGATCGCGTATCGAGTTGATCTCGAGCTCTTCAAGTTCTTACTTTGGATAGCAGTAAGAGCTTTCTGGTCAGTTTCCACTATGAAATGTGCACCAAGAAGGAATCTTTGAAGTTTGAGAATTGACCAAACCATCGCCAATAATTCCCGGTCTAAAACCGAGTAATTCCTTTCTGCAGCATTAAGTTTTCTGGATATGTACATTACAGGATGCAGAGTTCCAGAGTACTCTTGCATTAGTGCCGCTCCAATCCCAGTGGATGAAGCGTCACTACGAAGAACAAATGTCTTATCTGTAGTAGGTAACACTAAAATAGGTGGTGTTGAAAACATAGTTTTGATCTTATCTAGTGATAATTGGCATTCCTGAGACCAGTGAACCATATTAGGCGACCCTTTCTTTAGTAGTGTCGAAAGAGGTGCCATGATAGAGGACAGATTCGGAATGAATCGTCCATAAAATTGTATGAGACCTAAAAGACTTCGCACTTGCTTTTTAGTCTTAGGGATAGAGATGTTAAGTATTTTAGTGATATTATGGTCCTCTGTCTTCAGGAAACCATGACCTACTCGATGGCCTAGGAAAGCAATTTCGCTAAAACCAATGCAAGCTTTCGATGGTTTTGCTGTCAGGTTATGCTCGCGTAGAGTTGATAACAATTCAACTAACCCTGAATAGTGATCTTCCCAAGTATCGCTAAAAAGACAGATGTCGTCTAGATAAGCAATGACATCTGACCGATACGATAGGATTCGACGCATCATGCGTACGAATGTAGCTGGTGCGTTCATAAGGCCGAAAGGCATAAAATTCCATTGGAAAAGGCCTCTAGGAGTAGAAAAAGCGGTAAGAGGTTTGGCGCGTTCGGATAATGGAACTTGCCAATATCCTTTAGACAAATCAAGTTTAGTGAAAAAATGAGATTTAGAAAGTCGAGTAAGTAGCTCTTCTAGTAAAGGCATAGGTTCAGCATCAAACTTTGTCACTTGATTCAATTTGCGATAGTCAACGCAAAGACGTATGTTATTGTCTTTTTTTCGAACAATAACCATCGGCGAAGAATAAGCAGAAGTGGATGGTTCGATTATTTGTAAATCTATCATTTCATCTAACTCCTTTTCAACCTGTGCTTGAAAATGTATAGGGATAGGGTAAGGTCTAACCCTAATAGGAGTATGTTCAGTTAGAATAATGTCATGCTCAATGACATGAGTTTGCCCAGGGATGTCAGTGAGGACATCCTGAAATGTTTGTAACATAGCCGAAACCTGTCGCTGTTCTCCTAGAGACAAATCAGGAGAAACAGTAACGTCTTTCCATGATTCACTAGAATGAAGTGGGATCATTGGAAGCGGAAGATTAACATCCGAAAAACTTGTTTCCTCATCCTGTATAATGGACAGTGATGAGTACTGACCATGTTGAACTGGAGAATCGTCCGTTGCCTGGAAAATAGGCTGTAAATAGTCAGGACGTTCATGGAATTCCGTAAGCATATTGATGTGGAAGGTTTTATGCTTCCCGTTAATATCGACAATATAGTCAACATCTGAAATTTTCGATATTATATCGTACGGACCTTTCCAAGAAATAAGGAGTCTATTTTCCCTACAAGGTAGCAAAACAAATGCTTTGTCACCAGGACAAAGTTGTCGTAAAGTTCTTTTCTTATTAGCAAATTGCCTTGCCTTCTGTTTAGCAAATTCAGAAGAGGACGTTGCTAATTTGCATGCTTCGATAATTTTTTTCTCTCAGCGTGATGACATATTCGTAAGAGGATTTTGTGTCATCGTCAATATTGTCCGCTGTTATGAGATCATGAAGCAAAGACATAGGGCCGCGCGGTCGCGCGCCAAAGACAAGTTCAAAAGGAGAAAATCCTGTATGTTCATTGGGGACCTCCCTGTAAGCGAAGAGGGCCGCGGGTAGAACCCTGTCCCAATCTTGAGGATGATCCTCAGTTATCTTTCCTAATAAGTTCTTAAGTGTTCTATTTAGCCGTTCTACCATCCCATTGGACATAGGATGATAGATGCTACTCAAAGATCTCTCTATCTGTAGAGTAGACATTACTTGAGACATGGTATCCGATATTAGTTGGGTGCCATGATCTGATAATATTTCTCCGGGGAATCCCAGGCGAGAAAATATAAGCCAAAGAGCATCTGCAATGTCAGCAGTAGTAATGCTCTTCAGAGGGATAGCCTCTGGCCAACGTGTGCACATGTCCACACACGTTAAGATAAATTGATGTCCTCTAGCAGATTTGATCTTAAATGGACCAATGATGTCTATCGCCATTTTCTGAAATGGTCGAATAGGAATGTCTGCAGCCAGAATGGGCGCAGCATGACGAGGACCTTTGGATTTGACTTCTTGACATACTTTACAAGATCGACAATAGATCCGTATGTCCTTATTCACGAAAGGCCAAAAGAAAGCCGCAAGAACTCTTGACTTTGTACGGGAAAAACCCATGTGTCCAGCACACTGAGAGTCGTGTGCATGTTGTAAAATTTTAACTCTCAATTTCTTGGGTACAAGAATCTGAGAATGACTTGAATTAGTGGAGTCTTGCACCATACGTACAAGTACACCATTCTTCATTGTAATCCAAGATTTACGCTTGGTATCTCTATTCGGATCACCTTTCGTTACAAGAGTGAAGAATTTCTTAAGAGTCGGATCCTCTTCTTGTTGTTTTATAAACGAGTCACGAGAAATTACCAAGGGATCATCTTGGTTATGCACTTTAATATCTTCAGTAGATGAAGTTTCAGGCATATTGAGAGCTTGAGCTCTAGTGACTACAACATTAGCAGTTTGCATATTTTGCTTTTCCCAAACGGAAATTTGTTGCAAAGTGCATTCTTTTACTCCGTGAATGCGACCGATGATAAGATCAGCGATCGGATTCGGCAAAAGACATGCGTGTACATCTCCTGTGAAGAAAGGAGTAGCAATCCTAATGATAGCGGTAGAGTATTTCTCTATGGTGCCGCCAAATGTTACGCATTTGACTACTTTGCCTGTAGCATGAGAAGGATCTATTAGTGACTGCCTAACACCAATTGTTGTGCATCCAGAATCAAAAAGTACTGAGACTGGATTGTCATTTACTAAACCTTTGTGTAAGACTAGAGAACCTCTTCCATCATGCGCGATTGACGCAGGAAGAGCGGAAAGAGGATGGCCACAGCTTAAAGTAGACACTGTGGTTGGCTCAAATAATGTTTTGCATTGGGGGCACTGAGATGCTCTCCCAAAATCAAAAGCGGCACATGCCATATTATTAGAGTCATCATTATCTTTATTTTGTTTATAGGATTCGTGGGACTCTTGCTGAGCAGAGTTCGCCTGGTAATGAGATTTATGTTTTTGTATTGTGCTCTACCTCTGTTATTATTGCCTCTGTAATTATCCTTGTTTCCACTGTTATAACCCCTACTTGGGTTTGAGTCATAGTTCCTTTGGTTACTATTATCATATTCATTATAATGAGTATCTCTGTAATTATGATCTTGTTGTCTCCATGAGGGAAAACTTGGATAATTTCTATAATGACTTCCTTTGCGAAAGTTTCTATAATTATGACCACCTCTGAATCGAGGGCTGTCGGCTCGTCTCCAGGTATTCGAAGAAGAACCCTGAAATGATTGGTTACCTTGGTTCTGATAACCGTTATGGCTACCTTTTTTATTAAACCTATTTTGAGGTTCTTGGAATCTGCGTGAGTGATTAGGGTTGTATGGTGTTGCTGAAGCAACTGGCATACCTTCCCTAACCTTAGTATTGCTAATAGCTACGTCTGGATGTGCAGTGACGTATTGGGTACAATACTGTTCCATTTCTTTTAGTGTCTTGGGTTTACGCTCATGTAAGAATTCAAGGAATGGTTTATTTATACTTGACATAATCTTATCTCTGAGTATCAAGTCCATAAGGGCTTCGTATGTCTTTTCTGTTTTGGACAACTCAATCCAACGATCAAATGTAAGACGTGTCCTTGCAATGAATTCTGAGAATTCTACACCTGCCTCAGGAACCATTGTCTTAAACTAATTCCGGTAACCTTCTTCAGACAACTGGTACTTCTTTAATAAGGCTGCCCTAATAACATCATAATTATCCTTGTCAGCCTCTTCAACCAAACTTAAACTAGTCAGAGAATCACCTTTCAAATTTTCTGACAACTGGTTAGCATATTGTGATTTGTCCACATTATGGGCTCGACAAGAGCGTTCAAATCTATTTAACCAGAATGTTATGTCATCACTGGAAGGATTGAACGCTGGTACCTTGACCTTGTAAGTAAAGGGTTTACCATTACCACCAGATGCTTGATGAACACCATGCTGTTTATGTCGTCATGTGTTCCTGTAACCATACACGTACTGTTCCAGTGTGCGTCTCATTAAACATTACAAAAAGACCACAGTAGTTCCAGTAATCCTTGACTTCTACATGTGAGAGTATGAATATATTGTTACCAAGTTGTCAACTCTTCAGAACCATTCTACCATTCGCGTACAATGTACTCTCACTTCAATGTTTACACTACCCTGTGTAGGTCGAGTTGACCTGTGTCTGTCTTCACGGTGACAGCACCTCTTTGAATACAACAGTACTACCAGCCATCATACTTTACAGTGAGGTTCTATACACCACACTCGATTCTTTACAGTGGAGTCGCAAACAACAGAACTTTACAGTGGTGTACTACAGGTGTAGTAAGAAATAACTTCTTTACAGTGGTGGCCACTATATCCATTACAAGAGACTGTAGTAAGAGAGATATCTTTACAGTGGTGTGCCAGCTTCCTGGGTCAACCTGCACAGTGGACATATTTGAGAAGTCAGCTACTGAGACCAGACCATTCCTTGGGGCCTGTTACGACACACGTAAACACCAGCAATACAACTTTACAGTCGATGTCAGCGCGACCTGTCCTATCGAGGTATACAGTAACTAGGTCAGCGTTTGTTGACATTTTTTGTTGATGGACATTTGCCATAGAACAGACAGCGTTACACAGCAAGTTTGGTTGGAACAGACAGCATTACATATCAGAGTTGGAACATATATTTGACAGTGTTTGCAAAATGTACAGTGCAACTGAAGCGAGAAGTCTTACTTGTGATTCTGAGGAACTGTAAACAGTGGATTCTCCTGCACTGCCATAGTTTGTGTTGAACTTTTATGATTTAGGCCAGATTTGATTATTTAATAAAGTACCATAGTACTGTAGCATTATTGCGTATAACTGTGCCTTCTTCGCAACACATTCTATCTGCAACACATTACATTACATTACATTATATTATAAATATTCATGCTATATGTACATTTATGTTTACATGTTTATATGTGATATTTGTTTGTATTCTGCGGGTTGTTGTTTCGGTTGGGCGGAGTCTCCCTTAGATCATACCACGTGATAGAGGTCGTCTATTGTGAGCGTTTTCTATAGGGTGAGCAAATTTCCGATACTGGAATTTGCAAAGCGACTGCTGTTGCTATTTTTTTTTTTTTTGGTTAGTTGTGACGATATGGTCAGTGTTGTTTTCGGAAGTTTCTTCACATTCTTTAGTTTTGTTTTGATTTGTTTGTAATTTGTTGGTCTACCCTTTGCTATCTTTCAGTTTCATACAACATTTATATTTATATACTGTGGCGTTATTTGTATTTGTTATCCTCTTGCGGTTTATTTTTTATTATTTTTTCCATTTGATTTATTTGATTTCCGCAAATGTTTTCATGTTGTCTTGTATAATTGTTTTTATGTTCTTGATCGACATACACTATTTAAAATATAGTTGATCATATGGATTTATGTGAAAGAATCAACTGATGATTAATGTTGATTAGATAAGACACTATTTCCTGTGCATTGCACTTATGTTATAGAGTGTTGCAGCACACTGGCCACCACTGTAAAGATATCTCTCTTACTACAGTCTCTTGTAATGGATATAGTGGCAACCACTGTAAAGAAGTTATTTCTTACTACACCTGTAGTACACCACTGTAAAGTTCTGTTGTTTGCGACTCCACTGTAAAGAATCGAGTGTGGTGTATAGAACCTCACTGTAAAGTATGATGGCTGGTAGTACTGTTGTATTCAAAGAGGTGCTGTCACCGTGAAGACAGACACAGGTCAACTCGACCTACACAGGGTAGTGTAAACATTGAAGTGAGAGTACATTGTACGCGAATGGTAGAATGGTTCTGAAGAGTTGACAACTTGGTAACAATATATTCATACTCTCACATGTAGAAGTCAAGGATTACTGGAACTACTGTGGTCTTTTTGTAATGTTTAATGAGACGCACACTGGAACAGTACGTGTATGGTTACAGGAACACATGACGACATAAACAGCATGGTGTTGATCAATGGTGTATCATCTTAAGTTAGCATACATGCTGGATAACCTCATACTGGAACATTTGTAGACAAGCATTCAGAGTTCTATAGTTAATCCACATCTATATATATATATATATCAGGTTGTACTGACAGATCACGTCAGTTTATACATAATGTTCATAGTGACTCTTGTACAGAATCTCTCTTAGCATGAGTGTAGCTTGTACTCTAGCGTAGATTCTTTCAAATAGCATTCAGCACATATCTTCGGAGTAAATGCTAAATCTCCCATAATAGATCTTTCTTTCATAACTGTGATCTCTGGATCATTATCGGGTAGTAAGGGACAACCCTGTTCTCTGATGAATGATTGACAATAATTCGGATTCCAAGATGGCTTCCTTGGTCCTTAACATCGCTCACACAACGGTGAGATGACAAAACTTCTAGAAAGATTCACTTCATAAGGATATCAAAGTTTCCACCAATATCAGCATTATCTGTCCTCATAATTGCTGTGTAGAAACATTCTTAGTGCTGCTAAACGATATGTCGTTCTGACATCTGAACATAAGTAGATTCATGTAGGCCTAAACATAACCCATCGTAAGCCTAGGAACGAAGTCAGTAAAAGTACGTTTACCTTGGCCAAGAATCAATAGCAAGCACAAAAACACTTTTCTGGCGTAATAGAAACAATACTGGGGAACACATAGACTAAAACAGTCCTAGAAGACACAATCTTCTTCCCCATGATAACTTGAGATCACAAAACTTTGGACCGCTCGACATTGGCGTCCCGCCAGACTCCATAACCGAAGAACACACTCTCTTATCTTCATCCGCTCAGAGTGTAAGAACAAATAATCCAGCCCAGACACACAAAGATAACATGATATAAGACGGAATCGTCTCAAACAGACAAACAGTAAACCTAGATTCGGACTTTCAATATTCCTGCAAAACCTTAAGCGAGAACAATCTGTTTCCAGCTATAATATAAAATCTAGATTCCTCCGCTTGTTCAATACACGGGAACAAAACAGGAACCGATCACTCAAAGAATAAAATACACATTTACTATTCTGAGTTATTCCCCTTTCTTAAAAGTTGTAAGTTCATAAATAAATATCCTTTTATCAAACAGATAGTTACATTTTCATTTGTAATCGTATCAACTGTAATCTGTGCGACATATAAAAAATATGTACGCAACATACCCTTAGCCATTTCCTCATGAACTTGTTGACCTTCTGCTCTATAGCTTCCACAGCACTTGTGCTTATTTTATATATAAGCAGTGGCCACAGCAACTTAGGTATCAACATGAACTGGAGGCACCACAGTTTGAATTTTCCTAGGAGTCTGCTTTGGTCTATGATCTGTAGCCCTCTGCCTGTCATTTCTATTGTTTGTTGCACTGCCTTTGAGTCTTTTGATGAGGCATCGGACACCCTGCCAAGACTTTTAACAGGTTCCTCAATGACAGTAGGGATTCTTTGGTTAGAAACCATGAATATGACCTCTGCTATCTTCCCTTTCCTGACTGATAGGTTTCTCGAGTTCTTTGGTTTGAAGCTCATTCTGCACCAGCTGACTAGTTCATCCACGCGTGCTAACATCATCCAGCCCTGATGTTCATCTGATGTCAGAATTGTTGTGTCATCCATGAATGTTTTGAGCGGTGGCATGTGACACATTCCACCGAGCCATTCCTTCAGCCGCATTGAGGATTACCTGCATAGCCATCACGAATAGTATCAGAGAGATTGTACATCCCATCGCAATTCCAACTTCAAGGCCAATCCATTTTGTTGTGTACCCTCTGGTTGAAAATCTGACAGAGAACCCTGCAAAATACAGCTTCAGCATTGCTGCAATCTCTTGTGGAACATGATACATTTCTAGGGCCTGCCACAACATCTGGTGTGAAACGGATCCATAAGCATTTGCTAGATCCAATCAGATTACATGGAGGTTTGTTCTGTCAGACTTTGCCTTTTGAATTGCTTCCCAGATCATTGTGGCATGCTCTAGACATCCTGGTGTACCTGGGATACCTCCTTTGTGAATAGTAGTGTCAATGTACCCATTTGCCAGGAGGTTTGTAGTGAGCCTTTTCGCCATCACTGAGAAGAATATCTTCCCTTCCACATTAAGTAGTGAGATTGGCCCGAACTGACTGATGTCTGTGGAATTTTGTTCCTTCGGGATGTAGATTTCGTTCACATTTCTCAATTCCTTGCTTACAAGTTGGGTTTTCCACGCATTCTTCAGTAAACGGAGCAGTCGTTTGAGCACCTCAGGGCATCTCTTATACACAACATATGGAACACCATTAGGACCTGGAGCTGACTTGCACTGAGCTTTCTGGACAATGCTTTCTACCTCTTGCATTGTTAGGGGCTTAGTGTTAAATTCAGCTCCTGGCTTACTCGGCCATTTAAGGCCTGCCATGCTGCTGAGCGGCTCATCTTTGCCACCATCTGAATATGCCATTCTAAGGTGGTCTTTGTCGTGAGGTGGTTTTGAAGAGAAAGGACAGCTTGGATGGAATGGAGACTAAAGATAATAATGTCTTATCGATAGTCTATCAGTTCGAAGAAACTGCCTCTCCTCGGGAAATAGTGTACTAGAAATCCTTAATGCAAAGAGAATTCTAGCAACTAAACAGGATATTTTCTGGACGATAAATTCTCTCAGGAATCTTACAAAAGGACTGTAAAGCACATAAGGTTGAGAAAGAGATTTGGTGTCCAGCCACATTTAAAATATCCCTACCCAATAGAAGTTAATTGAATTATGGCTGAGCCCCCAGGGTGTAGATTTATATTTAAACAAAATACAACCCAAATAAAGTTAACAAGAAAAATAACAACAGACGCTGTTAAGTTAAATTGAATAAAAGGGTATAGAATCTTACATATCTGAATTTACATATAAATATGAAAAAAGTTTAGCTCTACTGTTTATAAAAAAAAAAAACTAGTGTCATCATATGGAGAATAGATCTCTTCTATGGTGGTTTTGCTGGTAGGAGTTAATACTCATCTCCTCAAGGACTGTAGTAGCTGCGGAGATGATTTTGGTTCAGACTCTCTTGGTTTGGTTTTCCCCAGCAGGTTGATCTCATAACAGTTAATGGGTTCAGAGGGTGTCAGAGTTTGCTTCCCTTGACTCAGTGCACATCACAGATAAGAATGGGGTAAGTCACCTCTGCTGAGTACCTCTTCTGCTTATGGGATGTGTGGTATGGTTACTGGGTGATAGGATTAACTGGGTTTTGGAATGGTCACCTGGTTGGTATGGGGTAATCTTTGGTACCATGGACTCGTACCCTGGACCCGTAAACTGATTTCGGTACCTTCTTGTAACTGAAATCTGGGTTAGTACCTGGTAACCGCAACCTGGGTTTGTACTTTGTAACCGCAACCTGGGTGGACTGGAAACAATTGAAGTACCGTTAGTGGTTTTCAAGAGCAATCATCTCCTAAGTCTGATGGCCAGTAAGCGTCCATCAGAAAGTAAATTAACACAATGATAATTATCCTTCAGTTACAATGTGTGATCTATTATCTATGAAATACTCTTTCTTAACTGACATTATAGCGTATCTTGAGTTCTCAGTCTCTATCTGGCTGTCTGCTTATGTACAGCAGTGGTTTTCCCCATGTGGGCAATGAGTTTCACAAACTGTGAGGTAGGGGCTGGGGTCATCAAATGGTTGAGAAACACTGGTTCACCTAGTGCCCATAGAGCAGTATTTTAATTCTGGGGTCACTGTCAACAATGGTTTGAGAACCACCAGGTAATAGTTTCCTATGCTGCTTTAACTTGGTGGGGTGTCATTGCTGCCAAGTCTGAGAACCAATGATTTACATTCTTGCTTACTCGAGCAGTAAATCATTTGGAGGGTAGGCATGGTCTCAAGGCTTGAGAACTGCTGACTTACATTTTGTCAGTCAAGTGGTAAATTCATCAAATAGCTAAAGAATTGTAAACATTCTTAAAGTCCTGGTTCCTGTTGAAAATGACCTTCATTTAACTGATAATAAATATAGTTCTTCAATCATACAACATGGTATATGCATAGGATTGCATTAAATACATGTAATCTAATTTGAGACAAAGGGAGAAATGATTGAGAACACTTTTATCAAGTTTGTAGTCTTGACAGAGAACACAGAAGCCTTATAAGAAATAGAAAATAGAAGGACCACTAATACACTTTTGTTTTGCTTGGATCAATAAGCAAATCCCAAAGTAACAACAATAATAAACATCATATTATTTAACCCTGCCTTATTTCTGCCACGCTGTGAAATAAAGATCAGTGGTTAATTAGGTCTATGACCTCAGAAACTCATACATTAGTTTGAGTGATCTGTAAATATGCAAATAACAATTATTGACACTGAAAATGGAAATGCAGTTAAAACTTTGTTTAACAAAAAGTTACTCTAATAATAATAACTGTGGATAAACATATTATTATTCATGTTATAAAATCATCAGCATTAGGTTCTATTTACTTAGCTCAACTGAATTCACTACGGATATTTGCAACAAGACATGCCCACTTTGGGGTCCATATACGCTTCTACTTCGAGCGATGGTTACAAGTGGAATGACTTATAATTCCCTCCAAATTCCAGGATGCTGTGGGCAGGGGTGGGTGGCTTCTTGGGTGGCCTTGTAGCAAATTCTCTTTTGGTCACATGGGTATTAAGTATCTTCATTTAAACTGGCCGTAGCATCCACTGTGTACGTGTTTGCAGCAGCAGGCAGGGTTTCTGCCCCTTTGCTGATTTACGTCCAGTTCGTGACACAAAGGGAGAGTCAACTTCCGGACTATCGTTGCACCGTGTTCCATCCAAGTGTAAATGAATTTCGCTGGCTAAGGGAATAAGTTATTGTCCTGGACCGTGAGAATCCTGAGCTAGTAAAATACTGTGAAATCTAAGACTAGAGAGAGAGAGAGACTTCATCATTATAAGAATGAAAAAGATTTCCGAAGAGAATATGTTTTCAATCTAGCAATAGAGATTTTTAGAGGAATAAAATAATAGACAGAAGAAAAAGTCGGTGAGAAGTCGTTACACGACAGTCTTCCAGGTCTTCTTTCCTGATGACGATGTTTAGCGTTAAACAGTTCTTTTGCAGCAAACTTGAAGGGTTCCCTGAAGAATCTTTCCCTATCCCTTAGTGTTCCTTCTCTTCCTGCACAACCTTTCTGCATTATGTTGGCCTTTAAGGTGCTCCCAAACCTGTCGTAACCCTTCCTTCTCTGTGGCAACTGTGTTCTTGAACAGTTTTCGGGCATGCTTCTTTTGTTTCCTGATTTCTTCTATTTTAATTTGTCTTCTACTTTTTCGTGGTGGGTTACTTTCCCTTGCCTCCCTGACTCCAAACACTATTAACGTGTCCTATAACCGGGAACTCATAAACACAAACGTCTATCTGGGACTATATTCATATGGCAAATGACCACGACCAATGGTCGTATAGCAACTCTTGTGGACGGTTAAATGACGTTCCCCCCCCCCCCCATATACATACACTCAGGGTTCGTAGCGACCTGGAAAAACCTGGGAAAGGATGGAAAAGAAAAAAAAATAATTCCAGGCCTTGAAAAGGCTGAAAAAATGTCTAAAAGCCTTGAATTTCCTGCATCGGACTCTGAAAAAAAATACGAATCGAAAGTTGGATGCTTGGCGTCCATTTTTCGGTTATTGATGGTATTTTTCGTTAAACTTCAGTTACCGTAGAATTTTTAACACCCTTTGCACACTAAGGACGTTTTCGGCGCTTTGGGTTAATGATGTGAACGCAAATTTATTTTTAGCGCTCGCGTCTGTTGTTACTCGAATGCTTCTTGGAAAAAATACAAAGAACTTGTCTCTGTGCATTCAAATTGTATTAAATCGTTCATTTCAACTGAAGTAAGTAATAAATTCATTTATCTCATTTATAAAACATTTAAATAAGTCCAGTTTATAGATAGGCCTACTGTACTTACGTCTGTAATTTACAATGTAGGCCTATTTTACAGTTTTTTTTAAACCATGGCCTAAATTATAGTCAATCAATACCCGTTAGCTTCCCAAGGAGCATAGACCTTCAACAAACACATGCCAAGTCTTCCTGTTCTGTGCCATCCGCTCAAGTTCTTTCCATGTTTTCCTCATAATTTTCACCTCTGTATCCAGTTCTCTTCTCCATGTGTTTTTGGTCTACCTCTGCCTCTCTTTCCCTGTGGATTCCAGAACAAGGACTGCCTTGTAATACTATCAACAGGTTTCCTCAGTGTGTGTCTTATCCATCGCCAACGTCTTCTTCTCAACTCTTGTTCCACTGGTTCGTGTCATCAATTCCACATTTGTGACTTTGTCATACCATTTCAGTCCTTCTATTCTACACAAGCACCCGTTTATAAAAGTCTGTAGCTTTTTGGTTGTTGTTTTTGTTGTTCTCCATGTCTCAGAGCCATAAAATAGGACTGACTTCACATTTGATTTGAAGATTCTTATTTTCGTGTTGGACTTGATTTCTCTTGTTCTCCATATGTTTCCCAATTCCTATTACTATGTGTCGAAGACATGGGAAACTTTTGACTGTTCCAGTATTTTCCCATCGTTAATGTTGGCTCACCATCTGATTTGCTAATTAACATTTAGTCATCGTTAATATCTAATCCATAATTATGACTTACGCTATTTACTTGTGTCTTTAGTTTTTGTAAGTTCTGTTTACTTTCAGCTAATAAAACTGTATCACGTGAATATCTTAGGTTGTCATTTTGATCTTTCACCAATGTTCAGTGTAATATAATATGATACATTAATAATACGAACCACACATTGTAATAATATGCGAATCTTCACATGTACGATATGCTGTAAATAAACATGGCTACGAACTGAACATGCTTATACTGAGTGCTTTCTGAAACATGTGTGTGCTTGTGTAGATGACGAGGTAATGCTTATATACATACATCATAACATTACATGGTGGCAGCGGTCGATACCGGACTGACGCAAAACAGCTACACGATAACACGTGAGTACAGTATTCGGCTAATTTTCGTCATCGAGGTCAACAATGGCAGCTAAACATTACCGCAGCGCACCGCAAATGAGATTTGCCGGTCAAGATGATAAGAGTGAAGCTTTCTTGTTATGGCGCCAACGCATAGATCTATATTCCAAGACCACTGGTCTGGAAGGACAAACCCTAACTCCATATATCCTAGAAGCATTGGACGATGAAGGTTTGAAAATCTACAACAGTTTTGCTACCGCCATGCCGGTTGAGTCGGCAACCGACCCCGTAGCCATATTGGACGAATTTGAAAAGCGTCTGATCATAAAGCACACAAACTTTAGAGCGGCAAGATTAGAGCTTCACCACCTGCGACAGAAACGTGGTGAAAGCCTAGATGATTTCTTCACTCGCATTAAGGAGAAAACAAGAGTATGTAAATTTAGCAACGAAGAAGAAAAAGAGCGCATTATTGAACAGATTCTTCTTAGCACACCAATGCCAGAATTCCAGAAATGGCTACTGAGCCAGAGTGATACGCTAACTTTACAACAACTTCTGGATGAAGGCAGGAAACACGAGGCACAAGCACTAAACATTAAACAAATTCAGCAAGGTACATTAGCAGCCCAGGTGGATGCAGTGAAAAGCTATAAACCTAGACACAACAAAGCAACTGGTTCGAAACAACAAGAAAAAAACACAACACAAGCAGAGGTGCTATGTGTAAATGTTGTGGCCTAAACCACATACAAAACCACTGTCCAGCTAAAGACTCTACATGTCATTACTGCAGAAAGAGGGGACACTGGATAAAATTATGTTTCAAGAGGAAACAAGACAGTGCTCAACACAAACTTCACAGCAGAAAGTCGTCAAAACAAACACACTCTATGATGACTGAGGACCTTGACTCCAGTGAAGAAAGTGATCCTTCCACTTTTGATACTGTGAAGATACTAACTTTCAGTAATGAACCAAAGAGAACGCAGGCTTTCTGCAAGGTACAATTCCGAATACCAGGAATTAAAATGCACAAAGAAAGAAACATTCGGTTCAAGATAGACACAGGTGCCCAAGGTAACACTCTACCCTTAAGAATATTCAGACAGATCATGCCTGACAAGGTGGATGAGCAAGGATTTCCCACAAGGGATGTAAAAAGTAGGAGTGGCAGGACAAAGCTAAGAGCTTACAATGGAACAAGTATAGACTGTTTCGGAGCAGTAACACTTGAATGTTCATACAGAGACTCTGAATGGACATCGTCAACATTTTACTTGGTAGATGTTGAAGGACCTGCAATTTTGGGTTTACCAATGTGCGAAAAGCTGAGTGTGGTAACTATTAACAACATTAAAGAGGATATAGGTCTTGCAGATGCTCTCAGCAGACTACCAAACCCCAACAAGACAGCAGATCTTACCCCAAACATCAAAGTTGATTTTGTCAAGTTTAGCGGTAATCGGCTTGAACACATCAGAGAAGACACAATGAGAGATCCTATCCTTAACTCTCTCAAAGAACTGATATACCATGGATGGCCAAGCTCTATCAGGGAAGTTCCAACACACACCCGTCCATACTACTCTATGAGGGACGAGTTAAGCATCGAAGATGGTCTGATCCTTAAAGGAGATCGCATTATTATACCAGAAACACAACGCGATATCATCCTTAAACAGCTCCATAATAGTCACCTTGGTATTGTGAAGACACAACTGAGAGCAAAGAAAGATGTTTACTGGCCACAGATAAACAAGGACATAGAAACACTATGTAAAAACTGTTCAATTTGCCAAGAACATGCAAATAGGCAGTGCAGAGAACCTCTCATACCATCAGACATACCATTGAGCCCTTGGAGCATTATAGGAACTGATGTTTTCTCAATCGACAATAATGACTATCTTATTATTGCTGATTACTACAGCAAATTTCCCATCATTGAGAAACTTCCACAACCCTCACCATCAGCTGTTATTGCAGACATTACAAAGAAGTATTGCAGCATGTTTGGCATCCCAAATGAAATTAGATCAGACAACGGTCCACATTTCTCAGGTCAAGCATACAGAAACTTCACTAAGGACTGGAAGATCAAACACACAACATCATCACCTAGATACCCTAAATCTAATGGTTTCATTGAGAGACAGATACAAACTATCAAGTCAATCATGAAGAAAACAAGAACAGAGGATGTACACCTAGCACTCTTGAGATGGAGAACAACACCGGTAGACAGTAAGATCGACAGTCCAGCAGAACTTATGTTTGATAGAAGAATTAAAGACCTTCTACCATCTAAGGTCCACTTCCGTCCACAACATAGAGACAGCACATATGATCAACTTCAGCATCGTCAGCAAGTTCAGAAATCCAACTATGACAAATGTGCTAAAGACTTACCACCATTATATCCTGGTCAGCATGTGACTACCTACAACCACAACAATGACACATGGTCAAAAGCAACAATCATTTCCAGAAACCCTGAACCCAGGAGCTATACTTTAAGACCAGACAGCAGCAGCAACCTCCTGAGGCGAAACAGAGTGGACATAAGAGAAATCCCACAGAATACAACAGAACAGAGAATTCCCATGCTTTCAACAGACAATGCAGTAACTCCAGACTTTGGTGCCCCACAAAACCAACAAGCGCCAAGGCCGAAATCACAACCAACTCAAGCTAAACCAGGGACTTCCGCAGAACCACCAGCACTTTACACCACTCGTTCTGGCCGTACAGTGACACCTCCCAGCCGATACAGACAGTGACATATATATACTCACACTGAGCATTACACATACTTATCCTTTCTCACATGAAACATTTTGTTGGAAATGTTTGCACACATTTTTTTTTTCAAAAAAGGGGGGATGTAATATAATATGATACATTAATAATACGAACCACACATTGTAATAATATGCGAATCTTCACATGTACGATATGCTGTAAATAAACATGGCTACGAACTGAACATGCTTATACTGAGTGCTTTCTGAAACATGTGTGTGCTTGTGTAGATGACGAGGTAATGCTTATATACATACATCATAACATTACATTCAGTACTGGCATTTTCTGTATCTGTATGCACATTTTTTTTCTGAGTAGATATTAAACACCGCAAACACATACTTACTGAGAGCAGGAAAGTCAGCACACCCAAAACCGAGTAAATCAGGTAGCAGTGTACCATCTCTCCTTGACTGTGCAAATAACTGGGAGATGGCAGTAGACCTACCTGGACGAGGGGCATATCCAGAGAGTATCAGGAAATCTCGAAGATGGCCGGATATAGTGGTGCATTCTTCATCATCGCACTAGGTTATATTGATTGAACTGACAGTGCCATTTGAATCCAGATTGGAAGAGCAACATTTGTTCAAAGTGGCCAAGTATAGTGATCTGGACACAGATCTGAGACACGATGGGTTCACTGCAAGGGTCATGGCTGTTGAGGTGGGTGCAAGAGGGCTCATAGCTGCATCAGTGTATGATTTATTGAAACTGTTGGGGCTGAGGGGACAGTCGAGAACAGGGGCACTGTATAGGCTTAGTGAAACTGCGAAAAGGCATCATGCTGGCTGTGGAACAATCGCAATTGACTATGGAACTCGGGACTGTAAACTATATCCCCACCTTCATTACAGGAAAGTGGAGATTTTCTAAGTCCGCAATACGTTGATTTTTTCGTTGTATTGGTGAAGGGACGGTGGCGCAAGTAGATTTCAGTTGCTAACGTGCAGTGGCTTCAAGCCTCGTTGGCTTTGTGCAGTTGGGGCCTGTTTGTCTGTCCTTGGTCGTGGTGGGCTGTGGCACAATAATTTGTTTTCAACATAAGGGTTACTTTCTCAATTGCATCCGGCTGGCAGAATTGTGGATTTTAAAGCTGCAACCATGGTGGAGTGGGTTCATTTTTTACATAAGGCAACAGGAGGTGGAGACACTTGGGAGTCATGACCCAGGTGGGCCCGCCTCCCTTAGAGTGTAGAGGAGTATAAAGGGCCGAAACACTTGTTAAACGGCGGGACCACTTCTGATGATCAGATTGCCTACTGTTGTATATCTCTGTATAGAGTTTCCAATCATATATATATATATATATATATATATATATATATATATATATATATATATATATATATATATATATATATATATATATATATATATATATATATATATATACTGAAGAACATTAAAAACGCACAACTATTATATATACTGATGTCGAGAAGCTGGAAAAAAAAGTGTGGGAATGGATTTTCCCCGTGTTTGTCATTAGGTAGAGAGCGAATGGCTGCTGGAATGGAAAGTGCATGATTCAACCCACGGGTTTGTGTACAGACTACATGAAAACAATGAAAGTTACACGTGCAACACGATTCCCAACAGCTATGACCCTGAAAATGTGTACGCGTTGTGGCAGTACACTCGGTATAAAAAGGCCGTAGAGACAAAACACCCAGTACATGTGCTTGAAATGCCACGACTATCTGAAAACGACCGCCAACGAGCCATTGATATGTTGGAGACCGGAATGAGCTTGCGGGCCATTGCCAGAAGGATGAATTGCCACCACAGCACTATTGTACGTCTCAATGAACGTTACGGAACCACTGGCAGTGCCCGGGATAGACTTCGGAGTGGCCAACCACGAGTTACTACCCCTGCGCAAGATCGTCATATTGTGCTGAGTCACCTAAGGAATCGTTCTCTCCAGGCAATTCAAACAGCAAGAGCAATAGTGGGTAGACGTGGGCAAGTATCTCGAATGATAGTCATACGACGACTCAGATACAGGCCTTACTGCAAGACGACCTTATGTTGGGCCAAACTTGACTCACAGACATTGTCAGCAGCGCCTGCAATGGGCAGAGCAACATGTCAGATGGACTAGACTGCAGTGGAATGCTGTCCTATTCACAGAAAAGAGCAGATTAAACATATCCTTTGCTGATGGACGTAGGCGGATTCGGCGACGGTGTGGAGAGCGCTTTGCAGATTGCTATGTTCGTCAGCACAACCGATTTGGGGGTGGCAGTATTCACATTTGGGGAGTATTCAGTTTTCACCATCGCTTGCCTCTTCACGTCTTCCGTGGAAATGTTAATGCTGTGACATATCGAGATGAGGTTCTGGGTGCATTGGTTGCTCCTGCGTTCACAAATTATCCAGACTTGCAGCTTCTCCAGCAGGATAACGTGCGTGCGCACACCGCATGCATTACGCAGCAATATCTGCAGCAGCAGAACATTGTGACGATTGATTGGCCTGCCCTATCACCAGACATGTCCCCTATAGAACATCTGTGGGACGAGCTTGGACGCAGAGTCTACAGGCAAGGTTCTCCAGCTAATCTGCAACAGCTCGAAGCTGCTCTTACACGTGACTGGGACTTGATTTCACGGAATTTCCTTCAGAGACTTGTGCATTCCATGCGGAGCCGCTGCCAAGCTTGTTTGCAAGCACACGGTGGACATACCAGATACTGAGGATAGTGTGAATGAATTTTTTTATTCGTTGCATTTTTGGTTTTCTCCCTTGCCTGCACAGAATGCAATGAATTTCATAACAATAAAATGTACAAATTAATGACCAGCATGGATTCAAAGGAAAATGAATAAAGATTCCAAATATGTAAACTTGTAAACACTTATATTTACATTTCCCACTCTGTTCCTGGATTATACAGGTGGTGCGTTTTTAATGTGCTTCAGTATATATATATATATATATATATATATATATATATATTTATATATATAGATATATATATATATATATATATAGATATATATATATATATATATATAAAAGAAGACATCAGATTAAGCTGGGAGAACAAGTCGACCACTTTAAATATCTCAGTGCTATTATAAACGAAAGGGAGGCATCAAAGAAGAGTTGGCCACTCGAAAAGCAGCAGCTGGGAGACTTTTTCAAGCCATAAATCGAGGATTCCTCAGCAAGAGAGAGGTTGGTAAGAAAACGAAGATGGCTGTATACCGTTCCACCTATGTCCCAGTCTTGACATATGGATGCGAGTCATAGGCAATGACTACAACCCACAAATGCCAGATCCAAACCTCAGAAATGAGGTATCAGAGGAAGGTGGTTGAAGTAACAAAAAGAGACATGGTCCGCAACCAAACGATACGTCAAGGCCTAAAATCCCACGCCCTGCAGACCCAAGTAGAACAGTCCCAACTAAGATGGCTTGGCCATGTCTTCAGAATGGGAGAAGATCGGCTACCACAACAAGCATGGGAAACAAAGAGCCAGGGATCCAGACCCCCAGGACGACCCAGAGTCCACTGGGAGGACAACATTAGACAATCATTGAAGGACAGAAGACTAGAATGGAACAGGCCAGGAGGAAGACACCCGATAGGATAGTCTGGCGCTCTCTTCCAAACCTCTACATCTCACGGTAGAGAACGACTAAGTAAGTAAGACTAAGTAAAAAAAAAGGTAAAGGATCCCGTTACACGCCCATTGAGGCATATTGGAAATTGGTGTTAGGCCCATATTTTCTCGACCATAGGCACACTAGGGTGATGTGGTCAACATCACGCCGGCCGCCTTAACCTTCCCAGAGTTGCTCTGGTACCCAATTGGGGCTGGGTCGACCCAGGAGCCATTTGCGGCCTAAAAAAATCCCACCTCATCTGGGGATCGAACCACAGACCACTGAGCTAGGAAGCCAGTGCACTAACCACTATGCTACCGTTGCTCCCAAGACTAAGTAATATATATATATATATATATATATATATATATATATATATATATATATATATATATATATATATATATATATATATATATATATATATATATATATATATATATATATTTATATATCGTGTTTTATTAGATTTCCCAGCAACTCATATTGTGTCATGATAACGCTCTTTATCGTACGTCGTGGGGATTCCTGTTAGGTGACTAGTATAACAGTTCAGTTCTCTTAACCTAGTATTTCTGTTAACACGCACACGGGCTCTTGAAAACTACAATTAGAACGAGATGCACACACACACACATACTTGTTGTTGTTGTTGTCGATATCCCATAGCTGCTGAGCATGTCTACTCTTGGCAGCCCAATGCCATTCTTAAAAAAGTGCAGGTTTTCTGCAGTTGTTTTAACGTTCCATATAGTGAGTTGGTGACTGTCAGAGGTGTCTGTAAAAGTGTTTTCCTAGCGTTTGTGAGTGATGGACACTCCATGAGGAGGTGTCTGGTTGTTTCATAGGGATGAGAGCAGTGTCTACACATGGGTAGGTGCTGAGGGTTGATACGGTTTAGATGGCTATTGACTCTGGCGTGTCCTGTTCGGAACTGAAAGATAAGACTTTGATTTCTCCTGCTGAGTCTGTTTATGTTGTCGTTGTCTTTTGGGCAGGTCATTTCATTAAAGACATTTCGGCCAGTCGGCCCGTTCGCCCATCTGTTCAGCCAGATTTCCCTTGTGTTGTTTCTGAGAATCTGTTTGACTGTTCTCATGCTGCAGGGTCTGTCCTTTTGTTTTTTAGAGGCTCCTCCTTTTGCAAGTCTATCAGCTGTCTCATTTCCAGTTAGATCACTGTGTCCAGGGATCCACTGTAGGGTTACACTGATGGAGTAGGCTGTGATCAAGTTGTGAACCGCTCTTCCTATTAGAAAAATGTCTTTGTTTTCATATGGAGTCTGTTTAAGTGCTTCCAGAACAGACATGGAGTCACTGAAGATCACTATATCTGATGGCTTTCGTTCCATAAGGTCAAACTGTTGGTGTAGTAATTCAATGGCTGTCTTGATGGCCTCAGCCTCCGCTTCATAATTTGAACAATTCTCACCACAGGAGTCGCAGAACTCATAAGAGGATCCATCCAGGTACCATATGCAGACGCCGTATCCTGCAAAAGAGGTGGTCTTGAAAGCTAAACCATCTGTGTAGGCCTGTATTGCTGACGTTGGGTAGCTGTTTATGGTCTCCAAGGCACACGTCTTCAAGATTGTCGGTAGTGTTTCCTTGTTGGCCGTTTCATCTATCAGTTGTGTTTTGACAGTTGGTTGATGGAAGTTTTCCCAAGGGGGTGGTCCAAAGTATTTGTTTTCCAATTCTCTCTCTTGCGGGAGATGGTGTTTATCATTTTCCTCTTTGGCTATGTCCAGGAGAGATAGTTGTTTCAGTCTTCGTGTTTGTTTCCAAGTGTCAATAAGTACTTTGTTTGGGTGGTCTTTCTCTTCTCTCCTGTATCTTTCTACAGCTTCAGTCAATGCTCTTTTACGCCTGATATCCAGCTGCTCTATATTGGCATCTATCTCACATACGGCTGTGGGTGTTGATCTCATCCCTCCGCAAATTAACCTGAGAGCTTGGTTCTGCACACGGTCCAGAGCTGAGATGGTATTAGTACTCACAATGGTCTGGAGGGGGAGGTTATAGTCTATCGTTGATCTCACATAGCCAAGATATAGTTGACGAAGGGTTTGTTTATCCGCTCCCCAATTTGTACTAGCTAGCCGTTTGAGGAGGTTTAGGCGCTTACATGCTTTTTCCCTGAGGTTGTGGATGTGTCCATCTAGTTTCAATTGTCTGTCCAGTTTTACTAATAGATAGACTGGGTGCTCTTCTTTTGTTAGTGTTTCCCCACTCAGTTTGATGTTGATGTGTCTTTTTGCTATTTTGTGGCTGCGTGAGAAAGTGGTGTATACAGTTTTCTGCGTATTGATTTTAAGTTTCCACAGCTCACAATATACTGACATTGTAAGGAGAGCTCTGTTGATCTTGGCTTTTGCCAGGATGGGATATTTGTCAGTAGTCCAGATGGCAAGGTCATCAGCAAACAGCGCCTTCGACACATTCAGATGTTTGGCAAGGTCATTAATGAAGATGAGGAAAAGGGTGCAACTTAAAGGAGAGCCTTGAGGCAGTCCTTCTTCCAGCGTTCTTTTCCGTGAAATTGCACCGGCATAGTTGGTAGCTATGGTTCTATTTGTTAGGAAGGCCTGTATCCATCTAATCATTTTCCCTCCTATTCCCATTCTTCTCATCTTTAGCAAAAGTCCCTTTCTCCAAAATCTGTCGTAGGCTTGCTCAAGGTCGATGAACACAGCTATTGTGCTTTTTCCCTCTTGAAAGCCATCCATCACATTCTGTGTAAACCTGAAGAGGGGTCATCTGTGCGACACTTGCGTCTGAAGCCTGCCTGGTTGTTGTCCAGAAGGTTCCAGCTTTCCAACCACCAGTATAGTCTGTTGTTTACCATTCTCTCGACCAGCTTGCCCAAGCATGAAGTGAGGGATATGGGCCTATAGCTTTTTGGTGTTCCTGGTGGTTTCCCTTTCTTCAATATAGGCAAGATGGTTGCTGTCAGCCATGCTGATGGTAGCTGTCCCTCGTTCCACGTTCTATTGATGAACCATAGAAGTGTCTCTTTTGTCTTTGGCCTTAGTTGACAAATCATCTCATTTTTAATTTTATCTGGTCCTGGAGCTTTATTTTTGGCCAATTTCCGTAGTGCCATTCTCAGTTCTTGCGGACGGAACGGATCATCGAACGCAGCAATATTGGTCTGATCTATGTTACACGTGGATGTGTTCTTTAGGAGCATTTTGTCTAGTTTCTTTCTCCGTTGTGTTTTATTTACTGGCATAAAAATTGTTGAAGACATCGGCTTTCTTGCTGCTTGATGTTACTTCATCACCACTTCCATCCACCATGGGTGTTGGGTTTGTCTTTTTCTTGCTTCCCTCGAGATTACTGAGGAGTCTCCAAACTTTGTTCCCTTCTCTTTTTAAATCTAATTTGTTGCAATTTTCTTTCCAAGTCTCCCGTTTATTCTTCTTGGTGACATACCTTACTTTTGTGTCCACCTGTTGTACTCTGTTTTATTTAGGGTGGTAGGGTATTTTTCAGCCTTCTTTCTAGCTTCTCTCCTTTCTTTGACTGCTTCAGCTAGTTCAGATGTCCAGTAAGGTTTATACTTCTGCTTCCCCCTTGTGATGCACTTTTTGGCAGCTGTTAGGATTGTGGTACACATGTTGTTGTATGTAGTATTAATGTTATCAGTTCTAATGATTTGACTGAACCCAGCGTCAGTTTCTCGGCCGTAGCGGTCCCAGTCTGCTTTCCTGAAGTTCCAGGATTGTTTACACAGGGACCTCTGTGTCTTCTGTGGTGTTAAAATAGTTGTTAAAACAGGGCGGTGGTCACTTCCCACATCTTCTAAGACTTTGATGATACTATTTTCTGCTATGTCAGCTGAAACAAATGTCAGATCTGGCCGGCTGGTCGAGCCGTGTGCCCTGTGTAGGAGTGTTGGTGGAGTTTCCAAGTTCTGCAGCAGCATTAAGTTGGTACTGCTGCACAGCTCCTCAACCTCTAGACAACTACTGTTAAACCGCCTGTATCCTAAAGCAGGAATGTGAGCATTAAAATCACCAGCTACGACAGTTTTCTTTAGTATGGGCTCGAACTCAGGCAGACCTTTTGATGAGGTCGGGGGACAGTAAATGTTGTGTAGTGTGTACTTGGTGCTATCTTTGCCCCATAGCTTTATTACTTGGTGGTCGATATCCCCCGCAGGGTTGTTGGTTACTATGGCTTGGGTATCATTTCTGATTAAGGTCATGATGCCTTGGCACTTCAGGCATTCACATTTGTACTGTGTATAACCCGTGATGTTAATTTGTCTCCGTGGGAGTATTGTTTCCTGCAGAAGGGCTACTTGTACTTGATGTTCGTGTAGTATTTTTTGTAAGCTCAATTGTCTTGTTCTGTAGTCCAGCTATATTTAGCTGTAAAATGTTAAGGTTCCCCTTCGCTGACTTTTCACAAGGAGCAGGGGATTTATCTCTCTTGCGCGGGCCTTGGTAACCGAGGCGACGCCCGAGCTCGTATGGAATATGTTGTTTGACTGGCATTGGAGGTATTGGGTGTTTGCTGCAGACATCTCCCTCCCAAAGAATGCAATGTGTGTGTCTTCCTCCATGAGTATTGGGTTGATTTGCTTGGCCACTCACCTTTGTGGCTCTCAAGATCACTTCGCTCTGGGGGTTCAGGTGGGGTTCACAGAGATGCATTCCCCGCTAGTCACAAGCGCTCACGATGCAGGCCTCATTTCTTCGCTCTGTGGCTAAGCTTTTGTTGTTGCTGTGTCACGTCCTGCATCCTATGCCTTCACGATTTTTCCCAGCACAGTGGTTCTAAATTTCCATTGAGTTTTAGTGGCTTTGCTTCCCGTGTCTCAGGAGTTGGACAAAATCTGACGATTGGTGCAATGTCAGGTCGCATGGCACTCTCGCTGCAGCTGGGACGTTGGGCAGGGCCCGGATCCCTTCTAGGTAAAGACCTATCTTTTACCATCACCGCTTCAGGATCCTTGGTGAGGTGTATCGTGGATAAGATAAAAATGCCGTAATACCGCGGGAAATCGAACCTAGATGGATTGGTTGCCAGGCAACTAAGCTCGCCATTACATTATCACTCATCAGTTTCTTTTAGTATTTCATCAGAGTCGATATAATATGAGATTTTGAAATTAGAACGTTACACAAATTAGCTCCCTCTTACCGCATTACCGGTCTATTCCTGATCAAACATAATGGGAAAAATAGACACGTTGACATGCTTTAGTCACTACAAAAAAAAACATAAAATGTATATCACTGCTTGCCTCCCACGCACACGCAAACTACCATTCATGGTTTATATACTTTTCATGTTTAAAAACCAAACAGAAGTAATCATGAATTGTATGTAGGTGTGTTTATCGTCGTAATCTCAAAATGTTATGGATTAAAATTTATCTGGGGAGATGATCCCCAACTTTTAGAATAACAACATAACTATTGTTAATAAAGTGTATTATGGAGATGTGAGTTTTTCCCTTCATTTTTTGGGTTTTGTTTTGAATCGCGGTTGTTCGGGATGTAATAATTATTTCGGCTCTGATCTGCAGTCGCAGTAATAGTAGGTAGTAGGGCGGTTTTTTTGCATGTTTTTTTTTTCTCTTTTAATACAGTACAGTCAAATGTTTGGTGTACAATGCTTGTCAGCGTTGAAAAAACATTTTTACCCGAAATCTCGAAATTAGCACTATCAGGATTTCATCGCTATGTAGTAGTAGTAGCAAAAGCAGCAGTAATAGTAGTACTAGGGCCACCATCAGTCACAACTGACTATGGGAATGAGGCCTGAGGTGATAACTCTCATCTGGTTTTGTTCTTGGTGTCTCTTTCGGCGTTGTCTTATCTCATCCTTGTTGTGAGAGCTTTTTGGTTATGAGAGCCGACCCACTTTTAACCAGTGACATTCACTGAAAGCGCTCATGAGCATCCGAAATATCGCAGGGCAAGATGGACGCCTAGTTACTGGCTTGGAATGCGGAGTTATAGTACACAGTTCACGAATTCTGACACATTGGCGATCCATATATATTACCTGATGCCCGGATGAAGCCAGAATGGATTTTCCAATGCACACTGAGAATAGAGATTCGTCCGAGCAATGCCTGGTTTACACCCTGTTTCATTAAGCGGATATATATTTCATACTTGGAGTTTCATTATATATAGTGTTCTTAAGGAATTTGCGAAGGGAAATGGATGTTTGTACATTTTATAAAAATTATTAATAATGTTTCTTCTCCAATTATTAAGATTGAATTTTGCACTGATCTTCATGGCTAAATGTGCGAATATTTTTGTTTCATTACTTTTATTCGTAAATAGGTAACTAAATCAAAGATTTCTCCTGTATGATAAAAAGATAATGAAGTAATTCATTGTTACATACTTCACATTCATCTAGATTTTTGGTTATCATTACAAACTTACATGAGCACACACTTTCATTCTCAATATATTAACACTTGTCATGAGCGCCTCATGTCATATCACATCACAAGAGAATTAAAAACAGAGTAATCAGTAGTGAGGAATAAGAAAAATTAACGTCAACTGTTGATATTATATGTGAAACAGATTAATCCACTTTTATATCTTCAGTCTTGCAGAAGTTTGAGTCTACACATTACATACTTGGCGTCTAATCTAGCAGATGAATTTAACGATATTAAGAATGCACTATCTCAATTTTCAGATGTCTGCGCTATTTGGCTGTCTGCGAAAAACCTGGGCCATTTTTACAAAACACTGCAAAAACAAATAGACATGCATTCAAATTTCTGAAAGAACCAACAAGGGCGTGTCAAGTCAGAGAAGAACTAAACGTACCACTGAACACAATGTTGTGGCGTCTCCTTCTAGGTGCAGCATACTTATTGATAGAGGAATCACACTGCCAAGCATGGCAGGAAGAAAATAATTTAGACCATGTTACGCACATAATTTTTCTAAGACTGTGTGTAATTAATCTGTCTGAATTGTACACTTTAAATTTTTTGGTCGAAGGTGGATAACCCTTGTTGGACTAGTTACATTTTTACAATAGTGGTTACCTTCTCTTATGTTTTGACTCGCCGGTCCATTTTTTCGATCGATGTCAGGTCATTCTCCTTATATGGTAGTATCGCTCAACTGTTTCTTGGAAGGATTGAAACCAGAGTTGATGTTTATTCCTTGTCCATATAAGGCGTGATTTTGGTCATATATCTTTGCCTGGAATGTCTCCTCATCATCCCGTTTTGAGTCTTACTCAAGTGTATGCGTTCTGCGCATGTCTGAACTTTAGGGGAGTTTGAAAAAGTTTTCCGGTCAGAAGTCTACAAGATGTTTTGAGCAGAGAGGATGCATCCCTGCGCCTGTGATCTTTTGATAGGGAATTGGTAGTCCTCCTGTGAGTTAGTTTAGCTAACGAGGTCTTTCCCTAGATGATTCTAAACGCCTGGAGGCGTATGTGTTGTGGTGTTATTTCGAAGCAAGGTAATACCCTCTTGATATTGAAATCTGTAATCGACTTAGATTGTTTGACATTGGTCGTTCTCTGCTCACTTACCAGTTACAGATAGGAGAGGTTCTTCTACTAGAGATTACACCCCAGGTATCTGTATACCTGAGATTTATATGTATACGGGTCGCTCTAGGCCCAGAGAACAGTTTCTATGCTCTTGAACTTCGCTATGCCAGTGAAGATATCTACGGCGAGGTTAGACTTAGAAGTTCTACAAAGGTCAATTTGACCTGTACTCTTGAAACGCCATTCTCGTGCGACCAGTGGTGGACTCACTTTACATACCTGGTCTGCTAGCATCAGAGAGGAGTTTTATTAAACTTATGTACATTATGATATGAAGCTGACACTGTTGTAAGCTCATAGGATATATGAAAAATCCACTGGAGAACTTTATGTATGTTGATTACCATGTACTACAGTGACTATGACTTATGTAACGTATTTGTCATTCGTGATCTACACTTACTTCAAGAAATCTACATCTTCAATGAAATATTTGAAAGTACCCGGCGTTGCTTGACAGTTTATCAATTTTGCTGCATTTAGAAGGTCAAGTGCCGATTGAATCAATTTTGCTGCATTTAGAAGGTCAAGTGCCGATTGAATCAATTTTGCTGCATTTAGAAGGTCAAGTGCCGATTGAATCAATTTTGCTGCATTTAGAAGGTCAAGTGCCGATTGATTCAATTTTGCTGCATTTAGAAGGTCAAGTGCCGATTGAATCAATTTTGCTGCAGTTAGAAGGTCAAGTGCCGAGTGAAGCGTGTTGCTGTTACACCAGAAGTACAAGTTCCATACTTTCTTCATTAGAGGTTCATGTTTGTAACCATCGTCTTTGCTGTGTTATTGATGCAAGTTCAGATGTGCGATCAACGTTGGATCATCTATCCTTAGAATGCTGATCACCACCTGTTCTACACCGTGTTGACGATAGGAGATTAATAAGATAAGTGGAATGTTTTGTTTGTGAACTGTGCCCTTATATTCTAACTGAGCCTTCTATATTTCACATTCTTACTGTTATATGTTACATGTTATATGTTATTTGTATATTTATATTGTTTATATTTCAGCGGGTTTCGGTTGGGTGGTGTCTTTCAGTAGAATATACCACGTGACAGAGGTTTCTACTGTGAGCGTCTTCTTTAGGGACTGTGCAAATTTCCTATTGTGAAATTTGCTAAGTGACAACTGTTGCTATATTCGTTTAGTTGTGACGAGGTGTCCTCTATTTTTCGTCGATTTTGTAATATTTTGTTTTCTGTTCTTTAGTTTTGATTTCATTTGTTGTATTTGTAGGTCTCCTCTTTCCTATTATTTAGTTCTATACACCATTTTGTTTATACACTGTGACGTCATTTGTTTGTTTACCTTTTTCGCATTTGTCATCACATTCTTTGTGATATTTTATTTTTATTTTTCGCTGTTTATTTAGTTGACTTCTGCGAATGTTTTCGTATTGTCTTCGATCTTTGTTATTGTTTGCATTGTTCTTAGTTAGCATTCACTATTGATAAATATATGGTAATGCACTATTAGCTGTGTAGTACACGTATGATAACAAGATGATGGATTTGCTCATGAACTGTTAGCTGTGTAGTGCACTTATGATTAAGAGTTAACTGGTGGTATTATACATTTGGTAATACAAGTTCTTTGTCAAAGACTTGTTTCTCACAGAGATTGGGGTAAACATTGTGATTATACAAGTACTTTATTTAAGTCTTGTTACCATTAAGGTTGAAATAAGATAGTTAATTATTTCAGGTTTTGGGACTCATAATATTAGACATCATGTCTACACTTGAGTACTTTATTGAGCAAGGGAAATCCCTTGGTAAGACTGGTGATAAATTAGAAGAGTTTGCGACTACTCAATATGCCAAGGCTTTGAAGTCGGAAGAAAAGAAGATGAAAGCAGAAGCTGAACAAAAGAAAATAGATGCTGAGAATTTAAAATTGCAGATGCAATCAGATGAAAGGAGATTCCAAATGGAAATGGAAAAACAAAAAAGAGAATCTGATGAAAAAAGAATCCGGCTACAAATGGAAAAAGAAGCTGAAAATGTAAGATTAGAAAAAGAGGCTGAGGAAAGAAAGTTACAAAGAGAAGCTGAGGACAGAAGGTTACAAAGAGAGGCTGAGGCTGAGGAGAGAAAAGCAAAAATGGAGCATGAAGAAACACTCTTAGCTTTGGAGTTAGAAAAGTTGAAATTGTTGAACACTGGTAATGCTAATGATGCAAATAAGGTGTCAGATAAGTTCAATGCAAGTACTTTTAAGATTAAACTACCTGCATTCAATGCTTCCAGTGACGATATAACGTTTTATCTGGATAGATTTGAACGTGCATGTAAAACACATAACATAGATAAATCACTGTATGTTTATCAGTTGTCCAGTTTACTTAGAGGTGATACTTTGAGTATGTTAAGTATGGTAGATGAGCCTGACAAGAACAATTATGAGGTTATCAGGGCAGTCTTGTTAAAGAAGTACCAACTTAACGAAGATGGCTATCGTCTTCAATTTAAAAATATGTTGCCAGATACTGGAGTAGAATTCTCTGAATTCATTTCAAAGATACGTCTTACTTTTTCACGATGGGTTGAGCTGTCTAAGACAGAACATACATATGAAGCACTTATGGACTTAATACTTAGAGACAAGGTTATGTCTTCTGTCAACGAGTCTTTTCTTGCTTTTCTTAATGAGCGTAAGCCTAAAAACATAAAAGAAATGGAAGAATACTGTTGCCAGTATGTCACTGCGCATCCTCACGTGACCATTAGCAACTCTAAAGTAAAAGAAGGTTTGCCAGTTGCTTCAGCAGCACCATATGGCCCAAACTTCATGCTTAAATTTCAGGGAACTCAACAAAATTTTAATAGAAAGAGTAACCGTAATTATGCTCAGAATCATGGCAATCAATCACATGGTGATTCTTCTTCGAAGAACTGGAGACAAGCTGATAGTCCTCGATATACTACACCCAATAATTTTAGACATTTCCGCAGAGGTAGTCAATATAGAGGCAATCAAAACTATTTTTCGCGGAGACCTCATCAATATAGAAATGATAATGACAGTTATGGAAGCTGGATTTCGAACCAGGATAACAATTACAGTAGAGAAAAAAATGATAATTTAAGAGGCAATAATGGTCGCGGTAGATCTCAACATAAAAGAAAGAGATATCAACAGACAAACTCTGTAGAGCAAGAGTCTCAGGGAGCATGTAAACAGGTTGATGATAATAAAAACTCTAGTGCTATCACATGTTCTGCCTTTGACTTTGGTAGGGCAACTAAATGTCCCCAATGCAGTACTTTGTTCGAACCGACTATTGTAACTACTTTGAGCTGTGGTCACCCTCTTCCCGCTCTTCCTGCTGCAGTTGCGCATGACGGGAGAGGTTCTCTTATCCTACATAAGGGTCTTATAAATAGTAATCCAGTCTCAGTCCTTTTTGATTCTGGATGTACTACTATTGGTGTTAGGCAATCTCTTGTAGATCCATCCTGTGCTACAGGAAAGGTGATCAAATGTGTCACATTCGGTGGCACTTTGGAAAAGTATCCTACTGCCATAATACATATTGCTACTCCCTTCTTTACGGGAGATGTCCACGCGTGTCTTCTACCTAACCCTATTGCGGACCTTATTATCGGTCGTATTCACGGAGTTAGGGAATGTACCCCACAGCAGATTACCGTTTGGGAGGAACAAAATATTGAAGCTACCAATGCAGTGGTCACAAGAGCACAAGCTCTGAAAACACCTCAAACTTCATTAACTGATAATAATGAAGTAAATAGCCAAAATAGTCACTTGATTATTTCACGTGACTCTTTCATAAAATTGCAAGAAGAAGACCCTTCTTTACAAAAATTCTTCATTCTAGCAAAAAAAGGTGATCCAAATCAAAATACAAATAGAAAGTATTGGATTACTATGAAGAACGGCGTACTTGTGCGTATGGTACAAGACTCGACTACGTCTTCACATTCTCAAATTCTTGTGCCTAAGAGTATGAGATTGCAAATATTGCAACATGCTCATGACTCGCAATGTGCTGGACATATGTGGTTTTCCCGTACAAAGTCGAGGGTTCTTGCGGCTTTCTTTTGGCCATTTGTAAGCAAGGACATACGGATTTACTGTCGATCTTGCAAAATATGGCAAGAGGTCAAATCTAGAGGACCACGACATGCTGCGCCTATCCAGGCTGCTGACATTCCTATTCGTCCGTTTCAGAAAATGGCAATAGATATTATCGGTCCTTTTAGGATCAAGTCGGCCAGAGGACATCAGTTTATCTTCACATGTGTCGACATGTGCACACGTTGGCCAGAGGCTATACCTCTTAAGAGCATCTCCACTGCCGATATCGCAGACGCTCTTTGGCTGACATTTTCTCGCTTGGGATTCCCCAGAGAAATATTGTCAGTCCATGGCACTCAACTTATATCTGACACTATGTCACAGGTAATGTCTATTCTACATATTAAAAGGTCTCTCCGCAGTATCTGTCACCCAATGTCTAATGGGTTAGTTGAGCGTTTGAATAGGACACTCAAGACTTTACTTGGGAAGATAACTGAGGATCATCCTCAGGATTGGGACAGGGTTTTACCCGCTGCTCTCTTTGCTTATAGAGAAGTTCCCAATGAACAAACAGGATTTTCTCCTTTTGAACTTGTCTTTGGCGCGCGACCGCGCGGCCCTATGTCTTTACTTCACGATCTTATCACTGCCGATAATATTAGCGATGACACTCAATCTTCTTATGAGTATGTCATTGCTCTTAGGCAAAAGATCATCGAGGCATGCAAGCTAGCAACTTCTTCATCCGAATTTGCTAAAGAAAAGGCAAGGCAATTTGCAAATAAGAATAGATGTCTACGACAACTTTGTCCAGGTGACAAAGCACTCGTCCTACTTCCTTCAAGGGAGAACAGACTTCTTATTGCATGGAAAGGTCCGTATGCAATAGTCTATAAAATTTCCGACGTCGACTATGTTGTCGATATTGATGGAAAGCATAAAACTGTCCACATAAATATGCTCTCAGAATTTCATGAACGACCTGACTATTTGCAGCCTATTTTCCAGGCGACGGACGATTCTCCAGTACCTCATGGTCATTACTCATCCCTGTCAGTTATACAGGATGAGGAAACTACTTTTTCTGATGTCAATCTTCCTCTTCCTGTTATCCCACTTAATTTCACGGAATCTTGGAAAAACGTTACTGTTTCTCCTAATCTTTCCGCTGAAGAACATCGACAAGTCTCTTCGACGTTACAAACATTTCAGGATGTCCTTACCAACATCCCTGGACACCCACATGTCATTGAACATGACATAGTACTTACTGACCATAATCCTATCAGAGTCAGACCCTATCTTATACCTAACCATTTTCAGTCACAAGTCGAGAAAGAATTGGATGAGATGATACGATTGGAAATAATCGAACCATCCACTTCAGCATACTCTTCGTCCATGGTTATTGTTCGAAAGAAAGACAATAACATTCGCCTTTGCGTTGATTATCGCAAATTGAACCAAGTTACGAAGTTTGATGCTGAACCTATGCCTTCATTAGAAGAGCTACTAAACAAACTTTCTAATTCTAGATTCTTTACCAAACTCGACTTGTCGAAAGGTTATTGGCAAGTTCCTTTAACTGAACGAGCCAAACCTCTTACTGCTTTTTCTACACCTAGGGGTTTATTTCAATGGAATTTCATGCCTTTCGGCCTTATGAACGCCCCTGCTACATTCGTACGCATGATGCGTCGAATTCTCTATTTCGTACAGATGTCATAGCATACTTAGACGATATCTGTCTGTTCAGTGATTCCTTGGAAGATCACTATTTGGGTTTATACGAATTGCTGTCTACTCTTCGCGAGTATAATTTAAGTATATTTCTAGGAAATTAAATGCTGCAGAAAGGAATTACTTGGTTTTAGACCGTGAATTATGGGCTTTGGTTTGGTCAATTCTCAAGTTACAAAGATTCCTTCTAGGCGCGCATTTCATTGTGGAAACCGACCAGAAAGCGCTTACTGCTATTCAGAGCAAAAAATTGAAGAGCTCGAGGTCCACGCGATATGCCATAGCTCTTCAACCCTGGCTCTGGATGCAAAAAAAAAGTTTCATTTTTTTTTTCATGGGGGGTGCGGTAATCTGTTAGGCACAGAATTTTTCTAAGACTGTGTGTAATTAATCTGTCTGAATTGTACACTTTAAATTTTTTGGTCGAAGGTGGATAACCCTTGTTGGACTAGTTGCATTTTTACAATAGTGGTTACATTCTCTTATGTCTTGACTCGCCGGTCCATTTTTTCGATCGATGTCAGGTCATTCTCCTTATATGGTAGTATCGGTCAACTGTTTCTTGGAAGGATTGAAACCAGAGTTGATGTTTATTCCCTGTCCATATAAGGCGTGATTTTGGTCATATATCTTTGCCTGGAATGTCTCCTCATCATCCCGTTTTGAGTCTTACTCAGGTGTATGCGTTCTGCGCATGTCTGAACTTTAGGGGAGTTTGAAAAAGTCTTCCGGTCAGAAGTCTACAAGATGTTTTGAGCAGAGAGGACGCATCCCTGCGTCTGTGATCTTTTGATAGGGAATTGGTAGTCCTCCTGTGAGTTAGTTTAGATAACGAGGTCTTTCCCTAGATGATTCTAAACGCCTGGAGGCGTATGTGTTGTGGTGTTATTTCGAAGCAAGGTAATACCCTCTTGATATTGAAATCTGTAATCGACTTAGATTGTTTGACATTGGTCGTTCTCTGCTCACTTACCAGTTACAGATAGGAGAGGTTCTTCTACTAGAGATTACACCCCAGGTATCTGTATACCTGAGATTTATATGTATACGGGTCGCTCTAGGCCCAGAGAACAGTTTCTATGCTCTTGAACTTTGCTATGCCAGCGACTATATCTACGGCGAGGTTATACTTAGAAATTCTACAAGGGTCAATTTGACCTGTACTACTCTTGAAACGCAATTCTCGTGCGACCAGTGGTGGACTCACTTTACATATCTGGTCTGCTAGCATCAGAGAGGAGTTTTATTAAACTTATGTACATTATGATTTGAAGCTGACACTGTTGTAAGCTTACTTACTTACTTAGTCGTTCCCCTTCTACCGTGAGGTGTAGAGGTTTGGAAGAGAGAGCGCCAGACTATTCTATCGGCTGTCTTCCTCCTGGCCTGGTTCCATTCTAGTCCTCGGTCCTTCAAAGATTGTCTAATGTTGTCCTCCCAGCGGACTCTGGGTCGTCCTCGGGGTCTGGATCCTTGGCTCTTTGTTTCCCATGCTTGTCGTGGTAGCCGATCTTCTCCCATTCTGCAGAAATGGCCAAACCATCTTAGTTGGGACTGTTCTACTTGGGTCTATAGGGGGTGGCATTTTAGGCCTTGACGTATCGTCTGGTTGCGTACCATGTCTCTTCTTGTTACTTCAACCACCTTCCTCAGATACCTCATTTCTGAGGTTTGGATCTGGCTTTTATGGGTTGTAGTCATTGCCCATGACTCGCATCCATATGCCAAGACTGGGACATAGGTAGAGCGGTATACAGCCATCTTCGTTTTCTTACCAACCTCTCTCTTGCTGAGGAATCCTCGATTTATGGCTTGAAAAAGTCTCCCAGCTGCTGCTTTTCGAGTGGCCAACTCTTCTTTGATGCCTCCCTTTCGGTCTATAAAAGCTCCGAGGTATTTAAAGTGGTCGACCTGCTCCAGGACCTGTTCTCCCAGCTTAATCTGATGTCTTCTTTCTTCTCGTGATATCACCATGGATTTTGTTTTAGAGCTGCTTATGACCATCCCTCTCTTCTCCAGCTCTTCCTTCCAGACTTGCAGGTTGGATTGGAGATGTGCCTCTGATTTAGCAATCATAGCAAATGCCAGCTCTGAAATATAGACCTGTCTCATCTTCCAGTACCCCACTGAATACTTTCTTGTTCTCGCCTTACATGCCTTGATGACATCGTCCATAAGGAGTATGAAGAGGTAAGGTGATAGGATATCACCTTGTCTTACACCAGTGGTGGTCCTGAACTCTTCTGACTTATGGTTTGCTGTCCTCACATAATTTCTGCAAGACTTGTAGAAGCTATGTATAGCATGAATCAGAGGTGCTGGAATATTCTTCCTTGCCAAACAGTCCCAAAGTTTGCTCCAAGGGAGCCTGTCAAACGCCTTTTCCAGATCTATGAAACAAAGATGGATCTCACTCTTATACTCAAGGGCCTTTTCACTCAGCTGTCTGAGTGTGAAGATTAGGTCTTGAGTACTTCGGTTTGCTCGGAATCCGCACTGGACCTCATCCAATTGTGGCTCAGCTAGGCGTCGGAGTCTCTGCTCTAGGATTCTAGAGTAGATTTTTCCAGGGACACTGAGAAGGGATATGCCTCTATGGTTTCCACACTGTCGATTGTCACCCTTTTTGAAAATTGGTGTTATTATGGCGATCTCCCAATCCTTTGGTATGGTCTTGTTGCACCATGCTGCCTGTAGGACCCTTAAGAGTAACAGGTCGCCTAATGCTCCCATGTACCTAACCATTTCTGGTGTTATACCATCATGCCCTGCTGCTTTGCCCATCTTGATTTTCTCCAGTGCTGCCTTCAGTTCTTCCATCTTTATGTCATCTTCATCACCATTGGTTTCCTCTTCTGTGCTAGTGGTTATCATTTCTGATGTTTGACCTTGCTCACCATCAAGGAGTTCTGAGAAATATTCTTTCCATCTTTCCATTGCTTCCTTCGGGGCAGTAAGCAATTTGCCTTGCTTGTCCTTTATAAATTTGAGAGGGCATTGTTTTTCCTTCCTCATGTTCTTTAGGGTCTTATAGAACAATTTCTGGTTTTCTTGTGCATCTTTTTCTAGCTTTTCTCCAAATTCTTCCCAGGACTTCTGTTTTGCTGCTAGCACTTTGTTCTTTACTTCTGTTCTGAGTGTCACATATTCTCTATATTTTTCCATTTGTCCTGTTGTGTTTTTAGCTTCTAAGTATTGTTTCCATGCCATTTTCTTTCTCTTATTTTCTCTTTGACTTCCTCTGTCCACCAAGGTGTCCTCTTTCTCTGGTTCCCAATTCGGACTTCACCACATGCTTCTGCAGCAGCTGTCTTTATGATATCCTTGAATTTAATCCAGAGGGTTTCCAAGTCATCAAGTTGTTCTTCTGTGATGCTCACCGCTGCAGCAATAAGCCCCTGATATCTGGTATTAATTTCTGGCTCTCTCAGCTTGTAGGTCCTAATGCTCATTTCTCCTGCTCGTTTACTTGGTTTCTTGCGTGATGTTGAGCAGTTCCTAGGCTGAGCAACTCTTTCAGTTGTTCGTTTGATTGTTAGCAGGTAGTGATCACTTCCAATCTCTGCCCCCCTCCAGAATCTTGCATCTCGGACATATTTGAATGAGCTTCTCCGAACAATGGTATAGTCGATCACTGACTTCTCATTCTTTGTTGGTTCACATCTAGTCTATGCATGTATGCGCTTATGGGGGAACTTTGTGTTTGTAATGATCAGATTCTGCTCACTGCAGAATCTAAGGAGTCGCTTTCCATTGTCATTGAGAGTATCTTCTCCATATCTTCCGATAACTCCACCCCATCTAGCATGGTAATTTCCAACTCTGGCATTAAAATCTCCGAGCATGATAACTTCTTCTAGGCAGTCATCCACTGTCCTTTGAAGCAGCTCTAAGAATTCCTCCTTGACCTCTGCTCTCTCATCCTCATTTGGCCCATACACTATGACCAGGTTGACTATGGTTTCTCCTTCTTTTAGTTTCACAACCATAATGCGCTCTGAGACAAAGTTCCACCCCTTTATACTATCTTTTTAATTTTGGGCTACAATGCAACCCACACCCCCTTTAGCTCTTTCGGATATGGGTACACCACTGTAGAGCAGCGTGTTGCCATTGAGATCCATGACTCCTTGTCCTTTTTTCTTTGTTTCCGTTATAGCCAGGATTTCTAGTTTTGCTTTCCTCATCTCTTCCACCAGCTCCTCTTCCTTCCCATTTATACTTCTTGTGTTCCATGTTCCCTAAGTCGTAGTCCGTAGTCCGTTCCAGTTCGTCGCCTTTAGAATCAGTCCAGTTTTCTCTCTTTTGTTACTCGTAATCGTGGTTTAAAGCAAACAGGTGATTGGCCTGTTGTGCCTTTGCATGGTGGAGGGGCTGCCTCCTTACGGCCTCCATGCAGGCCGCCCTCCTCCTTTTTCATCCGGGCTTGGGACCGGCATAGGCGGAGTTACTGTTGTAAGCTCATAGGATATATGAAAGATCCACTGGAGAACTTTATGTATGTTGATTACCATGTACTACAGTGACTATGACTTATGTAACGTATTTGTCATTGTGACGTCAGAAAATAAATGATGGAAACGTCAACAGCAGTTTACCCCCTTCTATGACTTTTCCATGTCATAATTGATGTATTGTAGATCTGTGAAACGACATCACACCTACACTTACAGCAAGCAACAACAAACCAGACGAGACACCTCATACCACAGCTTAGAACTTACCTGGTGTCTATAGGGGTGGTACTTAACATGGCTACATACTAGCAACGACTTTGGACTTATACCAGCAACGTTCATAGTGACCAGTAGTCAGCCTAAAACAACCCTTATCAGACCACTACCTGATACACTGTAATAAATACGAGCTACAGAGGAATGAATAAAAAATGTACCTTAGAAATGACAATATAGACATGACAGACGATAAAGGGTTAAGTATAGATGCTCCAGGGGAAGCCCAAATTATATACACAAAACAACGGGACATATTTAAGGTTAATTATTTTATTTACTTTTTTTAAATTAATGAAGAAAAATATCTCGTTCAACCTCTGATGGGTTATATTTAGGATATATATTGTTTTCAATTCCAAATAATATGAACAACTGCCGATATGAGAAAGAAGCATCACATTTGTCAAATCATTGTAAATAGGGACAATCACAATTATGCTTATACGTTAAATTAAAAAAAAACAAACAAACAAACAAACAAATAAACACAATCAAGAAGACGCTGAACAAGAATAATATGAAAGTGGAGGGGTGTAAAGGCCTGGTGGTTATATAACTGACTTTAAATTGACTTTCATCTGTTAAAAGTCATATGCATTGTAAGAACAGCATCTTCTTCTTTTTCTTTGATCCTTAGCCGCCGACCGTCAAAGCAGTCAGTGGCCATCACGCATAGTGGCGTCTTCCAGGGCAACAACAAATTGATTCCCCTTTGCACGGTCGGTGGCCATCCTTCGTACAGTGCCCCAACTCTGGTTCATTCTTTGCATCTCAGCCTCCACAGTCCTCCGCCAGGTTGTTTTTTGTCGGCCCCTCTTTCGTTTTCCTTCAGGGGTCCAAAGCATAGCTGTTCTTGTGATGGCATCGGGGTCTCTTCTGAGGACATGGCCAACCCAGCTCCAGCGTCTGCCAGCTATGATGGTGTGCATGTCCTCTTGCTTGCTACGAGTAAGCAGATCTTGGTTAGTGATGGTATTCGGCCAAAAGATTCGGTGAATTTTTCTTAGGCATGTTGTGTGAAAAGAGGACAATTTCGACATTTCCTTCTCTGTAACTCTCCAGCATTCCGCACCATAGAGAAGCACAGAAAGCACACAGCTCTGTTTTAATCTTAATTTTGTGCTTGTGCTGTATTGGGAGGACTTCCAGATGTTGTTTAGGCTAGAGAAGGCTGTTCTTGCCATATAAATTTTGATGTTGATGTCTTTGCCTGCCCCGCCGTCTGGTGTTACTATGCTTCCTAGGTATATGAAAGTATCTGTCTGTACCAGTTGCTGATTCCTTACTGATATGGGCTCAGGGTTGCTCATATTGAGCGTCATGACCTCAGACTTCTTTAAATTGATGTTCAAGCCCACCTACTGGCTAAACTTATTAAGTCTATCCGTTTTTTCCTGGATGTGTTGATGTGTATGTGCTAGTAGTGCAATGTCATCTGCATATTCCAGATTTTCCAATGTAGAAAATGTTGTCCATCTTATTCCTCTTGGATTGCCCTCTGTTGTCTGGCGCATCACCCAGTCTATGACTGTTAAAAATAGAGTGGTTGATAAGGGGCATCCCTGTCGTACTCCTATCTTCACCTCAAAGGTTAGGTTGCTCTGCCCAACACTACACGTAAAGTTGGCATAGATGCTTTTTTATGATTGACACTATGCAGAAGAACAGCATCAGTGACCTTCACATCCCCAGCCATTATATATTAACATTTGTGTGACAATAATAGTAATAATAATAACAATAATAATACTACTTCAGAAAAACAATTCAAACCAACAATAATTAATCAACAAAAACTAACAAACTATTAAAGAAAAAAAAATTATTGATTACTTATAATATAAGGAAAGACAATGAAGTTTTAAAAAAAAAAAGACAACTCCAATACGTGTCTAAGACTAATATTACAAACACTTTAACAAAACAACGATTACTCCTGTAAGGGGAGATCGCTCTATACTAATGAAAAGCCCAAGTAATATAATCTGACAGTATTCAGATATGCAGTGGGACCCAAAGATGCAGCAATAGTGAATGCAGTCAGGGACTCATAGCTTGACTGCTTGCATCAGGACCAGCGAACCAGAGCTGGTCAAGACCGTACTCCACCTCCACGTGGTGGACCTGGAAACAGTCTGCAGCAGTGCAGTCTGGCTGAGCGAGTACGGATCGCAATGGGAAGGCAAACCCGGTCCCTAAAAAATGCCGTGCTGAAGTCGGATGTGTCGACCGAAAGATGCAGATATCACAGCTACGGCGTAAACAGACACAACGCAACCACCGTCCTTTTCGGGCGAACGAGGAAGAAGAAGAAGATATGCAGTAAACAAAGGGGTTGAGGCTTATTATCAAAAGTGAGGAATGCAGTAAGCGACCCATAGCTTACGTCAGGGTCAGCGAACCAGAGCTGACCAAGACCCTACTCCACCTCCAAGTGGTGGTCCTGGAAACAGGCTGCATCACAGCAGTCTGGCTGAGAGAGTAGGGATCGAAGCGGGAAGGCTAACCCGGTTCCAAAAAAATCCGTGCCAATAACGGATGTGTCGGACCGAAAGGCGCAGATATCACAGCTTTGCTGTAAACGGCGACACAACGTAACAAACGTCCTTTTTTGGACGAACGCAGAAGAGGACTTATTAGGAGTGTGTCGAAGAAGACGTTCCGCTATACTTCATTTCATGCCAAATTAACACCCTGTGTCAAGCTTTTCTTAAAACGGTCCAAATAACTTTTAACTAGTGTGTATAGCAACATGGCAGCAGGTTAATACTAATCTAGTTTTTAACCTGGGTTATACTATTGTGTAGGCCTATATTTTTATTGCAACAAGAACTCTATGATCTGACATTTGATCTCATCAACTGCCAGTTTTGCTGTTCAGCCAATCTTCTTTACAGTTGTTTTTGATTATTTATTTTATTGTTAACATATTCAATGGTTGGTCAATTTGTGGTATTTTTGCACCCTTATTTGCCAGACTATCAGCTACTTCATTCACAGTAATGTTTATGTAGCCAGGTATAAATTGCATGTAGATGTCTATTCCATACAAGTTCATAATTTTGTGGCATGTTTCTTCTGGGTAGTATTGATTTTTTTCCAGTTTTCTATTGCCAAGAGGGCAGCCTGCAAGTCTGAAAATACTACAACATCATTTGGTTCTATTTTGTTTGATTTAATAAGTTCAAAGATTGTAGTTAGGGTTTTCTGTATGGCGACTACTTCGGCTTCATAGTTTGTGCACTAGGTACCACAGGGGCCTGCACTTTTGATGGGTTGTTCTGTATTGGGGGGATGATTATGGTTCCATATCCAGCATTTATGGCTGCTTTAAAAACTGATCTGTCTTTGTAAACATGGATAATATCTTCTTCATATTGGCAGATAGTTTCCATAGCAAGTGTTTTCAGCAGTGTAGGTACAAGGCTTTTATTTGCGGGTTGCAGAAGATTTGTACATATTATTGGTCTTTTCAGTTCTATGTGGGGTGGTAAGTCAGGTACAGCTTGAGAAGGCAGTCTAGTCTCTGGTATCTAGTGCTTCCCTGAAAGCTCTTCGGACCGTCTAGCGAAGGTCTTTTTAATTCGGTACTTGGAGTTGTGGTCGCTGATAACATTTCTGCAGTGGTCATCTTTGTCAGCTCGCAAGAACCTTTCTGAAGTTAGGACAACTGATTTCTCTCTCCTTAGTTTTAAGGGCTCCACATTGGCAGGAATATCACATGCACTGGTCGGGATAGTTTGCAAGCCTCCACAGATGAATCTGAGTGCCTGGTTTTGAATACAATCTAGTTTCAGTCTAATTGTTGGGCTAGCAGTGGCTTGCAGGGGTAGAGAGTAATTGTTAAGTCATATTCGAAGTTACAGTTAGCTGTTAAGGATTTTGGTGTACGGGGCTGGAGTTTGTTAGTAATTAGGTTAAGGTCATGAGATACATGACGTGTATATACATGTGTGTGGGTAGAGAATGGTGTAACTCTGTTTAGAGTGTATTATTATTGAAGTATGCAAGCTTGGAATGATACATTTAAAAGTTCACTGTTAGTAGCACGTAGAGTATAGTTGAAGAATACTCAGGGGCGTTTATGTGTGAATTGAGGTTTACAGGACATGAGAAAAGTGTGCGAAGTGAATGAAGTTAGCATACGTGTCAGAGAAGAATACTGAGTTGTTAAAGGGGAGTCTGTGGCCATCCGTCGTGGGAGACGGTCAGTGTTTCTAGAGTATGTGAATAGTGTATGTGATTTTCATTATAATATATTGGATGTGACGCGATGATGTTTCGCGTAAGGTGTATTTACAAGGCCTTTATATATTATTATTTATAAGCGCGTTGTGGTTTTCCCGCGCTGTAAAGTTCAGGAGGAACTTGGATGCCTGGTGATTAGACCAGAGGTATAGATATATGTGCGAGGAGTGAATGCCGCACTTTGGATTAAAAAAGACACGTCGTTTTCCCGTGTCAGAAGGAGGTCTATGTTAGGACCATTATATGCTATTATTTGAATGCGCGTTGTTGGCTCTCCCGCGCCAATAGGAAATCTACGTAAGCGCGTTGTGGTTTTCCCACGCTGTTAAGTTCTGGAGGAACTTGGATGCCTGGTGATTAGACCAGAGATAGAGATATATGTGCGAGGAGTGAATTCCGCACTTACATTGAAAGTAGGACCACGGAAATATATGTGCGAGGAGTGAATGCCGCACTTACATTGTATTACATTGTATACAGACCATATAGAGATTTATGTGCGAGGAGTGAATGCCGCACTTACATTGATTATAGATCAGATATAGAGATTTATGTGCGAGGGGTGAATGCCGCACTTACATTGAATGCAGTTGTTACCAGTACGTAAGGATGACTGTACTACATATTCTAATGATGCAAGTATTTTGTACTATTGTTACTGATGTCCAGGACTATGCTGTTGAGATTATATGTATGGAACTGTGACCCAGACTTCTGTCAAGTTATTTCATTCGCGTATGTACTGTCTTGAGTGTCAGTCCAAGTTATATTCCATTGTAACATTACAGATGTAACATATGCCATGGTTATCATTTGGTGGCACATAGAAATAGGCTTTAACATTTGGTGGTTATATTGATTGTTAGTACCACATAGAAAAAGCTATTGCAACAGTGGTGGCATCGACTTCTACAGTGGTGGTTTCCAGTGATATAGGGGGCTCAATTTTCTGAACCCAAGACTATTGCGGAGAATCAATCAACCCGCCCCGGAATCTTGAAGTACTGTAAAACTTCAGAAATTCTTTGGACGGTAAATGAAGTGTTTGGACACTAATGAAACTCATCTAAAAGATTTGTTTGCGCGAAGTCATTAGATATAATATGCTCACAACAGATATCAACACCCATACATCTGGTTTCTATTTTGGAGTCAAGGTAATTGAGTAATAAAAGACAGATAGTAATTTCTTCACATAGAGCTGGTCATTTACGGTCCTGATTCAAGCCAGAAAAATTTACACGAAGTGCGTGGAATTTCGGCCAATCAGCGTACAGCGGTCATGTTGTGACCCAATTATCGTCTAATTTACACGTTCCAGCTAGCTCCTGTTTACTGACAGACATCGGATCGGTACGGAGGGTGCAAGGACAACTTTGCTTATGTGTGTACTCGGTCAAGTCATCGCATCGGAATCTGCATGAAGTAGCCTGCTTTTTTCAACGTTCAAGTGTTTGAAAGCAACGTGTTTGACGGGGGTGTACTGGCCCGTTCAAACGTATCAGAGGACCTGTTTGTACTTCACGTGTGTTGTGCTGTGCTGTCATTTTCATCGTCAAGCCATCGGAAAGGAAGTGAAATAAACAACACATCTGGTACATCGGTCTACAGTCAAGATCAACGAAACATATGTATTAAAGATACGTATTATTTCTTATTAATTTGTATTAGAAACTGTGTGATTAGTGTATTGTTGTGCGTAGTATTTTTTTTTCTTTCTTGTTGTGCGGTAATTTGTCCTGTTTCGTTTTGTTTCATTAATACTCATCAGTAGTTTTCGTATAACTGACCTCTTCTACTGTATTGTGTGTTCTCATGCATGTGTAAAATCTTATTGTTAGTTTCTGCTTTGTACTTGGTGCTGTGTATATTATGTATTAAGGTTAATATTATAGATTAATTATCTAACCTAATTACAACCATAAGAGTTTTTTGTTTAAGTTTAATATATTAGTCTAGTAGTTTTATTATAAATATAAATACTGTATTAATTTTATTTGTTTAATTAATTGTAAAGCTTATTTGCTAGGTCTTTTCCATTATCTGTTACAGTTTATTGATTTATTATATTGGACTCTTTGTTAAGCCTTCGTAATTATTCGGTGTTATATTCTTCTGTCATCTGGTAGAGACTAAAGAAGCTTATATTTATTTATTTTTTTCCTTTTCATCCTCACATTACTTTTAAGTATCGACTTAGATATTTTATGGGTATTTATTTCTTGTAAGTTTGTAATAGGATTCGTGTTAATCTACATCATATTTAAGTGGTTCTAAATGTGGTTATTAGTTTAATGTTTATGGCAATACTTTTGAGTAGTTATTTACATTGTTTTGTATCTTGTACAGAATATGCGAGGTCGAATATCAGTGAGACAAGCTTGCTGTAGTGCCTACCATAGCAACACAGAGATCCTTCAGCTGTAGATCTGCATTATCTCGGTGGAACCATAGACTGTAATCAAGACACAACTAAGATAAGTCACAGTTTATGCTATTGTTGCACTTTGTTCAGATACCATTCTACTGACATTCCTGATGGTCATTCATTTGTATTCGTTGTTGTGTTAGCGATTTATATTTGTGTTACTTGGTTATATATTATTAATACTTTGTTCTTCATTAGAAGGAATTGGTATTAATCTATTCTGTAGGTTGTTTTTTTTAAAATTAATTCCAGAGTCTTGGAGAGACTCGGTAGCTAGTGCCCCGTGGAATTCTTTGACATTTATTGGTGTTAGCTGTTATAGTTTGGTTTGTGTAATCATTGTTACATAATTTAGTCTCTTTTGTCATGTTTACTTGTAGTTTTCTTGTGTTAATTTTCTATTATCTTGTAAATAAGTTCATTTCACAGCTCTATTGGGTTTGTTGTTTGTTTTGCAGGTGTGGTAGTTTACATCTATAACTACTTCATTACTTTCTTATACTTTCTTTATCTACCTATATACTTTCTTGTATTATCCCCCCACCTGTCGGTTGTTGTTCGTTTGTTTATGGTTGTTGTGTCAGCGGTGTACTTCATTATTATCATCATTCACTGTGTTTTGGTCCTGGTTATTAGTTACAAATAGTTTGTATGATTACTGTGTTAGAATCTAAGCATTGTAGATATGATGGTCAAAGTATATTGAGGATCAGTGTGTTCAGCTACACATGTCTTAGTCTAGACATAGGTGGATCTGATTATTATAAGTGACTGATTTTAGGGTTACTTGTGTGTATTATCTTTAGAATTATTGGTGATTTGTTACAGTGTTATTATAGTACCTATGTAGAAGTAAATTAATACTGATAATTTAGTATTGTAGTGAATATACTTTATTATTTTGGAATCGAAGCTGTAAATCTATAATCATGGCAGACTGTTCAAGAACAATTAGAAACAGAAAGAAAAGAATAGCCTTAAGAGACTTTATTTTGGCTATCAGAGATTGTGAGTCTTACGAATTGTTTAACACTATGGTAAATGTGGATGATAAATACAAGCCACATAGAGCAAAGGTATATCTCATAGAGATTAAGGAAATAAGAGAAGTTACAATTGGAATTGCATTGCTAGTATTGGATGATAGCAAGAGACCAAAACTGAATTTAAAGAGGAAAGCTAATATAGCAGATGATATGGTGAAAACTGAAACTAGGAATGTTTCTGTTCAAAGTGAGAAGAAAGAAGTCACTGTACAAACAGATAACTGTTGTGAAGACTGTTCAGTCTCAGTTGGAAAAATGTCCAAACTGAATGTGGTTGAACCACAAAAGATTATCATCAATGATGAATCAGTTAGGAGTAAAACTAACTTATATTCTATGGAAAGAAGATCAATAAGTGTTAGTAAGAATGCAATGTCTACAAAAACCAATGAGACAAAAAAGGGAGTGACAATCCCAGTGCATGATGAAACATACCATGCATCCCAAGAAGTGTTTTTACCAAAAATGGGTTTTTGGTGTGACAAGGATCAGTTAAAGATAGACAAATTGATCCAAGAAGAGGGAACCTTCGAGGAAAAGTGTACAATATTAGAAGGAAAATTTAAGATTGTTGAGCAGTTATTAGAAAAGGAATACAAAGATGGTATTCAAAGATTAAATGATGAATTCAAGGTGGATAGGAACAGGATATTAACTGAGTGTAAGGGTAATACTCAAGTTAAAGAGGAACATTGCATGGTCCTGTCATCTCGGTGGAAGGAGAAAGGTAATGCTTTAGAAGAGAGTTACTTTGTTAAATTTTAAACACTAGAAGAGCAATTTAAGGCAGCTAAACAAAGATTACAGCAGCAAGCCGAAGCATTGAAAGATCAAGCTAAGTCTACGGAGGAAAGACATGAGGCTGCACTTGATACAGATTCATTAGATTGGGAGAAGGAATCCTTAGATGCTCAAATGCAGTATAGGAGGGCGAAGATGAAGGATGCTACATCTGTTGCCAAGAAAGCAGTTCGGGAAGAGACTGAAGCTTCAAGGAAGGAAGTGTGGAAGACTTTGATGGATGGTCTGGAAGGGAATTGTGCTGGAGTTACAGACCAATTAGAGTTAATATTATCGTTCAATTTCAAAAACAGATACATGGATAAAGGAAAATAACCATTGAAGTTGTTAATGTTCAACGCCATTAAAAAGTTACCACCAGATAAGTGGGACATAAGTGATCTGTTTGCTCTACTAAAGATACTGTGCTATTTGGAAATACTTTTCTGATCGTGGTAATGATGATGATGTATTCTAGATTGAAAATAGTTTTGATGTTAGTTGGAAGAGATTGGTACTTGTTACGACTCAGCATGAGAGGTTAATTGTTACTGTGCATAGAACAAGGATGAAAGCTATATCTTTCAAAGAGACAGTTGTCTAGAGAGACTTAATATTTTTCAAGACTAGAAATTTGACGGTGTATATAAACAGCAAATACTCAACAGGTGTACAGTATAAGTCAGTACCCGGTATAACTAGGTGTTTTAGATTGACTTATTTCATTAACGAAAGTAGTAAGGCTTAATTGGGAGGTACAAGGTGTAGTATTTAAGGTGATGATCACGAAGACATATGAAATGGGTATATCATCCCTTAATTGATTATTTTGTCACCCCACTGGGAATGTTTAGTGGAATGGGGTGGACATAGAAGGGTATATGATATGGCATAATATGATACAAATTTTCCACGGCAAATGATTTTATTCTTGCCTAATTTTGTTTATCCATAGGAAAATATGCTGTGCCATGAGATACCAGTGTTGTTGGTGGAATTGTCTATCATTACAGCAGCTGATGGGTGGTCATCAGCAGGCTTGCTCACCGATACCTCTTCTTAGTGAGACATCAGTCCGTTGGTCTGGTTTTGGAGCAATTGAAACATGAGTCACAGATGAAATTCAGCATTCAGAATAGATTATTTATATTTATGAATTACATTTGTGTTAGCTTGATAAGTTGTAAGTGTTAACTTATAATGTAATTATATTATTTAATGAACAATGCTGATGTACCTTTTAGTTCACCTGTGTATTTTTGTATGGTGAATCCACGTATGATTTAGTTAGTATATTATTGAGGCACACATTGTTAGATTTGCATCCAACACAGTTTAATGTTGTATAAGATGGAATTGTGTTTGGTTTGCCAGTAGAGTATGATTGCTAAGGCAAAGCTTACATCACCCTTCCTGTGCCACTGTTGATGAGGTAACCTTTTGGTTCATTAATATAGTTCCATCCCTCTTTTGTTGTTTAGTATGACTTAACATATTTCACCGACCTCACATTTTGGTTTGATGTAATGTTTATTAAAAAAAAATGATGTTATAATTTTTTATCCCCGGGGGTCGGTGTGAACTGTTAAGTCATATTCGAAGTTACAGTTAGGTGTTAAGGATTTTGGTGTACGGGGCTGGAGTTTGTTAGTAATTAGGTTAAGGTCATGAGATACATGACGTGTATATACATGTGTGTGGGTAGAGAATGGTGTAACTCTGTTTAGAGTGTATTATTATTGAAGTATGCAAGCTTGGAATGTTACATTTAAAAGTTCACTGTTAGTAGCACGTAGAGTATAGTTGAAGAATACTCAGGGGCGTTCATGTGTGAATTGAGGTTTACAGGACATGAGAAAAGCGTGCGAAGTGAATTAAGTTAGCATACGTGTCAGAGAAGAATACTGAGTTGTTAAAGGGGAGTCTGTGGCCATCCGTCGTGGGAGACGGTCAGTGTTTCTAGAGTATGTGAATAGTGTATGTGATTTTCATTATAATATATTGGATGTGACGCGATGATGTTTCACGTAAGGTGTATTTACAAGGCCTTTATATATTATTATTTATAAGCGCGTTGTGGTTTTCCCGCGCTGTAAAGTTCAGGAGGAACTTGGATGCCTGGTGATTAGACCAGAGGTATAGATATATGTCTCTTTTCACACAACATGCCTAAGAAAAATTCACCGCATCTTTTGGCCGAATACCATCACCAACCAAGATCTGCTTACTCGTAGCAAGCAAGAGGACATGCACACCATCATAGCTGGCAGACGCTGGAGCTGGGTTGGTCATGTCCTCAGAAGAGACCCCGATGCCATCACAAGAACAGCTATGCATTGGACCCCTGAAGGAAAGCAAAAGAGAGGCCGACCAAAAACAACTTGGCGGAGGACTGTGGAGGCTGAGATGCAAAAAATGAACCAGAGTTGGGGCACTGTACGAAGGATGGCCACCGACCGTGCAAAGTGGAATCAATTTGTTGTTGCCCTACAAGACGCCACTAGGCGTGATGGCCACTGACTGCTTTGACAGTCGGTGGTTAAGGATCGAAGAAGAAGAAGATAGATATATGTGCGAGGAGTGAATGCCGCACTTTGGATTAAAAAAGACACGTCGTTTTCCCGTGTCAGAAGGAGGTCTATGTTAGGACCATTATATGCTATTATTTGAATGCGCGTTGTTGGCTCTCCCGCGCCAATAGGAGATCTACGTAAGCGCGTTGTGGTTTTCCTACGCTGTTAAGTTCTGGAGGAACTTGGATGCCTGGTGCTTAGACCAGAGATAGAGATATATGTGCGAGGAGTGAAGTCCGCACTTACATTGAAAGTAAGACCACGGAAATATATGTGCGAGGAGTGAATGCAGCACTTACATTGTATTACATTGTATACAGACCATATAGAGATTTATGTGCGAGGAGTGAATGCCGCACTTACATTGATTATAGATCAGATATAGAGATTTATGTGCGAGGGGTGAATGCCGCACTTACATTGAATGCAGTTGTTACCAGTACGTAAGGATGACTGTACTACATATTCTAATTATGCAAGTATTTGTACTATTGTTGCTGATGTCCAGGACTATGCTGTTGAGATTATATGTATGGAACTGTGACCCAGACTTCTGTCAAGTTATTTCATTCATGTATGTACTGTTTTGAGTGTCAGTCCAAGTTATATTCCATTGTAACATTACAGATGTAACATATGCCATAGTTATCATTTGGTGGCACATAGAAATAGACTTGTATCAGTAATCCATAACTGAGCACACATATCCCACGTTCATTTGTCGTAGGTACACTGATTGGCTCCCCAATCAGTGCTTGCCAATCGCTTTATGAGGTTCAGCCTTCTAGAGGCCTTTGCAATTAGAGACTCAACATGTGTTTTGTATGTGAGTTTGGTATCTAAGTCAGTGTCAGTATGATTTATTTAAATACATCATCTTCTACCCCACTAGAGTTTTTTGCTATTTTTAGGTTTTTATAAAACTTTGTTGTATATGATATGAAAAATAATTATTTTGCAGCCTCCAACAAATAGTCTAACACAGTTCTCATTTATGGATGAAAAAATTAAACTGGAGCAGGATTGTAAAGTAAGTTTTTTTTTCTGCCTTGTTACAACTAACATACACTATCTTCCTAATGTTGGCCCCTACCCCAACTAGGAATTAACTTGGGCACCACATTTTAGGTTTCACTAAATTGTATTTGAAAATTTTAGAAGTTGTAGAAATGAAAATTTAAAAACAAAATATATGTTTTCTAATGGTTAAAATAATTAGTTCATATTTAACCTCTTCATAACCCTCCACTCCCAAAGCAGCGTAGGCCTTCAACAAACACATGCCAAGTCCTCCTGTCACGTGCCATCATCTCGAGTTCTTTCCATGTTCTCCTCATCATTTTCACCTCTGTTTCCAGCTCTCTTCTCCATGTGCTTCTTGGTCTACCCCTGCCTCTCTTGCCCTGGGGGTTCCAGAACAAGGACTGCCTTGTAATGCTATCAACAGGTTTCCTCAGTGTGTGTCCTATCCATCGCCATCATCTTCTTCTCATCTCTTGTTCCACTGGCACTTGTCTAGTTCTTGTCCTCAGTTCCACGTTGGTAACCTTGTCATACCCTTTTAATCCCTCTATTCTACGCAAGCACCAATTTAAGAAAGTCTGTAGCTTTTTTGTTGTTGTCTTTGTTGTTCACCCATGTGTTACTGGTGCCTGAAAGGGGAGGAAAGAATAGTAACACTGTTCCCTGCCATGCATGTCGTAGAAAAGGACTAAGGAAGGTTAGGCATTTGACTGGTTACCTGTTATGGTATGTTTATTGATGGCGTCCTATAGCAGACGCCATCAATAAACATACCGTAACATTACCCCATCCTGTAAAAAAATGTAAACCACAAAAAACTTCAACACACATGGACAGGTCAATTTAACCTCTTATTCTGACATAAGTGTCCATTTACAGCAAATTTTGTAGAATTTTGAAAAGTTGAATTATTTTATATGGTCCCAACAACTTCTATTTATCTAGACTGCACTGTGTACTGTTTGCAATTATCACTACTTACATCTCTACATCATCTTCTACCCCACTAGTTTTTTATTGTTTTTGTGATTTCAAACTTTGTTATAACATATATATGAAACATAGTTTTCTTTTTCCAGCCTCTCAACTGATGATCGAACCAGAACCACCAAGCTGGGAAGCCAGGGCACTAACTACTGCACTACCATGGCTCTAGTGTCTCTAGCACTATTTATAAAATTTGTTGTTGACCTCATTCCATGTCAAACTGTCCAGTATCTTCCCCCTGTCATTTATTTTGCCTATGTTTCCTACGGTCACAGTGGAGTCCATCTTTCTTCTTCCTGTAGCATGCCTGAAACATTAATTCGTAAAAATATTTTGCGCTTTTTTGTGTGCATAACTGTTTTTTAACTTGTAATTTTTATTTTTTTATTATTTTTTTTTTTTTAAATATATATTTCTTTTTACTGTACAAACATGGCTGGTAATTATGTACCGTGGCTTCACAAGGATGGTCTACGACTTGGTCATCTGAATATTTACCATCTTCTAGGTAAACTCCCCGAACTTACATACATTCTAAGTAATAATTTTCACATTTTTGGACTTTCAGAAAGTCGCCTAAATGACAGAATAACAGACGATGACATTGCGTTAAATGGTTTTAAAACTATTCGAAGAGACGCAAGCAAAAAACAAGAGACAGGTATAACAGTTTATATTTCCACTTCCCTTAATTTTCGCCGCAGAAACGACTTAGAGACAGCAGAGATAGAATGTGTATGGTTGGAAATAAAGCTACCGAATCAGGGCCCATTTCTGGTGAGATATCTTTATCGAAATCCTAGTGCAGGACCTATATGGTACGAAGATTTCACCATAATGATGGACAATGTATTTGCCACAGTCAAGGAGGTTGTTCTTCTTGGTGATTTCAACATCGATATACACAATTCAAATCTAACATGGAAAAATATAATATTATCGTACAACTTAAAACAAATAGTTAACCAGCCTACAAGAGTAACACAAGCATCAACCACACTAATCGACCACATCTACGTAACTTGCCCAGAAAACATCATAGAATGCTCTGTCCCTAATATTGCAATGAGTGACCACTATCCAGTATGCTGTACATGGTCAAAGAATAAATGTAGAGTTTCAAAAAATAAACATGTAAGTATCAAATTTAGAAGTTTCAAACATTTCAGTAAGGAATTATTTTTAAATGACTTGCTAACTGCACGTCTCGCCCGTGTTTACCAACTTCCTGATCCGGATGACGCTATTGAATACTGGACAAAAATTTTTTATAATGTTTTTGACACGCACGTACCAGAAAGGAAATTCGCGTCAAACGACAATTAAAATCTCCGTGCATCACGCAGGAAGTGTTGGAGGCTATGAGGCAGAGAGATCAAGCGCACACAAATAAGGACCTCAACACATACAGGGTATACAGGAACAAAGTTCAATATTTAATTCGGAAAGAAAAGAAAAATCATTTTAGAAATATGGTTCAGAACAAATCAAATAGTAAGGAAATATGGAAGGCAATTAACACCTTAGCGAAAAAACGTAATGCACCAGACTCATTCTCTTCAAACACTTCATTTACTTGCACCGACTTCAGCAATCACTTTCAAGCAGAAATAAACAGTCTGAAATCCACAATACCACCTTCCTCTAGTGACTTAGACAAACTTTCAGCATTCTGTAAGAACAAATGTACAAACTCAGTTCCACCCGACATTCCTTTTATGACAGTTAATGAAGTGTATAACTATCTTATTGGCCTTAAGCATAATAGCTCATCAGGGCTTGACGGAATTAGTAATCGAATACTGCGTTACGCCGCACCAGCTATTAGTGATTCACTAACTTTTATATATAATCAATGTATTGCTAAAAGTTATTTTCCTTTGGCCTTTAAGATTGCCAAAGTATATCCTCTCTTCAAACCTGGCTCGTCAGATAACAGTAATCTTGGTAACTATAGACCAATTTCTCTTTTATCATCTCTTTCTAAACCACTAGAAAAACACATACATAAAGCAACACTACATTACCGAGTTAGCAATGACTTGCTAATTGACAGTCAGTCAGGGTTTCGACAAAAGCATTCATGCCACACAGCTCTAACTAAGATGATAGACAACTTGCACCTAAACATAAATAACGATAACATATGTGGAGCAATCTTTGTAGACTTTAGGAAAGCATTTGATATGTTAGATCACGCTGTTTTAATAAGAAAATTAGAAACAATGAAAGTTAACTTTAAACTAGTGACATTACTTAAATCATTCCTGTCCGACAGACAGCAAGTAGTGTGGTACAATAACTCCTTGTCAAGCCCAACTATTATTGACACTGGTGTTCCTCAGGGTTCTATTCTCGGCCCTCTACTTTTTTCCATTTACATAAATGACCTTCCACTACACATCGAGCACTCATCCTGCGACCTATTTGCCGATGACTGTACCATTTATACTAGTGATAAAAGTTGCAACACGCTAGAAATATTATTACAAAGCGACACAGACAATCTTATTAAGTGGAGCAATGAAAACTGCATGCAAATAAATATCACTAAAACAAAATGTATGATAATATCAACTAGACAAAAATTACAAAACTCGCCGAAAACAACACTTCAGCTCTACATTGGAACCTCTTTAATTGAAAATGTAAATGAATATAAAACACTAGGACTCATAATTGACCAACATTTAAGTTGGAATTCGCATGTACAAGCACTGACCAAACAAACGGCACAAAAAGTTTACCAGTTAGCTAAAATCAAACATTTCCTAGATGAGGAGACACGAAAAATGTTCTATACATCCCAGATACAAACACATCTAGACTAGTGTTCCACAATTTGGGATGGCTGCACCATGTCCAATACTAAAAGACTCTATTCATTACAAAAACGTGCAGTGCGCCTAATTTCAGACAAAAACCTCACACAGTGTGCAGACGCATATACATATCTTAACATATTACCACTAAGAAAGCGTCTTCTCTTCAACAAAGCCAAATTTATTCACAAAATCTTGTCACAGAATGCTCCAATGTATCTGTGGCCTATTTTCAAATACAGCGGAAGACGCAGTCAACGCTTAAATAAATTACACATGCCCAAGCCTAGGCTCGACTTATTCAAGAAAAGTTGAGCTTTTCTGCTGCTCATCTGTGGAATACTCTTCCACACGACTTAAAAAATACTCTTATCTATCTATCTATCTATCTATCTATCTATCTATCTATCTATCTATCTATCTATCTATCTATCTATCTATCTATCTATCTATCTATCTATCTATCTATCTATCTATCTATCTATCTATCTATCTATCTATCTATCTATCTATCTATCTATCTATCTATCTATCTATCTATCTATCTATCTATCTATCTAATCTATCTATCTATCTATCTATCTATCTATCTATCTATCTATCTATCTATCTATCTATCTATCTATCTATCTATCTATCTATCTATCTATCTATCTATCTATCTATCTATCTATCTATCTATCTATCTATCTATCTATCTATCTATCTATCTATCTATCTATCTATCTATCTATCTATCTATCTATCTATCTATCTATCTATCTATCTATCTATCTATCTATTAATGTTTATTTTTATTTATTTTATTTTTACATTCATTATTATTATTATTATTCTTTTTTAATGTTAAAAACGTACTTTAATTATGATGATTATTGCAAATGTAATATTACTTTTATAATGATAAATGCCTTAATTATGCTTATAGTAAATGTGAGGATGAAAGGATATAGTATATATGATGAGAGAGAGAGGAAGGGCAGAATGTCAGACGGGCCTGCATGCCCAATTCTTAACCCTTTGAAAATAAAGTTCGTTCGTTCGTTCTTCTAACATGCTGCCTTTGTTTATTGGTTTCTTTCAGGACATCTTCATGACATTCAGCAAAATGTGCCAACATTCAATAAAGGCAAAGTAAATCTGTGCAGATATTAATGTTAACATTAAATACAGGCAAAGTAATTCTGTGCAGACATTAATGTAAACATGTGGTTAAAGAAAATAATGCTAATAATGATGGAAAAGAATAGTTTATTTTACTGTAGGATTTGCAAAAAATGTAATGCTGCCAAAAAGTCTAACTATCCACAGTTTTAAATTTTGACTCAGCCATATGTCTTGCTGAAATTTTCATAGAGCTACACCGATGGTCAAGATAATATGGGCCTAACACCATATTCCCAATATGCCTCAATGGGCGTGTAACGGGTTCCTTTACCTTTTACACAATGTAGGACATTGCTTATCATACACTTGTTATTTATTTCCATCTAAATCCCATATAATTTCAGATGTGCCATTCCAAGCCCAGAGCATCAACACCAATAAAAGATTGCACAAGAATGATTATACCAGTTTTATATTGTTGACAAATGACATTTATGATGAGTCTGGAACAACTGGAAGTGATGAAGATTTACATTCCATTATTTGTCAAGGCAGATCAGCAGACATTGGTGAGACCCAGAATGATCTCAAGGTCACAGTTCAAAGTGAAAGTGGGTCAGATACCATCAGAAAGAACAGTGATGAACTTGATAGAGTTGATATGAGTTGTGGATTCGTAAACAACATACAGATTAAGGCAACACAGAACGCTTGTGAACATGATGTTTGTGGTGTAATGCTAACGCATTATTCTACTCTGGAAAAACTAAATAGAATACATAGTGGAGAGAAGCCTTACAAGTGTGATGTTTGTGGTGTAGGGTTTACACAATGTAGAGGTCTTAATAGGCACAAAGCAATACATACTGAAGAGAAACCATTCAAGTGTGATGTTTGTGGTGTAGGGTTTACACAAGGTAGAGGTCTTAATAGACACAAAATAAAACATACTGGAGAGAAGCTATTTAAGTGTGATGTTTGTGGTGCAGGGTTTACAGATGGTTCTAATCTAAAAGCGCACAAAAGAAAACATACTAGAGAGAAGCCTTACAAGTGTAATGTTTGTGGTGCAGGGTTTACAAGTGGTTCAAATCTAAATGCACACAAAAGAATACATACTGGAGAAATGCCTTACATGTGTGACAGGGGTTTACATGTGGTTCTAAAAAAAGTACACAAAAATATCATACTGGAGAGAAGCCTTACAATGTGTTTGTGGTGCAGGGTTTGTGGTTCTAAACTAAAAGTACACAAAAGAATACATACTGGAGGCCTTTTAATGTTTGTGGTGCAGGGTTTACATGTGGTTCTAAACTAAAAGTACACAAAAGAAATCATACTGGAGAGAAGCCTTACAAGTGTAATGTTTGTGGTGCAGGGTTTACATGTGGTTCTAAACTAAAAGTACACAAAAGAATACATACTGGAGAGAAGCCTTACAAGTGTAATGTTTGTGGTGCAGGGTTTACAAAAGAAATGCACACAAAAGAATACATACTGGAGAGAAGCCTTACAAGTGTAATGTTTTGTGGTTTACATGGGTTTACACAAATGGAGAGAAGCCTTACAAGTGTAATGTTTGTGGTGTAGGGTTTACAAATGGTTCAAATCTAAATGCACACAAAAGAATACATACTGGAGAGAAGCCTTATATGTGTGTGGTGTAAGATTCATACAATGTAGTGATCTTAATAAACACAAAAGAACACATACTGGAGTGAAGTCATACAAGTGCGATGTTTGTGGTGTAGGTTTTACACATTCTAATAGTGTTAAAAAACATAAAAGAACACATACATTAGAGGCACGTAAAAGAACACATACATTAGAGAAGTCTTACCTGTGTGATATTTGTGGAGCAGGATTTACAAAGTCTAGTAGTATGAAAGCACATAAAAGAATGCATACAGGAGAGAAGCATTACAAGTGTGATGTTTGTGGAGTAGGGTTTTCACGTTCTAATAGTATTAAAGCACATAAAAGAATACATACAGGAGAGAATCATTACAAGTGTGATGTTTGTGGGCGCTGTCTTCCCCTTGCACATTTGCCTTCAACTCTCCCTTCTGTTATGGTCTTCTGCAAGGTGTTATGCCTTTTTATGTGGCCAAAGTATTTTAGCTGCCGAACTTTGACCTCTCTCATTAGTTCTCTTTTCATACCTAGATTTTCTAGGACCTCCTTATTTGTTTTCATCTCTTTCCATGAGATACGCCCCATTCTTCTATATATCCACATTTCAAGAGCCTCAATTCTTTCTTATAAATGCTTATTCATCGTCCATGTTTCTGCACCATACAGAAATGCAGAATATATATAACACTTTATGATTCTCAGTTTTAATTTATGAGATAACTGTTTGGATGTCAGTATATGTTTCATGTTGTTGAATGTAGCTTTGACCATTCCTATTCTCTTCTTGATTTCTGTTTCACATCTGCCATCTTCTGTTATTATATGACCAAGATATACGTAGCTCTTGACTTGTTCCAGGATTTTCCCATTTACGCTTATCTTTAATGTGGGTTTATCGTCTGTTTTGCTAATTATCATAGTTTTAGTTTTCTCAATATTAATGTCGAGTCCATATTCATGACTTATACTGTTCACTTGCTTCACTAGTTCTTGTAACTCCTGTTCGCTTTCAGCTAACAACACGGTATCATCTGCATATCTAAGGTTGTTTATTGATCTTCCACTGATGTTCAGTCCTGGTATTTCCTGTATCTGTTTGAAAATTTTTTCGGTGTATAAATTAAATAGGCAGGGGGACAGCACACAACCTTGTCTGACACCTCTTTTTATGTCTATGTATGGTGAATAATTCCTTCCCGATCTTACTGTGGCAGTTTGCTCCCAATAAAGGTGACTGAGTATTCTTATATCTTTTCCATCAATACCTATGTCTTTGAGGCATTCAATTATTTTCTCATGATGGATTCTGTCAAAAGCCTTCTTATAGTCAATGAAGCACATATACATACTTTTTTGGACCTCTGTATATTTTTCTGCTAATCTTCTTAGGCAAAATATTGCCTCTCTTGTTCCGCTGTTCCGTCTAAAACCAAACTGTTCTTCTTGGATTTCGCTGTCTACTTTACTTTTTATTCTTTCCTGTATGATTTTGAGCAGTATCTTAATTGCATGACTCATCAGGCTGATTGTTCTGAAGTCTGAACATTCTGTTGCATTTGGTTTTTTGGGCAATGTTATAAAAACTGATGTCTTCATGTCGTGTGGTAAATATCCTGTATTGTATATATCATTGCATATTTCTGTGATTGTATCTATACCAAAGCTCTCCAGAGCTTCTATCATTTCAATGTTTATGTTATCCATGCCTGCTGATCTGCCTTTTTGTATCATATGAATGGCATTCTCTACTTCTGATCTGAGAATGTTTGGGCCTTCATTAGAATCTGGTGATGGTTTTTTACCTCTGTTGTCCTCGAATAGTTCTTTTACGTATTCTGCCCATCTGTTTGATATGTCTTTCTCATCAAGTAATATTACACCATTTTTGTTCTTGATACAGCTTCCTCCTTGTGCAAACCGCGACCGATTTGATAATTTCTTTATTTCTTCATGCATATCTCTTGTCATGTGCTTCGCTTCCAAGTCTTCTATTTCCTTACATTTTGTTTCTATCCACCGTTCTTTTGCTTCTCTACACATAGTACGTATGTCATTGTCTATTGTTTTATATTCTGGAGTGTTTTTTGCTTTCTTTCTTTCTGCCATTTTATTCAAGATGTCATCTGTCATCCAAATTTGATTTTTCTTAGACTCATTTTTAGGTAAATTTGCATTTGCTGATTGTATGCTTGTTTTTAAGCATTCCCATTTTGCGGTTGCTTTTTCTTCTGGGTTTTCTCTTCTATACTGCTCCATGCAGTCAATAACTGTTGGTATTTATTTTTGACGTCGATTAAATATTTCTGTTTTATATCTGGTTGTTTCAGCGCTGATATTTCTATCTGGGGTTCCTCCTGTCTTCTGTTTCCTGCTCTTTTCAGCTTTATATTTACTTTGATGACAACTGGATTGTGATCTGAATTTATGTCGGCGCCAGGATGTGTCTTTGCACTTGTTACACTGTTCTTAAATCTATGTTTTATCATGATATAGTCGATTTGATTACGTGTTACATCTCCTGGGCTTTTCCGTGTGTATAATTTCCTTGGGTGATCTCCTTCTTTATCAACATTCCTACCCTTCTTTCGTGTTTTTCTCCTCCTGAGTGTATAAGCGTGTACTGGTCTCTTGTTATGTAGCTTGTATCCAAAAGTCTTGCCTCTGCAACTCCCAGTATATCGAGTTTCATGTCGGTTGCCTCTAATATAAGATTGTCCAGCTTTCCTTCTCCGTTTAGAGTTCTAACATTCCATTTTCCTATTTTTAGGCTTCTCCTACTAGTTTTTAGGTGGTCTTTCTCAGAATGCTCCCTTTCAACAGAATTTAAGGAACACTCATCATTATGTACTTCCTTACTCATTAGAGGAGTTGCCTCTTCCCTGTTAATTTGTACAGTAGATGCTTCCCCAGGGGACAGAGAGTTCTCTACATATCGGTTCTTATCTTGTTGTTGTGATCCCATTACTTTCTGTAGGAAGTACGTGGTAAGGCTCCAATCTCTTCCACGGTGGCTAGCCATTGTCTTTTTCTATGTCCGACATGCCTCTAGTGCGCCACACACTTTACTGTTTCGCTTTGCGAGCCGTTGATCTTCTCAGATTCCTCCGCCTCACTCACCGTCTCAGTCTTTGTGTACTAGGGATGGACATTCCCTTGAGTAAGATTGCTCCTACTCCACCCATGTAGTTTAGCCAGTCAGCCAAGACTGTTGCCCGGGATGTGGCCACCGCCGTACACAAGCGGTATTCTAGGAGCCATACATGAGCTAGACAAAGAGAGGAGAACCAAATAGGATCCTGACTATCCTAAAAAGGACATGCTGTCTCTCACCGTGAGGTACTATCCCTCTCTCTTTATCCTACATCCTCTATCTTAATAGACACAAATAAATGCATATCGGAGAGAAGCCTTACAAGAATGATGTTTGTGGTGTATGATTTTATCAGTGTGGTGATCTAAAAACACATACAGGAGAGAAGCCTTACAAGTGTGATGTTTGTGGTGTATGATTTTATCAGTGTGGTGATCTAAAAACACATACAGGAGAGAAGCCTTACAAGTGTGATGTTTGTTATGTGAAGTTTGCATATTGTTCTAATCTGAAAATTCACTATAAAATATATAAAGGAGAGAAGTTTTCTAGTGTGATATGTGTGGTGGAGGATTTACACTATTTGCTAGTGGGTAAAGTAGTCAACTTAGACACAATGTCCATTGGTTATATTATGGCACATGTCCAAATATAATAGACATTATGATTTGCATACATAAAAGTGTGAATTTGCAGATATTAAAAAAAAAAATCCCAAAGGTCAGCAACATTCAAAAGCAGAATGTCTTGTTGTTAGAAGTGGCATCTTTGTGTAAGTAGCAAAAATAGGTGCTGCTGATTAACAAAAAAGAAGAAACAAAAACACATGCACACACATGCAAAAACATGAATGCTACACTCGTGTCTGAAAGTTCACAATCAAAACAGACATTTTTTTTTACAAAAGAAACAAATACAGAACAGAAAACATAACTGCCACAGAACGCCCTTTTGCTTGTCACACAATAAATTGAAATCAGTGGACTGTACTGTATAACGCTTTCCATCATTCAGAAAGTGCCAACAAATTTGCATGCGCCAGTACCAGAACAGCTAGTGCTATTTTATGGGCTCTATCAGCGTGACAAGACATATTTTGAAAGTTATCTGTTATCAACCACACTTGCGATCACCCGTAGATGTCATTGTTAAATACTGCTTTAATGGCCATTAATTGTTAAAGTCAGTTTTAATGAAAAAGGGTTCTTCCTTATAGGCCTACTGAGGATTCGTTTTACTTATTCTGTGCCTCATAATTATCATTGTTCTTGATTTGTTTGGCTATCGTGCTGTTGGTGGTTGTTCGCGAATGGTGGTGAATGACTTCAATATAACTGGATGAAGTACACAACTCCGTTTTGATAGATTCCACATAAATCATATAATTTATTACATATACAGAGTTCATCGAATTCATGGCATAAATATAATACATTCAATCTGTGTAGTCCATTACAGTTCAGTGCAGTCCTTTAGATTAATATCCGTATCGTCAACAAAACTAGGCTGTATATACGTGATGCCGACGAATCGGGTCATCCGATAGTGATACCTAGAGGTGTGGCGAACGATTAATTATTAATAATAAAGTACTCCCTTCTATTCCCAATCCAAGGGAAGATATGCATCAAATAAGTTGCTCCTTTAATTGCATTCATAATAATATGGCCGACCCCTTGGCCTATCTTCAATAAGGACATCTGCACGACTATAATATAATGGGAGCGTTGAAAAACACGTCTGCATTTGACTGATTCCAAAATATGAAAGGTGAAGAAAGATCATTGTCATGCGGTAGCATAACAATGCCCCATGTCTAACCATAGACAACCATAAAAATTCATGTTCAATAAAAATATCTTTAAGCACAAAATATCTTTTGTTTACAGCCCACCAATATGTTAACGCGTAACTTTAAAATGCTAACATATTGTAGTGGCCAACATAATTTAACATGTCGTAACAGTTATGTCTAAAAAAAAGTTAAGTATTTGAGAGTGTGATTATTGTAATATGAATACATTAAAGTACGAACCACACATTGTAATATAATGCGAATCTTGACATGTACGATATTCTGTAAATAAACATGGCTACGAACTGAACATGCTTTTACTGAGTCCCTTCTGAAACATGTGTGTGCTTGTGTAGATGACGAGGTAATGCTTATATACATACATCATAACATTACATGGTGGCAGCGGTCGATACCGGACTGACGCACAAAACAGCTACACGATAACACGTGAGTACAGTATTCGGCTAATTTTCGTCATCGAGGTCAACAATGGCAGCTAAACATTACCGCAGCGCACCGCAAATGAGATTTGCCGGTCAAGATGATAAGAGTGAAGCTTTCTTGTTATGGCGCCAACGCATAGATCTATATTCCAAGACCACTGGTCTGGAAGGACAAACCCTAACTCCATATATCCTAGAAGCATTGGACGATGAAGGTTTGAAAATCTACAACAGTTTTGCTACCGCCATGCCTGTTGAGTCAGCGACCGACCCCGTAGCCATATTGGACGAATTTGAAAAACGTCTGATAATAAAGCACACGAACTTTAGAGCGGCAAGATTAGAACTTCACCACCTGCGACAGAAACCTGATGAAAGTTTAGATGATTTCTTCACTCGCATCAAGGAGAAAACAAGTGTATGTAAATTTAACAAAGAAGAAGAAAAAGAGCGAATTATCGAACAGATCCTTCTCAGCACACCAATGCCAGAGTTCCAGAAATGGATACTGAGCCAGAGTGATACACTAAATTTACAACAACTTCTGGATGAAGGCAGGAAACACGAGGCACAAGCACTAAACATTAAACAAATTCAGCAAGGTACAGTAACAGCCCAGGTGGATGCAGTAAAAAAGCTATAAACCCAAACAAAACAAAGCAACTGGTTCGAAGCAACAAGAAAAACACAACACAAGCAGAGGTGCTATGTGTAAATGTTGTGGCCTAAACCACATACAAAACCACTGTCCAGCTAAAGACTCTACATGTCATTACTGCAGAAAGAGGGGCCACTGGATAAAATTATGTTTCAAGAGGAAACAAGACAGTGCTCAACATAAACTTCACAGCAGAAAGTCATCAAAACAAACACACTCTATGATGACTGAGGACCTTGACTCCAGTGAAGAAAGTGATCCTTCCAGTTTTGATACTGTGAAGATACTAACTTTCAGCAATGAACCAAAGAGAACGCAGGCTTTCTGCAAGGTACAATTCCGAATACCAGGAATTAAAAGGCACAAAGAAAGATATATTCGGTTCAAGATAGACACAGGTGCCCAAGGTAACACTCTACCCTTAAGAATATTCAGACAGATCATGCCTGACAAGGTGGATGAGCAAGGATTCCCACAAGGGATGTAAAAAGTAGGAGTGGCAGGACAAAGCTAAGAGCTTACAATGGAACAAGTATAGACTGTTTCGGAGCAGTAACACTTGAATGTTTATACAGAGACTCTGAATGGACATCGTCAACATTTTACTTGGTAGATGTTGAAGGACCTGCAATTTTGGGTTTACCAATGTGCGAAAAGCTGAGTGTGGTAACTATCAACAACATTAAAGCTGACAAAAAAGAACATCTTACTCTACACGTCACTGGAGTAGATGACCTTAAACAGCGATTCCCAGAACAGTTCGACAGAATAGGCAAACTTCCAGGAAAGGCAAGATTCTTTTTAAAAGACAACGCTGAGCCAAAGATAGACCCACCTAGAAAGTATCCTATACATGTTAAACAGAAACTTGCCACAGAACTAGAAAAGATGGTGCAGAATGATGTTATTAGAAAGGTTGAAGAGCATTCTGATTGGTGTAGTAGTATCACAACCGTTCTGAAGCAGGATGGTTCTCTTCGGGTTTGCCTTGACCCAAAACACTTAAACAACAGTCTAAAGCGCTGTCCACACAAAATGCATACAGTGGAAGAGATAACTCACAGATTCCACAATGCCAAATATTTTTCTAAAATAGATGCTGTACACGGATACTGGAGTGTTGAGATAGCAGAGGAAAGTCAACTCCTTACAACTTTTCGAACACCATTCGGCAGATATTGTTTCAAGAGACTCCCATTTGGTTTGAATGTATCACAAGACATCTTTCAACAGAAGATTGACAACATTGTTGAGCAATGTTCTGGTACAGTGGCTATTGCGGATGACATTGTAGTCTGCGGCAGGTCAGAACAAGAACACGACCGTAACTTGATTAACTTGATGCATGTAGCACAGGCCAATGGGCTAACATTCAACAGCAAAAAGTGTACAATTAAGGCAACGGAGATACAATTTTTTGGATTGCTGTACACCCAGAATGGTGTAAAACCAGACCCTAAAAAGGTTGAAGATATTCATGACATGCCAACACCAGCTACAAAGAAGGAACTGCAACAATTCTTAGGTGCTGTCAATTTCCTAGCACAATTCATACCAAATTTGTCAGCTGCTGCAGAACCTTTGCGATCTCTACTACAGAATGAAACTCCGTATGAATGGTCAGAAGACTACCAACACATATTCAACCACTTGAAGACCCTCATATCATCTGATGCATGCTTGAAATACTATGACATGCAAGCACCCACTTTTCTCATGGTTGATTCCAGTCTGAAAGGCATAGGAGCAGCACTTTTGCAACCAGACAAAAATCCTGAAGGACACTATGCCAAAGAACTTCGTCCTGTAGCTTACGCAAGCAAATCATTAAGTTCTGGCGAAAAGAAACTTGCAAACATTGAAAGAGAAATGCTAGCTGTACGTTTTGGAATCAAACGCTTCCACACATTTCTTTTCAACCGCCCATTTACAATTCTCTCAGATCACAAGCCACTTGAGATGATTCATAAAAAACCAATAGCTTCAGCACCACCACGACTACAAGCTCTGTTATTGGAAACACAAGGTTATGATTTTAATATTCAGTATATCCCAGGAGAGGATATAGGTCTTGCAGATGCTCTCAGCAGACTACCAAACCCCAACAAGACAGCAGATCTTACCCCAAACATCAAAGTTGATTTTGTCAAGTTTAGCGATAATCGGCTTGAACACATCAGAGAAGACACAATGAGAGATCCTATCCTTAACTCTCTCAAAGAACTGATATACCATGGATGGCCAAGCTCTATCAGGGAAGTTCCAACACACATCCGTCCATACTACTCGATGAGGGACGAGTTAAGCATCGAAGATGGTCTGATCCTTAAAGGAGATCGCATTGTTGTACCAGAAACACAACGCGATATCATCCTTAAACAGCTCCATAATAGTCATCTTGGTATTGTGAAGACACAACTGAGAGCAAAGAAAGATGTTTACTGGCCACAGATAAACAAGGACATAGAAACACTATGTAAAAACTGTTCAATTTGCCAAGAACATGCAAATAGGCAGTGCAGAGAACCTCTCATACCATCAGACATACCATTGAGCCCTTGGAGCATTATAGGAACTGATATTTTCTCAATCGACAATAATGACTATCTTATTATTGCTGATTACTACAGCAAATTTCCCATCATTGAGAAACTTCCACAACCCTCACCGTCAGCTGTTATTGCAGACATTACAAAGAAGTATTGCAGCATGTTTGGCATCCCAGATGAAATTAGATCAGACAACGGTCCACATTTCTCAGGTCAAGCATACAGAAACTTCACTAAGGACTGGAAGATCAAACACACAACATCATCACCTAGATACCCTAAATCTAATGGTTTCATTGAGAGACAGATACAAACTATCAAGTCAATCATGAAGAAAACAAGAACAGAGGATGTACACCTAGCACTCTTGAGATGGAGAACAACACCGGTAGACAGTAAGATCGACAGTCCAGCAGAACTTATGTTTGATAGAAGAATTAAAGACCTCCTACCATCTAAGGTCCACTTCCGTCCACAACATAGAGACAGCACATATGATCAACTTCAGCATCGTCAGCAAGTTCAGAATTCAACTATGACAAATGTGCTAAAGACTTACCACCATTATATCCTGGTCAGCATGTGACTACCTACAACCACAACAATGACACATGGTCAAAAGCAACAATCATTTCCAGAAACCCTGAACCCAGGAGCTATACTTTAAGACTAGACAGCAGCAGCAACCTCCTGAGGCGAAACAGAGTGGACATAAGAGAAATCCCACAGAATACAACAGAACAGAGAATTCCCATGCTTTCAACAGACAATGCAGTAACTCCAGACCTTGGTGCCCCACAAAACCAACAAGCGTCAAGGCCGAAATCACAAGCAACTCAAGCTAAACCAGGGACTTCCGCAGAACCACCAGCACTTTACACCACTCGTTCTGGCCGTACAGTGACACCTCCCAGCCGATACAGACAGTGACATATATACTCACACTGAGCATTACACATACTTATCCTTTCTCACATGAAACATTTCGTTGGAAATGTTTGCACACATTTTTTTTTTCAAAAAAAGGGGGGGATGTAATATGAATACATTAAAGTACGAACCACACATTGTAATATAATGCGAATCTTGACATGTACGATATTCTGTAAATAAACATGGCTACGAACTGAACATGCTTTTACTGAGTCCCTTCTGAAACATGTGTGTGCTTGTGTAGATGACGAGGTAATGCTTATATACATACATCATAACATTACAATTATAACTTGGTCATATATTGCCGTTGTTTTGCTATGTTGCATTTTTAACCACTCTCTTAAATGTTCCTGTTATATCCTGCTCTTTTATATATTTCCGATAAATTAATGTCCAATAAAATAATATTTTGTGTACATAACTAGAAAAAAAAACTGTTTGCATAAGCCTAAGCTTTTCTGTTTCTGGAGTCAATCTGGCTAAAATGAGGGACAGTGGACCGTATTCTTAGATGTCACACAAATAAGTTGGCAATGTCAATAGGGTTAGGATTATGGTTAGGTTTAGGATTTTTAAACCTAACCCTTATCCCTTTTTACTGCGTCTCTGAATTCTGTTTTAAGGGTGTATCAAACAGTTGGCCCACTGTCCTCCATTTCAGCCGTAAATGCATGCAGTATTTATATCAGCGGTCGAGGTTATGACTTAATTTATTTATTTTCAATAAAACGGAGATCACTGGTGTACAAACTTGTATTAATATTTTTGTAAATTTGTGTTAAGTTTTTCCCCCTCCTACAATCATTAGGCCTATTTGAAATAATTAATTCATGAAAATGGTAGAGCCTAATTCAAAGAAACGAATACTCGTAGATAAGGTCAGAGGTCATGGTAGTAGCCACAGTACATTATGCATGGAATGAATTCCTTAATTTAAAAACTAGCATTATAAATACAATTTTTTCATTGAAACAATGGTAGGTGTTACCGGCGTGTTTGGGGTGCTGTGTGTTGGTGCTGCTGACTGGCACTGCTGACAGTGATGATGTCAGAAATGTCAAGCTTACTGGTAGTGGCCGACAGTTTTATAATTGAGCGAATGTCTAGGGTCCATTAGATTTGTTTAGCATGATGATACCAACACAACAGTAATGTCAGGGTCATAAGATGGACCCATGTAGCACATCAATCACGGTTTATTGAAGACAGGAACATCGACATCATAGACAGACGATCATCAAAGGTTATAATGGCAGGCATATGTATGTGGATACAAATAATCAATATCGAATTCGACCAGACTCACTAACCACCGTCATCTCAAGGACGGTGGAAGCTCTACGGTGCTGAGTTCTTATATTCTTAGTTTTCATTATGAAGATTTGCATAATACAAAGGGTGTCTTCCATGAAGATACAATGCTTTACGATCCAGACAAAGCTCAGCAAGAATCTGGACACACTAGCGGCACGCCATGACAAGACGTGCTGAAGCTCTACCAAATCTTGCCAAGGATAAATAGAGTATCAATCATGATACATGTATGAGCCAGGTTTGGCTAATGCAAATGCTCCTCACAGGGAGACACTATAATATATAATTCATTGAGTCTTCCCACGACTTAGGGGGTAAGACTTATATCAATATTCGTCGACGACGTCTGCCCTTAACGAAAGACTCTATGGATCTGCTCAAACATCATTGCTGTTTGGCAACAAATATAGTGCACGAAGGTACGCAAATAACACTGACAAACAACATTTTTCTTTCTTATATAAGAATAAGTGTTCTTAGGTCAGTTTCTTGCGCTGATTTCAAATCTGAAATCCGTTTATCTCTATCACGTCGGGTTTTTAAGATATTTGTGAATAAATATATTTTTGGGAAACCGTTATTTGCTCCGTTTCATTTTTACTATATAGCTTATTAAAAATTAATAAAAAGCAACATAATTTTACTTTTTATACTGCTAAAAGATGCATGACATATGTTACGCGATTTTTCAAATAGTTACTGTATTTTGAAATAATTCTGAGCAAAATATGGCTTCTAGAAGTTGTAGAAATTCGGCTGATCTGTTCTGTTACGTGTGCGGATATTTTACCGATCGTGTTGACCAGAAAAACTTTACACCATTACTAAAAAAAGCATATGAACTTTATTTCGATTCGAAAGTTGATGATGCAAATAAATCTTGGAAGCCAAATGCAGTTTGTTCGATACATTGGCAGGTTGGTTACGAAAATCGCCGAAGCATAAGTCGATGCCTTTTGGAGTGCCAGTAATATGGCGTGAACATACAAATCACACTACTGATTGTTACTTCTGCTTGACAAATATCCATGGTTTCACTTTTAAAACTAGAAAGTCTGTGGTTTATCCAAATATTGAATCGGTTTCGAAACCAGTGCCTCATGATCCAATCACGTGTCCGATCCAAGTACCACCAGAACAATATCCGTTGGACGTAAATGAACCATCAGAAAGTGATAGTTTACCTGCTTTAGAAACTAATTCTGACTCAGATTACATACCGGTGAATGATGGTGTTTACTTAATTAACCATTCAGAACTTTCAGATCTAATACGTGATCTCGCTCTTACCAAAGGACAAGCGGAATTACTCGGTTCGCGACTCAAAGAATGAAATCTTTTAGCGCCCAATACTCCGATATCTAAATTTCGTCATAGACACAGAGAACTTGTTCAATACTTTGAGATGGGTGATGACATTTGCTATTGCAAAGATGTAAACGGTCATGAGCACATAGTCAACGAATGGCGATTTTTCATCGATTCTTCCAAGACTAGTCTAAAAGCCGTGTTATTGCATAACAGAAATTTTTTTTCATCAATTCCAGTCGCCTACCCTGTTCATATGAAAGAAACTTATGACAATATGGCTATACGTTTGGAAAAAATAAAGTACAATGACTACCAATGGCGGATTTGTGGAGACCTAAAGGTCATTGTAATTCTCACGGGCATGCAGACTGGGTATACTAAATTTTGTTGCTTCCGATGTGAATGGGACAGCCGCAACAGACAGGAACATTATGCAAGAAAGGTGTGGCCTATCCGGGATCGTATGCAGCTCGGGCATAAAAATGTAATACGCGAGCCATTAGTTAACAAAGACAGCTTCATTTTACCACTGTTACGTATAAAGTTGGGGCTCATGAAGAATTTTGTAAAAGCGTTAGATAAAACGAGCAAAGCTTTCACTTATCTTCGAGAAAAGTTTCCGCAAGTTAGCGATGCAAAGATAAAGGAAGGTATCTTTGTAGGACCTCAGATTAGGAAAGTTATTGCAGACAAACAATTCGAGAACTTGTTACATGGTAGTGAACTTCGCGCATGGATGGCATTCAAATCGATCGTCGATAACTTTCTGGAAAATCACAAATCTGTCGACTATGTTGCATATTGTTAAGCAGTGCATAGATGCATACAGAATTATAGGCTGTATCATGTCCCTCAAAATCCATTTGCTCGATTCGCATCTTGACTTTTTCCCTGACAACCTTGGCGAATTCAGCGATGAACATGGAGAATGATTCCATCAAGATATCGCCGTAATGGAGTCACGTTATCAAGGACGGTGGAGTGTGACCATGCTTGCCGATTATTGTTGGATGCTTCATCGCGATGTACCACATGCCATTCACCGACGAAAGTCGACTGCAAAGAAATTCAAGCCTACATAACTGTTATACTTCTTGTACGAATGATGTTGTAATACTGTATGCGTTGTTAAAAAACTTCAATTGCGTATTTCTAGAGATCCCGACCTGATAGAGAAAAAACGGTTTGCAGATTTAAAAAACAGCGCATTAAAATTGACCAGAAAAACATAGAAATGTTAGAGAAAGAAAAAAAAATTTTTTTTTTGTTAGTCAGTGTAATTAAACATATTATTACTTTAGATGCGCTCACATGTGTGTCTACAAAAGACTAGACCCGCATGTGAGGATCTCAAACACTTAACTCCCACGCGAAAAGGGACTTAACAGTAGGGCTGTGCATTCTCAGAGCACATCAGTTTACAACTACTAGGATATTTTTGCTTTTAAACATGGCAGCGTTTTTATCTTCATTTTTATTACATTATTATACATAGGGACTGTGTATATTGTCACCACAGTTATAGTTATAATCTGACATCTGTTGTTAAGTTATTGATTTTCTGGTGCATTTTACAAAACTAACACAAACATTACCATGTTTTTATGAATGTGATAATTACGTTAAGGAACATAACACACATTTTAAATTATTTTCACTCATAGAATTTCTCCTACATATAAAAAACAGCGTGAGACTTTATTAGTTTGTTTTATATCACACTATTTCAAATTTTAATTAATTCGTATTATGTTATTTGTCATTTTAAAACCATATTGTGTATAATTTATGTATATTTTTGCATAAGGATTTGTGGGTGTTTGTAATGGTTTTTACTGGTTCAGCGTACAGGTTTTTGTCTCAGGGGGTTGACAGGTATGATAGACACAAAATCAAGGTGATTTTATGAAATTATTGTTTGATGTGTAATAATTAAATTTCATTGTTTTTTATTATTCAAAATAAATGTGTCCTGCTTTTTTATTATTGTCAGAACAACTGTATAGACCAATAGTTGTTAGAACCAATTCCATATGGTTGCCCCACTGCAATGTGGATTTATAAAAAAAAGGTAAAGGAACCCGTTACATGCCCATTGAGGCATATTGGGAATATGGTGTTTGGCCCATACTATCTTGACCGTCGGCACACTAGGGGTGATGTGGTCGGCATCACGCTGGCTGCCTTAACCTTCCCAGAGTTGCTCTGGTACCCATTTGGGGCTCGGTCGACCCAGGAGCCGTTTGTGGCCTAAAAAATTCCCGCCTCATCTGGGGATCGAACCATAGACCACTGCGCTAGGAAGCCAGTGCACTAACCACTATGCTACCGCGGCTTCCAATGTGGATTTATAATTAACAATAATAGGCTGGCTCCTCTAGGAGTATGACCACATAACAATGGCTGACATAAGAAAATCAATACCTTCTACAGGTAATAAATAAACAAACAACACACAGAGGTATTTTATCAGGCACTCAGTGAGAAATAAAGAAGTAGAAGACCAGACAACAGAAAAACAACAGAAGTGATAGGCTTACCGAGATTCAAACCAGGAACTTTTGAACGGAACCCACCGCCTAGCCACGGGAGCGAATCGCCACTATCCACTCTGCCAGCTACGCATTACAAAAATAATGCTTCACCGACAGAGGTCTAGCACGACCCTCCACGTGACCCGAATATGTACCATGGGACGACCCAGACTAATTATAGACGCAATCACTTCTGCAGTTTCACTATTAAACAGCATAGGCCTGATTACACAAGACAAAGACCTTAATACTATGTCTAGTAAATGATAGAAGAATGAGAATAAGTAAAGGACAGAATGTAGGTTTATTGGTATTTAGTAAACGTATAAACATATAAGGAGGGGAAACATGAGACATGTAGACAGTAAATACATAAACAAACAATGCACAATGATATTTTATAAGGCACTCAGTGAGAAATAAAGAAGTAGAAGACCAGACAACAGAAAAACAACAGAAGTGATAGGCTTACCGGGATTCGAACCAAGACCTTCCGAACGGCACCCACCGCCTAGCCACGAGAGCAAATCGCCACTATCCACTCTGCCAGCTAAGCATTACAAAAATAATGCTTCACCGACAGAGGTCTAGCACGGCCCCCACGTGACCTGAATATGTACCATGGGACAACCCAGACTAATTACAGAAGTAATGTTCTACAGGTACTCCCCTTTAATGCTATGCACAATAACAATAAGGCCTCACACGGCCAATACGCATGAAATACATTACAGAAATGCCAATGCAGCCTCCCTCAATAACTTAATCATACGTCACAGTACGACTTACACTGAAAAAACCACTGCAATGACTATCGCTCACCTTGAGTGGCAAAACTGTGACAGAGAAATACTCAAATCGTTGTCAACTTATAAATTAACAGCCTGACAGTTGAACAATCTAGACTCTACACTGTACTAGACTAATCACATAACAATCCACCTAGACTGAATATGGCAAGCTCTCAAAATCCATAGTCCATACACGAACTACACAGCTACTTGCTGGCAGAGGGAAAATAAAAACGTCCTATTCGTTCACTGTCTAGAATCTCACTGACCAATTTTGCGCCTGAATTTCCAGCTTCCAGTAGTCACACGACTTCCCGGTTTTTCTATACCTGGTGTTGCCTGGCCAACTTTTAGTCCAAAAGATGCACTGCGAAAAAGCACCGTGACAGTTATAATGTCCTGCCTTGTCCTCTTTTCCATAACACAAAAAAAAATGAATATTGTCCTCCTTTTTTGCTTAAACAATATGGTCACCTAATAGTAAAATTCATACTGGAGAGAAACCTTTCAGTGTGATGTTTGTGGTATAGGTCTTACAGGTTGTTCTTTTGTCTGAGAAGACACACAAGCACACATACAGAAGAGAAGTCTTACAAATGTGATGTTTGCGCTGTAAGGTTTAACAGCTGTAGTAGTCTGAGAACACACAAGAATACACTTAAAGGAGTAATTTTACATGTATGTTTGTGACAAGATGTATAGTAGATGGTGATGAGTTGATAGTAGATGCAGTAAAAGAGTGCTTGACTATCAAAGATACCCAGTCTCAGAAATGAGCACTGGTGTAAGAATGGCACAAGATGTAGTCAGATTGTTAAGAACTCATGTCTAGATGGCAAAGAACAGATTAAGAGCCTACCTTGCTTCTAGTTCGACTACCCTATGCTCTGAAGTAATTCCACTTTAACAATTTCACACAAGAAACCAAATGGAATTAACTTCACACAATAAAAACGTACAATAACATTAATCAGTTTATTTATACTTATTTTATTTTCTTCTTTTCTTTCTTCTTGGCAAAAGGAAATGAGATATATATATATATATATATATATATATACAAAAATATTCACAAAATGAATTTGAATTTACACCATAAAAAAGTTTCTGTGTTATTCTGTTTATCTCACTGACTATTGTCAAGAACTATATTATGGGTGTGGCGTGTGTAGATGACAAATGAAGTAACACGACGGCACTTGTACAGTTCCATGACATTTATTCTCATGATTGCACAAGTCCTGAATATCAATTACATCGTCAAGCACATTGACATTATACTCAGGCTAACATTGCCTGTAAGAAATAACTAGCTACACTATTCTCAGACTGGTCTCACTGATGTACAAAGACAGTACATAAAAAGTCCTTATGTGCGGCATTGACCCGTCGCACCTATAAAACACCACCCAGGTGTGAATCACTTATTCCAGTGATTGGCGGCATGACATATCACCATACATATTCTTTAAGAATGTCTTTCAGGCAGAACGATCAATGTCACCTTACTCCACAATAGCTCCAAGGTGGGACTAACTCATCACCTTAACATGTTCTCCATAAACATTACCAAAGTTCTTCCAGGAACACTCCTGGGTGGGACACACATCGCCTTTAACAAAACCGACATATCTTCTTCATGAATAATAACAAATTCCTGCAGGAACATCCCAGGTAGGAGAAGCATCGCCTATACAATAGGTATCACCTATAAGATCATCACAATTTCAATCACAACTGTGGTTTCACACTGTCACACAATATGAGCACACAGCTCGACCACAATTCACAGACTTGAGCATCCAGCTTGGCTGCCAAACAGAGACTACCCCCAGTCACATTTGGGTACTCTCTCAGCCACCCAGACTTGTTCACCAAACACGCTTTCTCCGTGTGCATGCACAAGTCGCAACAGTGCTGACATAAAGTCAGACAAAGAACTCAATCCCTGAATTACACTAAAACAAGTGTTGACAACAACAGTTCAGTGACCATTAACACTAATCATTATCATCATCCATACTCATGAAACTGCTCTGTGACATTCGCCTCCTCTCCAGATGGGAAACGGAGTTTTCCACTGAAGAATTAGATACATACCACAGAGCGCATCATGTACCAACTCATGATTGGATAGAAACATATCGTCTCACTGAAGAAGTTGACATAGTTCTGTGACTGGATCATTTACACAACAAAGTTTCAATGGGTGAGTCACACTCTAACCCATACCAGAGTTCTTTACAATACCTCCCATCACACAGAGGAAATGCTTAAAACTACGCTATCTTCTCATTCCAAAAATTTGAAACAAATTATGTAGGTGTATGCAATTACATAACAGTCTTGAATCAAAAATACATCATTGAAGAAAAATTGTCAACAATTTCTAACATAAATGTTAAGTCTAATACACAACAATTCCTCAGTTAGGTACATTACAAGAAATAACAATTAAACAACAGACCATGTTGCTTTATCACGCTGCATCATTATGTAATGAATGGTATGAACAAACCATAATTTCAAAAGTGTTAATGTGAAGGGTGTAATTTACTTACTATACACAAAAGCTTTTACTTCTTTCTAATCCATTCTCAGAAGATAAAATTTCCTTCACTATGATCAATTTCATTCACCAAGATAAATTTAACAATTCTACTCATATTCCATAAGTTCTCCTATCCAAAACTTTGCTCGGTCAAAATTGCATCTGTGAAGTTCTGGCATATACTGATAGCTCTTCCTCCACTGCTTCCTAAATTTCTAAGACCTTGCTCATGTCGAGAATGAGTTTTCCAGCAACTGATTCTCTTAGGAAAAACAAATTTGATATCCACATTCCACTAACTCATTGTAAACCTGACTAGAGAGGACTATCACCACAATATCATACATTAAAATTGCCATAAATTATATACAGATTGCTATCATTAAGGGCATTGATTTAATCAACAGTGTCATGCCTTAAGCAACGACTGCATACATTGATATCTACTACCAATTAACATAGTGAAGCAGTATCTCATTCAACATACATAAAGATGCCCAAAACTTCATCATAACAATGTGAAATGTATAAAGTCAATTAATATACATTCACACTGTACCATGATCAGACTATATTAACGACCTAACATTTCAAACTTTACATGTGCAATATAAACTAACCTATATAACCAAGTACATCAGCAAAAAAATTATGTCATCAGGTATTTTGTAAAGATTATCACAGTATGAGATAACTTCTTAAAATAGAGACTGTAGACCATCTCAGCAACCTGACTGTTACGCACAGATTTTTCTGAGGCAATATTTATTTACCTGTCTTGTTGGTACACTTTCATTTTTGTATTCAAAGGTACATAACTCTTGGTTAGCTGAGGTTACATTTTACAATAGTTGTTACCTTCTCTTGTGTCTTAACCTAGCGGTTTATTATTAGACCCATGTCTGGTTGTTTCCTTATATGGCTAGAATATGTCAGCTTTTCTTGGAATGTTTGCAACCTGAGTTGATGTTTATTCTTTGACCATATAAGGCTCGTTTTGGTCAGTATCTTTGCTTGGTATGTGTCCAACATCGGCCCGTTTGAGTTGAACTCAGGGGTCAAGCGCTACTGCGCATTTGTTGAATTTAAGTTGTTGAGAAAGACTTCCGTTCCAGGAGTCGAGGATGTGATCTGTGTCGGGGTAAGACGTGTTCTCGTCCACCCGAGTTTCTTTTTTCATCATAGGCAGGAAGCCTCTGTGAGTTCGATTGCAAGTCTACTGATATTAGTCCCATGTGTTTATTTCAAACGTCTGGAGACGGTTAGAATTGTGGTGTATTTCGAACGTAAAGGTAATTGATACTGGTATCAGAGAGGAGTTTGTTAAACTCATAAATTGATTATATTGGACTGAAGCTGTTGAAGCTGGAATTATACGAAATCAGCTTACTTGATATATGCATAATTTTCTGATGAACTTTATTTATGCTCATTGCTATGTCCTGCATTGTCTGTGACTCATATATGTTGATGTCTGCGTACCTGTCGTTGTGGCGTCCCAAATAAATGATGGAAAACGTCACCTGCTGTTCCTATTTATTGGACTTCCTCGTCGTGAGTCAATGTGACGTTCTCATGACCTATGTAATGTAATCTCCTGTGTGGAACTTCATCTACATATCTATCTGATATGTTCCATTAACACATCATCAATAAAACAGACATAAACTATTGAGAAGACTTTTGTTCTTCGAAGTGACGCCTCATCCACTGGGATTGGGGCAGCACTAATGCAGGATTATTCAGATACTCTGCATCCGGTGATGTATATCTCTAGGAAACTAAATGCGGCACAGAGGAATTACTCGGTTCTAGACCGTGAATAGTTGGCTATGGTTTGGTCAATTCTCAAGTTACAAAGATTCCTTCTGGGCGCGCATTTCATTGTGGAAACCGACCAGAACGCTGTTACTGCTATTCAGAGTAAAAACTTGAAGAGCTCGAGGTCCACTAAATATGCCATTGCTCTTCAACCATTTCATTTCACGGTGCGAGCTATCCGAGGTTCGGATAATGTGATGGCAGACATTTTGTCCAGATGCCCGCATGATTCCACTTGACTTTTCTGTCCTATATTTCCTGATAGACGTCGAGATTTATAACAGGTTTCTACTATAATTATATATCAGCACATCTATTCTCACTTTATGAGAATTTATAACATTGAACTGTATGATTTCCTTTTTTCTGTTACCGATTTTGGTATAACGGAAGAAGGCTAAGTTAACAATATAAGGGCCAAAAGTCCACATGGCCACAATTTATAGTCAAGAATGTATTTTATTACTGTATTAGAAAATCTAACAATTATCATATAGAATTGTGTTATTTATATTTTCGCACAAAATCATTGATGTGTGCGAGATGCTGTAAATTGAGTCAACCATGAAGTATAGCGAAGTACTAACTTACCTTGGAACGACTCTGTAGATGTGCCCTCTTAATTTATGTCCACGTCTTCTGGGATCATCTACTTAATTAGTATTATGTATAATGCATTGCATGCTTACATAATGTGATATTAGGTTATTAAAATGTGTATATCTCTATAATGCGGTATATTATGATATGACACCGCTGTTTTGATGACATTCCATTGTTTAATCCTATGATAATATATTTAATGTCAGATAAATTTGTATATGTATAATTTTGATTGCATTATAATGTTGCCAGCATTGTGGTGTATGTTGGTGGCACCTCCCTGGAATATATGTATACTTAGGGAAATACTTTCTCTTACTTACTTAGTCTACTTACTTAGTCGTTCCCTTTCTACCGTGAGGTGTAGAGGTTTGGAAGAGAGAGCGCCAGACTATTCTATCAGCTGTCTTCTTCCTGTCCTGGTTCCATTCTAATCCTCGGTCCTTCAAAGATTCTCTAATGTTGTCCTCCCAGCGGACTCTGGGTCGTCCTGGAGGTCTGGATCCCTGGCTCTTTGTTTTCCATGCTTGTCGTGGTAGCCGATCTTCTCCAATTCTGCAGACATGGCCAAACCATCTTAGTTGGGACTGTTCTATTTGGGTCTGCAGCGGGTGGGATTTTAGGCCTTGACGTATCGTCTGGCTGTGGACCATGTCTCTTCTTGTTATTTCAACCACCTTCCTCAGATACCTCATTTCTGAGGTTTGGATCTGGCTTTTGTGGGTTGTAGTCATTGCCCATGACTCGCATCCATATGTCAAGACTGGGACATAGGTGGAGCGGTAAACAGCCATCTTCGTTTTCTTACCAACCTCTTTCTTGCTGAGGAATCCTCGATTTATGGCCTGATAAAGTCTCCCAGCCGCTGCTTTTCGAGTGGCCATCTTTTCTTTGATGCCCCCCTTTCGGTCTATTATAGCTCCGAGATATTTAAAGTGGTCGACCTGCTCCAGGACCTGTTCTCCCAACTTAATCTGATGTTTTCTTTCTTTTCGTGATATCACCATGGATTTTGTTTTAGAGCTCCTTATGACCATCCCTCTCTTCTCCAGCTCTTCCTTCCAGATTTGCAGGTTGGATTGGAGATGTGTCTTTGATTTAGCAATCAGGACAACATCATCAGCAAATGCTAGCTCTGAAATACAGACCTGTCTCATCTTCCAGTACCCCACTGAATACTTTCTTGTTCTCTCCTTACATGCCTTGATGACATCGTCCATGAGGAGTATGAAAAGATAAGGTGACAGGATATCGCCTTGTCTTACACCAGTGGTGGTCCTGAACTCTTCTGACTTATAGTTTGCTGTCCTCACATAATTTCTGCAAGACTTGTAGAAGCTCTGTATAGCATGAATCAGAGGTGCTAGAATGTTCTTCCTTGCCAAACAGTCCCAAAGTTTGCTCCAGGGGACCCTGTCAAACGCCTTTTCCAGATCTATGAAACAAAGATGGATCTCACTCTTGTACTCAAGGGCCTTTTCACTCAGCTGCCTGAGTGTGAAGATTAGGTCTTGAGTGATTAAGTCTTGAGTACTTCAGTTTGCTCGATATCCGCACTGGGCTTCATCCTATTGTGGCTAAGCTAGGCATCGGAGTCTCTGCTCTAGGATTCTAGAGTAGATTTTACCAGGGACACTGAGAAGGGATATGCCTCTGTGGTTTCCACATTGTCGATTGTCACCCTTTTTGAAAATCGGTGTTATAATGGCAATCTCCCAATCCTTTGGTATGGCCTTGTTGCACCACGCTGCCTGTAGGACCCTTAGGAGTAATATGTCGCCTGATGCTCCCATGTACTTAACCATTTCTGGTTTTATACCATCATGCCCTGCTGCTTTGCCCATCTTGATTTTCTCCAGTGCTGCCTTCAGTTCTTCCATCTTTTTGTCATCTTCATCACCATTTGTATCCTCTTCTGTGCTAGAAATACTTTCTCTAAGGATCTGAAATATAGTCTCACCTGATGCTCCATGCGTCGAGCTTGCCTCACATTAGGCATTATTTTTTGGTGATACGTTTGTCCGCGCATCATTCGTGCGTTTTGAGCTTGTTGGATCTTGCTCTTGGGTTAAAAACAAAAAAGAAATGTTTCATTTTTTTTCCCGGGGGGTGCGGTCGTCTGTTACGCACAGATTTTTCTGAGGCAATATTTATTTACCTGTCTTGTTGGTACACTTTCATTTTTGTATTCAAAGGTACATAACTCTTGGTTAGCTGAGGTTACATTTTACAATAGTTGTTACCTTCTCTTGTGTCTTAACCTAGCGGTTTATTATTAGACCCATGTCTGGTTGTTTCCTTATATGGCTAGAATATGTCAGCTTTTCTTGGAATGTTTGCAACCTGAGTTGATGTTTATTCTCTGACCATATAAGGCTCGTTTTGGTCAGTATCTTTGCTTGGTATGTGTCCAACATCGGCCCGTTTGAGTTGAACTCAGGGGTCAAGTGCTACTGCGCATTTGTTGAATTTAAGTTGTTGAGAAAGACTTCCGTTCCAGGAGTCGAGGATCTGATCTGTGTCGGGGTAAGACGTGTTCTCGTCCACCCGAGTTTCTTTTTTCATCATGGGCAGGAAGCCTCTGTGAGTTCGATTGCAAGTCTACTGATATTAGTCCCATGTGCTTATTTCAAACGTCTGGAGACGGTTAGAATTGTGGTGTATTTCGAACGTAAAGGTAATTGCTCTTTCTACTTCGATCTGTAGCCAGTTAGGTTTTGACATTGTTGTTCCTACTCGCTCACTATCTACTGGCAGAGAAGAGTCTCTACTATTAGAAGTACACCCAGGTATCCTCATACCTTAGATTCATATGTATCGGGCTACTCTATGCCCAGAGAACAGTTGCTATGCTCCTTGAACTCCGCTATACTAGCGATAATACCTTAATCAAGGTTAGATCTAGAAATGTCCACAGAGGTCAACTTGAACTGTACACATAAGCCCGCCATTTCCGTGCGGCCTGCGGTAGACTTGTCTACACATCTGATTTATTGGTATCAGAGAGGAGTTTGTTAAACTCATAAATTGATTATATTGGACTGAAGCTGTTGAAGCTGGAATTATACGAAATCAGCTTACTTGATATATGCATAATTTTCTGATGAACTTTATTTATGCTCATTGCTATGTCCTGCATTGTCTGTGACTCACATATGTTGATGTCTGCGTACCTGTCGTTGTGGCGTCCCAAATAAATGATGGAAAACGTCACCTGCTGTTCCTATTTATTGGACTTCCTCGTCGTGAGTCAATGTGACGTTCTCATGACCTATGTAATGTAATCTCCTGTGTGGAACTTCATCTACATATCTATCTGATATGTTCCATTAACACATCATCAATAAACCAGACAGGAGACACCATCCTACACTGCCTCCAATATCCCTGGTGTCTACTGTGGTAGTAACATTACACGGCTACATCTCCAGCAGCAACATTAGACGTCTATACATTTTTTGGTAGCCTTGTATAAAATAATACTGCTACACTGACGACTAATAACCATGTCAAGACATTCTCAGTGGTGGCATTAAGTGCTACATCATCATCATCATCAGTTGCCATCTCCACAACGAAAGTTGGCTGTAATGGATCTCCAACGTCTTCTGTCTCTTGTCTTGGTGGTACACTCTGATAGACTCTTTCCCGTCCATCTCTTGATGTTATCTTCCCACTTATAGCGCTGTCTTCCCCTTGCACGTTTGCCTTCAACTCTCCCTTCTGTTATGGTCTTCTGCAAGGTGTTATGCCTTTTTATGTGGCCAAAGTATTTTAGCTGCCGAACTTTGACCTCCCTCATTAGTTCTCTTTTCATACCTAGATTTTCTAGGACCTCCTTATTTGTTTTCATCTCTTTCCATGCGATACGCCCCATTCTTCTATATATCCACATTTCAAGAGCCTCAATTCTTTCTTCCAAATGCTTATTCATCGTCCATGTTTCTGCACCATACAGAAATGCAGAATATATATAACACTTTATGATTCTCAGTTTTAATTTGTGAGATAACTGTTTGGATGTCAGTATACTATATGTTTCATGTTGTTGAATGTGGCTTTGGCCATTCCTATTCTCTTCTTAATTTCTGTTTCACATCTGCCATCTTCTGTCATTATATGACCAAGATATACGTAGCTCTTGACTTGTTCCAGGATTTTCCCATTTACGCTTATCTTTAATGTGGGTTTATCGTCTGTTTTGCTAATTATCATAGTTTTTGTTTTCTCAATATTAATGTCGAGTCCATATTCATGACTTATACTGTTCACTTGCTTCACTAGTTCTTGTAACTCCTGTTCGCTTTCAGCTAACAACACGGTATCATCTGCATATCTAAGGTTGTTTATTGACCTTCCACTGATGTTCAGTCCTGGTATTTCCTGTATCTGTGAAAAAATTTTCGGTGTATAAATTAAATATGCAGGGGGACAGCACACAACCTTGTCTGACACCTCTTTTTATGTCTATGTATGGTGAATAATTCCTTCCCAATCTTAATTAAGTGCTACAAGTAGTCCCAATCCAAGGCTTATCTATCCTACTGGATACATAAATTCTGGAAAAAAAATAATGATCCAGATTAGGAAAGCAAATCTGGCTATTTTCCAGGAAGCACTCTGTCCTTTCATGCCATATTATACTCTACTGTCCATACCACTCAAACATTCACTTCCATGGTAAACATATATATATATATATATATATATATATATATATATATATATATATATATATATATATATATATATATATAAATGATGGACAGGGACTTGATCTTAGTGATAAATCTAAAGTAGCATGTTCTTAACCCCACATACTGTGTCTTGACTACCAGGGTAATAAGTTTCGACTTCCCATCATAATTCATCTATTGAACAACTTTCCGTATAGTTATTAATATCTTACAGCATAAAATATGCCACAGCTCTAACACGTCACACAATCTCTGCCAGCACCCAAGCTATATTACTTACTATCACTACCCGTATCACAACAGTATCTCAAGATAACACAATATCTTCAATAATGTAAGGAGATCATCTAATGTTCCATTTATCTGGTGGCAATGTTTTGATGGCATTAAACATCAACAACTTCAGTGGCTCTCTACCTTGTGTTGCACCTTTGCCTTTGAAAATATAAGCAAGTATTAGCTCTAATTGGGCTGTAATTCCTGCACCTTCTCCCTTGAGACCATCTATTACTGTCTTCCAAACCTCTTTCTTTGCAGATTCAGTAGCTTCTGTAACTGCCACTTTAGCTACAAATTTAGAATGCTCTATCTTAGCCTTTTTACATTGCATTTCTGCAACTACAGGTACCTTCTCTAAATTTGACAGATCTGTATCAGATGTAGTCTCATGTTGCTCCTCCGTAGATTTAATTTGATCTTTCAATGCCTCGGCTTGCTGCTCTAATCTTTGTTTTCCAGCCTTACATTGCTCTTCTAGTTCATCAACTTGATCATTCAAACTCTTGCCTAAAGCAGTAAATTTCTCCTTCCAACGAGCTGACAGGACCTTGCAATGTTCCTCTTTAACTTGAGTATTACCATTGTACTCAACTAGTAGATATCCTGTTCCCTTGAATTCATTATGTATTGTGTTGAATGCCATCATAATATTCCTTTTCCAATCTCTGCGTAACAGTTTTGAATTATCCTTCTAATATTATGCGCTTTTCTAAGCCAAAAATGTGTAAGCACAAATCCAAAATTCAGGAATACATTGATGGAAGTGACCAAAGCACACATTCTTGCTTCTACTATAAAGGCATAGTTGCTAGTAACATTAAAAACGTATGACTGGATAACAGTTACTGTTAAGTAAAATTTGTGGAGGCTTTAACCCTTTGCTTTTCAATTTAGCCAAAAGGAGAAATTGTTGCCATTTCTTGCCAGTTTCGCCAAAATGCTAATCTTGTATAGACCTACGTTAAATTCCAAAATAAAAACATTATGAACATTAGTGGTGGTTGTTCGTCCATCACGGGTGATGAAGACCACTCTGTTCATCCAATTATTTAAGAATATGTTAGGTTAGTCTATGGGTACGAAGAGCCCGATGCGGGCCTGGAAAGATCTTGGACAGTGTGGGCAGGGAATGTTTTCTTCATGTGAAGGTTTTATTTCACGGTCCTTTCTAGCTTGTCTCCGCTGTTCCGCTGCTGCTCTTCTGGATAATTCGCATGCCGCTGCACCTTTACGAAGAGATGTGCGCCAAGCAGTTCGGTCTTGCGCAGCAGCTTCCCATGTGTCTGGGTTTATGTCAAAGGTTTTCAGTGACGTCTTTAACGTGTCTTTGAAGCGCTTCTTTTGGCCACCATGGGAGCGTTTACCCTTCTGCATCTCACCATAAAAGAGTATCTTTGGCAGTCGATGGTCTGGCATGCGGACTATATGACCTGCCCAGCGAATTTGTGACTGCATCAGAATAGTATCAATACTAGGGATACCAGCTCTGTCAAGAACGGCGGTATCCGGGATCTTGTCTTGCCATTTGATGTTCATATCTTCCTGAGACAGACTGTATGGAAGTGGTTTAGCTTCTTTACGTGGCGCCTGTATACAGTCCATGTTTCACATGCATATAGCAGCACTGGAAGCACCGCAGCTCTGTACACCTTCAGCTTTGTCTGTAGACTAATGCCACTTCGATGCCAAACGTTGGTGTATAGTCTGCCAAATGTGCTGCTGGCTTTGGAGATCCTGGTGTTCACCTCATCATCAATGACAATGTTCTGGGATAGTGTGCTACCAAGGTATGTGAATCTGTTCACAACATTCAGTTTCTCACCATTAACCTTGATGACTGGCTCAGTATAAACTGTGCCAGGAGCTGGTTGGTACATGACAGCCTCTGAGCCAGCATTGAGGGCACAATCATCAGCAAACAGAAGATCTCTGATGGTGTGTGATTTGACCTTGGTTTTTGCTTGAAGCCTCCTAAGGTTAAACAATTTTCCATCAATACGATAACTAATGTCGATTCCTGTGTCCCCGTCTCTAAAAGCATCAGTCAGCATAGCAGAAAACATGATACTGAACAGAGTCGGTGCAAGTACGCACCCTTGTTTAACTCCATTTGAGACAGGGAAAGGCTCTGATAGCTCACCGTTTTCCTGAACTCTAGCCTGCATTCCATCATGCAGTTGCTGCACTATTGTGATGAATGGATGAAAGAGTGACTTGCGCGGTGATTTGGATTAAAGTGAGGAAGAGTTGCGCAATTCGTCGACCTCACTCTCTCGCCTGGGTCCATCTCAATCCAGTGGCAAGACAAGTCAAGACGACTGGAGATGAAGTCAGATGCAGTGGATGACCAGGGCTTTCTACGTGCCTCGCCGTGCTCCTTACGCTCCACAGCGCGTTGCTGGTAATCGCCGTCATGCCCGTTGAACCAACAGGTGGTTTCTTCCGCGCAGTCTATCGAATCCAATCTTCGCATGCATGGGTAGGCAGACCCTAACTCACCGAAGGTTTATAACCATTCGGCTACCCTCACCTAGTTTAGCCGGCCTGTCAAAGCCGTTGTCCGGGGGTGGCCGCTGTCGCATGCTGACAGCTACGAGGAGCCACAGGTGAGAGCTGGATGCCAGGTTTGGACCAAAGGTGGCTGAGCTGCCCTGAAAAGGGCATGACAGCTCCTTCACCAGAGGTACTACCAATACCTGACTTCCCAACACCCCCATGAACATTAGTAGCGCATAGAGTAATGTCCCATGCATTTTGAAATCAAGTGAGGATTCTTGTATACCATTGTGAATCACTTACTTACTTACTTAGTCGTTCCCCTTCTACCGTGAGGTGTAGAGGTTTGGAAGAGAGAGCGCCAGACTATCCCATCGGCTGTCTTCCTCCTGGCCTGGTTCCACTCCAGTCCTCGGTCCCCCAAAGATTGTCCAATGTTGTCCTCCCAGCGGACTCTGGGTCGTCCTCGGGGTCTGGATCCTTGGCTCTTTGTTTCCCATGCTTGTTGTGGTATCCGATCTTCTCCCATTCTGTGAATAAAATAATATTTAATTTTGACTTTTAGTGTTAAAAATAATGAGTAAGCGATATAAAAGTGGAGCTAGTAAACTAAAGCGACAAAAAGAACAGAAGGAAATACTGAAGCATTTAAAGCCAATCACGTCATATGGCTTTGTACAGCAGGCAGAAACCGCCCTGCCTAACCTCTCAGATACAGAACATTCATGCTTACAAACAGAAGAAAATAAAATAGACTACACTGAGCAGCCTGGTCAGATTGATGAACAACCAGTTTATATGCAGAACACAGCCTTTCCAGAGCTTCAAGGAGAACTGTTGTCAGTAACTACCACTACAAATACCGAATCTTCTGGAGAAAGTGACAATGAAGTGAGAAGACATATAGCCAAAGAATTAACACAAGGCACTGAAGGAACATCCCATGAGATAGTTACATTAAAAGAAGCAGTCCAAGCTCATTACCATCTTAAAGACTATGAACAAGCAAATAAGCTCAGCGAAAACCCTAGAATTGCAGACACAAAAATACCAACTGTTCATGCTACTAGTGATTTCAGAGATAATAATGACGTAGGTTTATGAACGACCTTTAATAAAGAGGAAATATCATTCTGGATTGCAAAAGGCTCATTGGAATGTCAGCACTGGGATCAGCCTTTTACCAATTCGAAGCAAACATACAAAAACCAAGCCTGGTTCTGTTCAACGAATTTATTCCATTCTACTAAAGTAAATGGAGAAGCCTACCCTCGAGAATGGATAGTGTAAGGAAAAGTCTACTGTTTTGTGTGCAAACTTTTCTCTAACGAAATTACCTCAACTACAGCTTTAGCCTCTACTGGATTCGATGATTGGCAAAGGAGATGATGAAACATTTGGTTCTCCCAACAATGGTAACTTTCTTGGATTGTTTGAATTAATTGCCAAATTTGATCCCTTCCTGCATGCTCACATAAATCAGTATGGAAGTAAAGGCTGTGGTAATCCATCGTACTTATCCAAAACCATATGTGAAGAGGTTATCAAGTTGCTGGCTAGTAAAGTCAGAGAAGCAATACTTAGCGACGTCAAACAAGCAGGTTATTTTAGTTTATCCGTTGATTCAACCCCTGATGTTTCCCATGTTGATCACCTTACTGTTATTGTGTGATATGTTTCTCCTAGTGATGGATTACTAGTTGAATGCTTTCTGAGGTTTTTTGAAATGAAAGATCACATCGGAGAAAGTATGGCTGAGCTGATACTGAACTACTTCTGTGAACTTGAAATTGATTTAAGTAAATGTAGAGGACAATCATATGACAATGCAGCTAACATGGCTGGAAAGTATAACAGCGTTCAACAAAAAATTCTGGAAAGGAACAAGTTTGCAAAGTTTATTCCATGCGCTGGACATTCCCTAAATCTAGTAGGACGAACTGCAGTTGACTTGTGCCTGGATGCAATGAATTCTTTTGGTACAATAAATGAGCTTTATTGTTTTTTCTCAGCTTCTACAAAAAGATGGTCAGTGCTAAAAAGTTTCTTGCCTCCAAAGTCAAAAGTTTCTAAGCATTTATCAGACACAAGATGGGAGGCTCACGCCATAGTTACTGCAGCTATTAGCAAAATCGGCTGCTAAAATACTTTGGCCACATAAAAAGGCATAACACCCTGCAGAAGACCATAATAGAAGGGAGAGGTGAAGGCAAACGTGCAAAGGGAAGAGAGCGCTATAAGTGGGAAGATAACATCAAGAGATGGACAGGAAAGAGTCTTTCAGAGTGCACCACCAAGACAAGAGACAGAAGACGTTGGAGATCCATTACAGCCAACCTTCGTCGTGGAGATGGCAGATGATGATGATGATTGCAGTTCATATCAACCACTCGGGCTAATTTTGATGAAACTGAACCGCAAGCAACCATTATTCTACTGGATGTAGACTATAAAACTGTCAAAATAAGGCAGAGAGTAAGATAAAAAAAGCAATGATGGGGCAGCGCCCAAAGCTTTAGACAAACTTTCTCCAAGAGACAGTTTTAGAAAAAATTCATTTAATTCTGTCATGGATGCTCTTGAAGCCAACCTAGACAGAAGAGCAACAGTGTATAGGAGTGTAGCTGGCAATTTTTCATTTTTGGTGAACCTGCAAGCAACCAATAAACAAATTCATAATGGTATCGGGATGTTGATGCAAGAGTATCCAAAGGATGTTGACCTCAGTCTAGTCGATGAACTCTTGCACTTAAACCTGTACGTTAAACAAGATCACCCTGAAAAAGAAAATGTCAGCCACCAGGATATGTATCAAATAATATTCCATGAAAAAATTCAGACAGCTTTTCCAAATGTGGAAACAATTTTCAGATTGTTCCTGTGTGTAATGATTACTAATTGTAGTGGTAAAAGATCATTTTCTTGACTAAAAAAAATTAGGAATGATTTGCGGTCAACAATATCGCAAGATCGGGTTTCTGATCTTAGCATTCTTTGCATAGAAAATAATAAACTGCAACTTACTGATTTTAATGACATAATTGATAAATTTGCATTCAAAAAAACTCGAAAGAAGCTGTTTTGAGTTTCTATATAGTGTAATGTTTAAACATAGCTATGAATGATGTGTCACCCGTGTGTTACCGTGGCCCAAAAGGGGAGCAAAGAATAGTAACACTGTTCCCTTCCATGCATGTCGTAGAAAGCTACTAAGGAGGGTTGGGCATGTGGCTGGTTACCCCATCCTGTAAAAAATTTAAACCACAAAAAACGTCAACAAATATGGACAAATCAAATAAGGAAAATAAAACACAGCCATCCAAGACAGGGGAAGGTCCTCTCGCCTGGAGGCATATGATGCAACACAGAGAAAGCCGAAAGGAGTCTGTGTTGCTGACTAACCTTCTTTCTTCTAGGAGAACTTCCAGATTTGGCACCTCGAATGTTCGGACATTAAACGAACAAGAGAAAGTGGCACAAGTAGCAGCAGAAATGAGGGAATATAAAATCAAGGTTATGGGAATGTGTGAAACAAAGTGGAAGGGGGTAGACAGGAAGAAACTCATCACAGGTGAATTGGTGCTGTCCTCAGGACATGAAGACAAAAGTTCACACCACAGTGAAGGGGTAGCTCTTATGTTATCTAAAGAAGCACAGAAAGCACTCATTGAATGGGAAGCTGTTGGACCCAGAATAATAACAGCCCCTTTTAAATAAGCTAAAAAGAAAATACATGTAAATGTCATCCAATGTTATGCACCAACTAATGACAAAGAAGAGTCGGTGAAAGAAGCATTTTATACTAGACTACAGGAAATTATGGATAAAGTAAAAAAGAAGAGACGTCAAAATTTTGATGGGTGACATGAATGTAAATATAGGTACAGTCTATACCGGATTTGAAGAAGTCATGGGAAAACATGGGCTAGGAATAATGAATGAAAATGGGGAACTATTCTCAAACTTCTGTGCTTCAAATCAACTGGCTATAGGAGGAAGCATATTTCCACATAAGAGAATACACAAGGCAACATGGATATCACCAGACCATAGAACAGAAAATCAGATTGATCATATATGCATAAACAAGAAGTTTAAATCATCATTGCAGGATGTAAAGGTATATAGAGGAGCAGATGTGGCATCAGATCACCACCTTCTGATAGCCAAAGTAAAAATGAAACTCAAGAGATATGCAACAATGCAAAATTATAGACAACAATTTAATGTAGGACATCTAAGAAATCAAGAAACAAGAGACAAATTTGCGGTCACAATATCCAACAAATTCCAAGTGCTCCAACAGCTGGAAGATGTAGAGAATACAGAAGACTATTTACAGCAGGTCAAAACTGTATGGAATGAGACATGTGAAGAAATACTGGGGAAAAGGGAAAGACAACAAAAAGCATGCATAACAACAGAAACCATCAATAAGATAAAAGAAAAAAAAAACAAGAAAGCAGATTTAAACACAAGAAAAACCAGAAGTTCCAAAGCCAAGGCCCAAGAAGTGTACACAGAAGCAAACAAAGAAGTAAAAAGAAGTATCAAAAAAGACAAGAGGAAGTATATTGAGGAGTTGGCAAGAGAAGCAGAAGATGCTGCAGCCAAAGAAAATATGAGAGAACTGTATAGCAGCACAAAGAAGCTAACAGGGAAATACAAGCAAACAAGTTGCCTCATAAAAGACAAGAATGGGAAACTGCTCAGCAATATATAGGAGCAAATGAAAAGGTGGACAGAATATTTTGGTGACCTTCTCAATAGACCAGCTCCCCAAAACACCCCGGACATCCAGCCAGCAGAAGAAGAGCTACACATTAACGGTGAAAGACCAACGAAGGAAGAAATAAAGAAAGCCATAAAGCTTCTAAGAAATGGAAAAGCGGCTGGACCTGTTGGCATTCCAGCAGAGGCCATTAAAGCAGATATCGACACTGCTACAGAGATGTTATATAAATTACTTGGTAAAGTCTGGGAAAAGGAAGAGATACCAGCAGAATGGAAGGAAGGATATCTGGTTAAGTTGCCTAAGAAGGGAAATTTACAAGAGTGCACAAATTATAGAGGAATAATGTTACTATCAGTGCCAGGAAAAGTATTAAACAGGATTATCCTTGAGAGATTAAAAGAGTTCATAGACAAGAAACTGAGAGATGAACAAGCAGGTTTTCGACAAAACAGATCATGTACAGACCAGATAGCCACTTTGAGAATAATAGTTGAATAGAATTCCACACTATACATTGGATTTGTGGACTACGAAAAAGCATTTGACAGTGTAGACAGAGAATCACTTTGGAAATTGATGAGGCATTATGGAGTTCCCCTGAAGATCATTAATTTAATAAAGAAAAGATATGAAGACATGAGATGCAGAGTTCTTCACGAATGACAGCTTACAGAACCGTTTGGGATAAGAACAGGAGTGCGACAGGGATGCCTCTTGTCTCCATTTCTTTTTTTACTAGCAATAGACTGGGTTATGAGATCATCGACAACACACAATAGAAATGGAATCCAGTGTACTCTGACTAAGCAGCTGGATGATATGGATTTTGCTGATGACTTGGCTCTTCCTGTCCCATAACCGTAATCAGATGCAGGACAAATTGAAAACACTCGATGAGAGGTCACAGCAATTGGGTCTGAAAATACACAGGGAAAAGACAAAACAAATGAGAATAAATGCAGGTAATGATAACAGGGTTGAACTTGAAGAAACACAAATACAAGATGTAGAATCGTATACATATCTTGGCAGTAATATAGACAAAGTTGGAGGGACAGACAGCGATATCAAAATAAGAATACAAAAGGCAAGAGGAGCTTTCATTGCATTGGGAAATATATAAAGATCAAGAGAAATCGGATCCAACACAAAAATAAGAATCTTCAACTCAAATGTGAAGTCAGTCCTATTGTATGGCTCTCAGACATGGAGAACAACAAAGACAACAACCAAAAAGCTACAGACTTTCATAAATGGGTGCTTGCGTAGAACAAAGGGATTAAAATGGTATGACAAGGTTACCAATGTGGAACTGATGACAAGAACTAGACAAGTGCCAGTGGAACAAGAGATGAGAAGAAGACGATGGCGATGGATAGGACACAAACTGAGGAAACCTGTTGATAGCATTACAAGGCAGTCCTTGTTCTGGAACTCCCAGGGCAAGAGAGGCAGAGATAGACCAAGAAGCACATGGAGAAGAGAGCTGGAAACAGAGGTGAAAATGATGAGGAGAACGTGAAAAGAACTTGAGATGATGGCACATGACAGGAGGACTTGGCATGTGTTTGTTGAAGGCCTATGCTCCTTTTGGAGTGGATGGTTATGATGATGACTGATGTGTGTGAACATCTTCATTAGTTCCATACTTTTGTAAACTTATTAAAGGTTATAAGTTTATAAACAATCTTTTCACAAATGCCAAAATTTCAAAAATGTTATACTTTCATTGTTTTGATAATGAAGATACCGAGGTTTGTTTTTTTTATCTCAATAATCAGAGGCTTTAAGTTTGGGCCTCCCAAGTCTTCTAGCCCAGGCCTCCAGTTGCTTTAATCCGGCACTGTATTTATACTTATCGAGCTAATAAAAGGAATGTCGCTGAATTAAATTAGCTGGGGGCTTGAATGAGCTAATTATAAGATAATCCTTCACAAAATGCGGCAGTGAGACATATTCCAACAACTACAAAATAATGTTTCTGCAGCAAATCAAAATGAAAGAGAAGTAGGCATGATTTTGGATGCAGAAAGAGCAAGAACAGTAAAAGAATTTAGGTCAAAAGACTGCAAAGTATGCGCTTTATTGCAATGGGTAAAAGTTAACAGATATGTAATTTACTTTCACTTGTTAAAAGTCATATGCATTGTAAGAACAGCATCTGACCTTCACATTCCCACTTACTATATATTAACATTTGTTGTGTTAAATATTGAGAGCTTCTACAAGTCTTGCAGAAATTATGTGAGGACAGCAAACCATAAGTCAGAAGAGTTCAGGACCACCACTGGTGTAAGACAAGGTGATATCCTATCACCTTACCTCTTCATACTCCTCATGGACGATGTCATCAAGGCATGTAAGGAGATAACAAGAAAGTATTCAGTGGGGTACTGGAAGATGAGACAGGTCTATATTTCGGAGCTGGCTTTTGCTGATGATGTTGCCCTGATTGCTAAATCAGAGGCACATCTCCAATCCAACCTGCAAGTCTGGAAGGAAGAGCTGGAGAAGAGAGGGATGGTCATAAGCAGCTCTAAAACAAAATCCATGGTGATATCACGAGAAGAAAGAAAACATCAGATTAAGTTGGGAGAACAGGTCCTGAAGCAGGTCGACCACTTTAAATATCTCGGAGCTATTATAGACCGAAAAGGAGGCATCACAGAAGAGTTGGCCACTCGAAAAGCAGCGGCTGGGAGACTTTTTCAGGCCATAAATCGAGGATTCCTCAGCAAGAAAGAGGTTGGTAAGAAAACGAAGATGGCTGTATACCGCTCCACCTATGTTCCAGTCTTGACATATGGATGCGAGTCATGGGCAATGACTACAACCCACAAAAGCCAGATCCAAACCTCAGAAATGAGGTATCTGAGGAAGGTGGTTGAAGTAACAAGAGAAGACATGGTCCGCAACCAGATGATCCGTCAAGGCCTAAAATCCCACCCGCTGCAGACCCAAATAGAACAGTCCCAACTAAGATGGTTTGGCCATGTCTGCAGAATGGGAGAAGATCGGCTACCACGACAAGCATGGGAAACAAAGAGCCAGGGATCCAGACCTCCAGGACGACCCAGAGTCCGCTGGGAGGACAACATTAGAGAATCTTTGAAGGACCGAGGACTAGAATGGAACCAGGCCAGGAAAAAGACAGCCGATAGATTGGTCAGGCGCTCTCTCTTCCAAACCTCTACACCTCACGGTAGAAGGGGAACGACTAAGTAAGTAAGTGTTAAATATTGTTTGACTACACTTCGATTACGGAAACAACGGCAAATGGGTTGATTTGCCATTGCCCTAAAGACGCCACTAGACGTGATGGGAAACAATGGCAAAGAAAACCTATCTGCTGTTGCCCTAAGACGCCACTAGGCGTAATGGCCACTGACTGCTTTGACGGTCGGTGGCTAAGGACAGAAGAAGAAGAAGATATTGCAATTCCGTAGGTCTGTCTATTCTTAACACTTCATGCAGTTTCTAAATGGTGCGACGAAACCAGCTCCGTGGTCAATCCTTACAAAGCCTGTGTGCTTTGCTGCTCCTTGAATAACTCCATATTGAAAGCAGATCTTTCAGACATTACTCTCAGTGGACAGAAAATTGAAAGGCAGAATCAGCTGAAATACCTTGGAGTAACATTCGATCGTGGGCTATCATATAAGCACCATGCTGATCACATCATACAGAAGTGCAAGAGAGGTCTGGCAGCCCTAAAAACGATGGCTGCAGCACACCTGGAGCAGAGACTACTGTTTCTCTTGTATTATCAGCTGGTCTTGTCTGTAATCGAGAATGGCCTGGGAATAGTCACGCTGTCAATATCACAGTGTGAACGACTGGAACGCATTCAAAACGACGGGATGCGTATAGTCTTGCGCTGCACTCGGGATACCCCTATCGTGATGATGCGGCGCATGATTGAATTGCTGTCAATTAGATCCAGATATACGATGGCCCAGGTAAAAGTGTAGATGTGTGTAACCACAGACAAAAGGTGTCCCCTGCATGGGAACATAGCTGACATCAAAGGAGCGAGAATAAAGAGGGGGATGTCATAGATGGCGCATGCGGAGGAGATTATTAGACAGGTAACACCAGTTGAAAGTATATTCAAGGGAGAAGAGTGGATTAAGTCAGATGAGAGCTCGATGAACTACCAACAAGTCATCATCAGCCTTGGTAGAGAATGCAGAACTTGGGCCAATGTGAGAGCAGAGCTGGAAGTTGATCAGCTTATAAATGATAATGCTGGGGATGATGATGCCATTGTGTACATTGATGGGTCTGTAATCTGTGGTAATAAACCAAGGTGGGGGCTTCTCTGCTAGAGTAAAGGGCAGAACCGTCGCTGTACATAGTGGGGCTTACACGATAACAACCTCCAGCATGAGAATGTAGGTAGAGGCAGTTTTTGCAGCCTTAAGATGGCTGTCTGGGACTTTATTATCAAAGGCAGTTATTGTATCAGACTCACAATCCATGCTTCGAAAGGTCAAAAATGGTTGGCTTCGACATGAATGGAAAACTTCCATAGAAGCATCGAATCTTCAAGAACTGGTATGGATCTACTGTCCTGGTCATGCCGAGGTACGTGGCAATGAAAGAGCTGACAAAAAAGCTTCAAGAGCACCCATAAAAGGTGCATTTGCCATGGATAGGGAAGAAATACTGAGGGCTTTCCCTATTCGTCTATTAGAAAATGCCACTGCAATCATCAAGGCTAAGATTGCTGGAATTCGGCATCAAACGTAAGACCAGCAGGGATGGACGTTTGAGAGGATGCATCTGCCGTGTATACAACCAGTGCGCAGCAAGAGATTAAATTAAAGATTTAATAACAGATGAATGGAAAGCAGAGTGGGTTAAAAATCTGAAAGGAAGACATGCATACAAGATGTTCAAGACTCCAATAAGAACATGTCAGATATCTAGGGAATTGAAAATTCCCAGTAATAAGAAACTTCTCAGACTACAGCTGGGAAAAGGCTATTTCAGAATAGAAGAACCTTACTGTGCAGAATGTAGGCCTATTATAGACAATAATATAGAACATCTCTTGTTAAAATGTAAGAGGTATGAACAAATAAGAATACCAATATTAGATTATTTGCAAGCATCCAACTTACCTATAAATATAGAAGAGTTGTTGAGAATAGACAGACCTAGGGAACTGCATAATATAGTCAAACAATATTTAACACGAACCGATGTTGATATATAGTGGCTGGAAATGTGAAGGTCTGATGCTGTTCTTACAATGCATATGACTTTTAACAGTTGAAAGTCAATTAAATATCTGTTAAAGTCAGTTATATAACTGGAACGACCAGGCCTTTCCATCCCTCCACTTTAATAATATTCTTGTTCAGAGTTTCTTCGATTCTTCTTTATTTATAGGTACATTTGATTCCTGCAAATAATCTAATATTGGTATTCTCATTTGGTCCTACCTCTCATTTTTTAAATAAGAAATGCTCTATTGTCTTGAAGATATCCTGCACAGTAAGCTAAAGTTCTTCTATTCTGAAATAGCCGTTTCCCAGCTGTAGTCTGCGAAGTTTCTTATTACTGGAAATTTTGATTCCCTAGATATCTGATATTTTCGTATTGGAGCCTTGAACTTCTTATTTGAATGTCTTCCTTTCAGATTTTTATCCCACTCTGCTTTCCATCCATCTGTTTTAAAATCTTTAATTAACCTCTTAATCTCTGATTTACTCATCCCTACATTTAGTAGATGTGTATCAGTACCTCGCTCCATGATAGAAAACTCTTTACAGAGCGATACAACAGGAGGCAATCTGATCATCAGAAAACAAACATTACACGATACAACGAATACTCCATAAGGGGAGGTCACTGTGCTTTAAAATGTCCGAGTAGTATAGTCAGACCGGTTCTCGTTGGGACTTTGCCATCTTTAGCTTAAGAGCGGAGTCAGGGCTACCCACGTACTGCTGGGTAGACTTAAGAGTGGCGCTATCTGGTTTCGAACTCGGTCACTCTGCTTTTTTGCCAGCTCGGCAGTTTACATTTGAAGGCGGAAGGCCAAAGATACGCACCTCATTTTTGTATATTCCTTCATGAAGTTTGAGAAAGACACCATTTATACTTCAAAAGGAACTATCTCCAGAACTGTACGAAGATGGCGAAATGTGAAGAAATACCACAAATAAAACAGGAACTAGATTATGAGGTAAGGTCATCATCATCAGCTGCCATCTCCACAACGAAGGTTGGCTGTATTGGATCTCCAACGTCTTCTGTCTCTACTCTTGGTGGTGCACTCTGATTGACTCTTTCCTGCCATCTCTTGATGTTATCTTCCCACTTATAGCGTTGTCTTCCCCTTGCACGTTTGCCTTCACCTCTCCCTTCTATTATGGTCTTCTGCAAGGTGTTATGCCTTTTTATGTGGCCAAAGTATTTTAGCTGTCTAACTTTGATCTCCCTCATTAGTTCTCTTTTCATACCTAGATTTTCTAGGACCTCCATATTTGTTTCCTTCTCTTTCCATGAGATGCGCCCCATTCTTCTATATATCCACATTTCAACAGCTTCAATTCTTCTTCCAATTGCTTATTCATCATCCACGTTTCTACACCATACAGTAATGCAGGATATATATAACACTTTATGATTATCAGTTTTAATTTGTGAGATAACTGTTTAGATGTCAGTATATGTTTCATGTTGTTGAAAGTAGCTTTGGCCATTCCTATTCTTTTCTTGATTTCTATTTCACATCTGCCATCTTCTGTTATTATATGAAAAAGATATGAGTAGCTCTTGACTTGTTCCAGGATTTTCTCGTTTATGCTTATCTTTAATGTGGGCTTTATCATCTGTTTTTGCTAATTATCATAGTTTTTGTTTTCTCAATATTAATGTCGCTTCGATAATTTAAAAACAGAAAAGCTTCTAGGCCTAACGATAAACGTAACCTTAACACAATCACTGTATTGATCTTGTTTAAATTAAAGAAACACAAACAAACAAAACAAACAAGCCTTAACATAAACCCAGGTTGAAATGATGAACAGACCAGCCATCTTTTCAGTATGGCTTTGAAGCAAAATTCAGAGACGCTGTAAATAGGGGTTAGGTTTAGGAATCCTAACCCTAATAACATGTGTGACTTACTTGGATGACGTCGAAGAAACGTCCCACTCTACTTAATTTCGTTTCAGACTCATACCGTATTTCAAGCTTTTTTTACACACAAAAAAACCCATTAGGGTTAATATATCGTTCAATGCAAAAAGGATAATGTTCACTTTTTTTGTCCTGAAAAGGAGGACAAGAGAGGACACTATAATGAAAAAGTAGGACATATTTTTTTCAATAAATAAATGACAGTGAAACTTATTTTTTGCATACTGGACAATAAGAAAGTTAGTTGCTTATCCTTTACAGGATGTGACAATCAACTCCAGCTTTTATTGGCTGTTTGTGATTTTTCTAGGCAACAACTTTTTTATCATTCAGTAGTTTGCCATTGCTTTCTGAACGGTACGGCGCTTATACCATTGTTAAAAATCCACACAAAGCGATCTGCTACCAAACTGCCTGCAGCAGATTTCAAACCTGGTATATCTGGATTATGAAACTGCGTTCATATCCATTAGGCCACAGACGCTGACACTGGACGATAAGTTCATCAAATGACCTTGATTTTGTATTTATTTATATATTTCTGATGATAAAAATCGTTCTTAACAAAACTGGATTTCTGTTTAAATACACACAGATGCACATCGTTGCCCTCTGCATTACACCTAGTTCCCTATAACATTTTGTTATAATTATCCCAAGTAAATGCAACATATTTCTATGCGGAAGTCATATTTTCTACAAATTTTCTCTTTTAAATTCATCTGCAGTCTCACTTTTTTCATTTTGGCAAAAGCATTGGTTTGTGTAATATCATCAATGTTTAATTAATATTTAATTGGATATTAAAATTATTTGTAACTTGCAATAAATAGACAATACAATTTTAATTGACCAAACCTAGTGCAGTGTTAGGCAATGGCCTTAGTAATTTTAGGGCCCTATTTGGGCCATTCTAGTGGTGCCCTCTGGAATTCAGATTAGTTTTGATATAATGTTTTTTATATCGACATGTGGCAATATAAACATAGATATTGTTTTATTTTTGTGACAGTGTTATTGCTTATACTTTTGATATCTAATCTGAAATAATCTTCATTCCTTAAAGTCTTTTTTTGTTTTCAAAACTGAAAGTGGGGAACCCGATTGAGGAGCCCCCTGTGAGCGCAGGGCTTAATGGATCAAATAGGCCAGATCAGCCTATGGTCGGCCGTAACCCTGTTATTATTTAAAGTGTTTGTTTTTTTTGTAACAGAAACAGAAAGCGATAAATACAAATTGTGAGGTTAAATAGTGTATGCAATTGATCCAACAACATAAAATCATTTGGGATTGTTGATAATTATTTTCTCGATTCAGCGGAGTCATTCTCGTAATTTAGTCTATCGATTTTGCCATTAACAAAAATCCAGCTGGACACACAGTTTGGGCATGAAAGTCAGACAAATCTAGATGTCTGGTAACTTATTTTAAAGTCCACCTAACTAGAAAGTGATATCTATAGCCACATGAGGAACATGGTGGCAGATATATACGAATGTAGTTTTTAACCTGAGTTATGTGTGTTGTGTAGGCCTATATATTTATTGTGACAAAAAACTAATGATCTAAAACCTGATCACAACTGATATTTTCACTTGGAAGGCCAGCTGCAATAGATCTCTAGTGTCTTCTGTCTCTTGTCTTAATGTTGATTATAATACTGGCTACAATAGATCTCAAGTGTCTTCTGTCTCTTGTCTTAATGTTCATTATAATACTGGCTACAATAGATCTCAAGTGTCTTCTATATCTTGTCTTAATGTGAATTCGCTATAATAGACTTTTTCTCATTAGTTTCTTGATGTTTTCTTCTTACTTACAGCACTGTTTTTCTCTTGCACAAATGCCTTCAACTTTTTCTTTTATTATGGTTTTCAACAAAATGGTAGGCCTGTGTATTTTTATATGATCAAAATATAAATAACCTCTAGTTCATTGTATCACTGGAGAACCACACATTCTTACTGTTCTCATATTGTACAGTTGGTTTCTTATTTTCTAGAATTATGCTGTACTGGGGCTATTCTATAAATTATCTCATACATGATGTTAATATAGTGCCCAAGTGTTTGAATGTTTCTACTTCTTTGAGATTGGTACCATTTTTGTATATTTGACATTCTGTCTCATACCAGTACAGAATTTATTGGTATTGTTGGAAGTAAAACATATTTTCAAATATTAGCAGACCTCACTTGGATGATTGAATTAAAATGAATAAATAAGATTTTTACTTTTAAATTTTGACTACATCTCTACCATTACTGTACTCTTATGTACAAACAACATGACTTTATTATTATGGATATGTCAATGACACAGATCAATACATACATCTTACCAAACATAGTGTACATTGTTATGTCAAAAACACTGATCAATGCATACATCTTATTGAACATAGTGTACATTGTTATGTCAAAGACACTGATCAATACATACATCTTATTGAACATAGTGTACATTGTTATGCACGAAACCGTTTGACTTGAATAAACATGAAGTTTGCACTAAGCACAGAGTGGTAATGATTTTCTTTACATTTTTAGAAATAAATTGTTCAAATTTTCCTGCAGTGAATGTATTTGCATTAATGAAAGTGGAAAAAATATTCTCATTTCCAGTACACTGTCACTGGTAGGACTGAATTAAAATATATAAAGAACTTTAAAAAAAAAAAAACATTTACCAGGGTTTGAAAGCAGAATGTTTGTTTAGAAGGCACACATACTCACCACTAAACCACCAAAGCACCTTGATATATGTGTTTTTTAACGTTTAATTATTGCCTGCCTCAGTTAACACATTGTTTTGTTGTTAGGCAGGGACATGCTAAGGAAATTATTAGGGAAGATAGACAAAATTTAACTGTATTTCAGTGAATTTATAATTTTTATAAGTGTTCTCAAAATCCCAGTTAAATATGCCTATTTCAGATTTTTTTGTAAAACCAGTGTATGATGCCATAATTGTTTGTCTGTGAGGCTGCTAAAAATGTGAATTATGGCATCATATATAAATGTCCGATTAACAGATGAGTGAGAGTGCTGGTCCCTCTCAGCAAAGGTGTTGGGTTTGATCCACAGTATCAAAGCAATTCTGTCTACCCAGCTGTAAATGGATACCTGACTTTGCCCTTGAGTTAAGAAGGAAAAGGCAGTGAAGATGGAAACTGGTCACCACACGTCCCAATGCTGGACCTAGTCTCTAACACTTCTCTCCTCTACAGCAGTATCTGTACCTTTATCTTTTATGTAGAAGTAATATTTAATGCTGCAGTGATATCATTTCTACTAAGGACACATTCAGTGCATTACATACTTTAGATTTTACTTACTTAGTCATTCCTCTTCTAGCCTGAGATGTAGAGGTTTGCAGGAGAGAACACCATACTGTTTTATCTGCGGTTTTCCACCTGGCCTGGTTCCAGTCTATTCCTCAGTCCTTCAGGGTTTTGTCTAAAGTTGTCCTCCCAGTAAACGTGGGTGGTCCTGGAGAACTGGATCCCATATTTGTTATGGTAGCCAATTTTGTTGCATTCTGCATACATGGCCAAACCATGTTGTTGGGACTATTCCTCTTGAGTCTGCAGGGGCTGAGTTTTGAGGCCCTGATGCATTGTCTCATTGTGAACTATGTCTCGTCTTGTTACTTTTACTACCTTCTTCAGTTACTTCATTTCTGAGGTTTGGAGCTGGCTTTTGTGGGTTGCGGTCATTGCCCATGACTTGGGACATAGGTGGAGCGATACACAGCCATCTTTTTTCTTTTGCCAATCTCTCTTTTACTGAGGAATCCTCAATTTATGGCCTGAAAAAAAACTCCCAGCTGCCATTCTTTGGGTAGCCAATTCTTCTGAGATGCCTTTCTTCCAGTCTGTGACAGCTCCAAGGTATTTAAAGTGGTTCACTTGGTCCAGGCTCCGTTCTCCCAGCTTAATCTTATGCATTTTTTCTACTCTTGAGATCACCATGGCTTTAGTTTTGGAGCTGCTGATAACCATACCTCTCTTCTCCAGCTTTTCCTTATATACATGCAGGTTGGATTGATGATGTGCCTCTGATTTAGCTATCAGGGCACCATCATCAGCAAATGCCAGCTCTTAAATACAGACTTGTCTCATCTTCCAGTACCCTACTGAATACTTTTTGGTCCTTTCCTTACATTTATTGATGACATCATCCATAAAGAGTATGAAAAGCTAAGATGATTGAATATCATCCTGTCTTACACCTGTGGTGGTCCTGAACTCTTCTGACTTATAATTTGCCATGCTCACATAATTTCTGCAAATCTTGTAGAAGTTCTGTATAGCTTGGGTCACACATGCTGAAATTTTCTTTCTTGCCAAGCAGTTCTAAAGTTTGCTCTAGCGGACCTTGTCAAATGCCTTCTGCAGATCTAAGAAGCAAAGACGCATCTCATCTTTATACTGAAGAGCCTTCTTCAGCTGCCTGAGTGTGAATATAAGGTCTTAAGTACTTTGATTTTGCTTGGAACCCACACTTGACCTCATCCATTTGTGACTCAGTCTGAGTTTCTGCTCCAGCATTCTAGAGTAAATTTTACCAAGGGCATTTAGCAGGGATGTGCCTATGTGATTTTCATATTGTCAGTTGTCACTCTTTTTGAATATGGGTGTTATTATAGCAATGTCCCAATCCTTTGGCATGGTCTTGTGGCACTAGGCTGCCTGAAGGACCCTCAGGAGTCATACTATCATGTTATGCTGCTTTGCCCACCTTAATTTTCTCCAGTGCTGCCTTCAGTTCTTCCATCTTGATGTCATCTCCATCACCACTGGTTTCCTCTTCTGTGACAGCGTTTATCATTTCTGAGGCTTGACCTTGCTTACAGTCAAGGAGCTCTGATAAATGTTATTTCCATCACTTCCTTTTGGGTAGTATGCAATCTGTCATGTTTGTCTTTTATAAATTCAAGAGGGCACTACTTTTTTCCTTTCTTGTGTTCTTTAGTGTCTTGATGAACAATTTCTGATTTTTTTTAAGCATCTTTTTCTAGCTTTTTTCCAAATTCTTCCCAAGATACCTGTTTTGCTGCTAGCACCTTGTTCTTTGCTCCTGTTCTGAGTATCACATATTCTCTATATTGCTCTGTTTTTTTCTAGCTGTTTTTTTATATTCTAAGTATTGTTTCCATGCTTTTTCCTTTTCTCGTTTACTTCTTCTGTCCACAAGGTGTCCTCTTACCATTCTTCCCAAGTCGAACTTCACCACATGCTTTTGCAGCTGTTTTTATGATAAATTTAAGCCAGAGGGTTTTGAGGTCATCAGGTCATAGTTCAGATTTCTTACTTCTGTCAAAATATGCCCTTGACACTGGGTCTTAACTTCTGGCTCTCTTAGATTGTAGGTCTTAATGCTCATCTCTAATGTTTGTTTACTAAGTTTCTTGTGTGATGGTGGGCAATGTCAAGGCCAAGCAACTCTTTTAGTTGTTTTTTTAATTGTCTGTAGTTAGTGATCACTTCCAATCTCTGGTCCTCTCCAGACATGCTTGAATGAGCTCATCCTAACAGTGGCAAAATTAATGACTGATTTATCAATCTTAGTTGGTTCAAATCTGGTGTATGTATGTTTGTGCTTATGGGAGAATTTTGTGTTTATACTGACAAGGTTTTGTTCAGTGCAGAATCTAAGGAGTCACTTTCTTTTGTCATTTAGCGTATCTTCTTTATATCTTTCAATACCTCCTCCCCATCTAGACTGGTCATTTCCAACTATGGCTTTGAAATCTCCAAGAAGGATAATTTCATCCAGGCAGTTGTCCACTGTCTTTTGAAGCAGCTCAAATAATTCTTCTTTGACATCTGCTTGCTCATCTTCATTTGGACTATACACAATAACAAGGTTGACTATGGTGTCTCCTTCTTTTAGATTTAGCACCATAAAGCGCTCCAAGACAAAGTTCCAGCTTTTGATGTTATTTATCTCAATGTTAGCCACAATACAACCCACACCCCCTTTAGTTGTGTCAGTTGTGGGGACACCACTGTAGAGCAGCAGGTTACCACTGAGGTCCACAACTCCTTGCCTTTTTTTCTTTGTTTCCATCAGAGCCAGAATGTCCAATTTTGTTTTTCTCATCTCTTCCACCAGCTCCTCCTCTTTCTCATTAAAACTTCTACAATTCCATTTATTCCAGTTTGTTGCCTTCAAGATCAGTCCAGTTGTCTCTCCTGTGGTTCTTGTAATCATATTTTAAGCAAAACAGGTGATTAGCATTTAGTGCCTTTGTGTGACAGAGGGGCTGCCTCGTTATGGCCACCATACATGCCACCCACCTAACTGTGTCAGCTAGGCTTGGGATCAGACTTTAGATTTGTGTGACGGAGGGGCTGCCTCCTTACGGCCTCCATACATGCCACCCACCTAACTGTTTCAGCTAGGCTTGGGATCAGACTTTAGATTTGTGATTATTAAACCACTGCTACTCTCAGAATTTGTCTGCTTGTAACATGATGAATACTTGTGTGTGCCACTGAATTATTTTGTTTGATAGATGGATCACCATTTTCATTACATTTTTCATATACTCATATTAATCTCACTAAATAATTCTCATGTTTTGTTTCCCTGCCAGAATCTTGATGGTCATAACTACACTGAAGACTGTGGTAGTCATGTTCAGATAGTTGACATCATGGATACAAAAACACCAAGAATTATGAAAGTAGAACAACCTGGCTTATGTAAAGATGAAGGTAATGAACTGGTAGTCATGTAGATGAAATAATGTTTTCATTTATTTATTTTTTTTAGTATTTTTTATTTATTTCTGAGAATCAAATTATGCATTTTTAGTAAAAAAATTTGTAAGATCAGAATATCACTTAGGATACCATACACAGAGATAATAGCGAATCTGCTCATGAACAGTTTGCACCTCTAGAATGGCCCAAATCAGGCCCCAAAATTACTAGGGCCATTGCCTAACACTGCACTAGGTTTGGTCAATTAAAATCGCATTGTCTATTTATTGCAAGTTACAAATAATTTTAATATCCAATTAAATATTTAATTAAACATTGATGATATTACACAAACCAATGCTTTTGCCAAAATGAAAAAGTGAGACTGCAGATGAATTTAAAGAGAAAATTTGTAGAAAATATGACTTCCACAGAGAAATATGTTGTATTTACTTGGGATAACTATAAAAAAATGTTATAGGGAACTAGGCATAATGCAGAGGGCAATGATGTGCATCTGTGTGTATTTAAACAGTAATCCAGTTTTGGTCTGGCATTTCCATTTATTATCATGCAGCAGTACTCAGAGAAAAAAAGAAAAAACCTTAAACAATAATAGAAATAAAAACTCACACATTGTGTAATAGTTCACGTCATAACAAATTTCTTGAGTTTCCCTGTCCCATCAAAACCTCAAAGTTATCAAACGCTTAATCATGGCCTTACTGCAGTCCTCCTCACTTTCATATTTTACCTAAACCAATTTTTTTTTACTGTACCATATTTGTTTTTTATCTTTGTTCACTATCAATCATTCAATCACTACCATTTAGCTTCCCAAGGAGCATAGATTGTAAACAAACACATGTCAAGTCGTCCTGTCACATGTCAAGTTCTCCTGTCACATGTCAAGTCCTCCCTGTCATGTGCCATCAGCTCAAATTATTTCCACATCATTTTCACTGTCTCCTGTTCTCCTCTCCATGAGTTTTTAGTCTACCTCTGCCTCTCTTACTCTGGGGGTTACAGAACAAGGACTGCCTTGTAAGGCTATCAGCAGGTTATCTCAGTGTGTGTCCTATCTATTGCCATCATCTTCTTCTCATCTTTTTTCACTGACAGTTGTCTGGTTTTTTTGTCATCTGTTTTGGTGACCATCTTATACCATTTCAATCCTTCATTCTACACAAGCATCCATTTATGAAAGTCTATAGCTTTGCTTTTGTTGTTTTCCATGTTTCAGATCCATACAATAGGACTGACTTGATATTTGAGCTGAAACATTTTTTTTTAAAACTTGATTTCTCTTTATCAACATATATTTCCCAATTCAATGAAAGATCCTCTTGATTTCTGTATTTTTAGTTTGATATCCTTGTTTGTCCCTCCAGGTTATGTTGCTGTTAAAATATGTGTATAATTCTACATCTTGTAAAGGTATTTCTTCAAGTTCTATCTTGTTATCATTTCCTGCATTTATTCTCATTATCTTTGTCTTTTCCTCGTATATTTTTAGACCCACTTGCAGTAATCTCTCATCAAGTATTTTCAATTTGTCTTGCATCTGATTTACGGTTTTGGAATAGAAGAGCCAAGTCAAATTCCGCCTAGTCTGATCCCAATGCCAGCTGACAAAGGAGGTGGGTGGCATGCAAGGAGGCTGTAAGGAGGCAGCCCCTTCATCCTGCAAATGCACAACATGCCAGTTACCTGTTTGCCTTAAAACCCAATTACTGTAATACAAGAGAAAAAAAACCAGACTGATCTTAAAGGCAATGAATTGACATGGACTGTGAACTGTGACCTGCAGATCATGGAATATTAGAATTATAAATGGGAAAGAAAAGGAGCTGGTGGAGGAGATGTTAGTTGCTTATCCTTTACAGGACGTGGCAATCAACCCCAGCTTTTATTGGCTGTTTGTGATTTTTCTAGGCAATTTTTTTCATTCAGTAGTTTGCCATTGCTTTCTGAACGGTACAGCGCTTATACCATTGTTAAAAATCCACACAAAGTGATCTGCTACCAAACCGCCTGCAGCAGGTTTCAAACCTGGTATATCTGGATTATGAAACTGCGTTCATATCCATTAGGCCACAGACGCTGACATGACGAGGAGATGATGAAGGCAAAATTGGAAATCCTGGCTCTGACAGAAATGGTGAAAAAGAGACAAGTAGTTATGGATCATGATGGGGACGCATGTTCTCTTTAGTGGAGTCCCCACAACTGAAAGAATGAAAGGGGGTATAGGTTGTGTGGTGGCTAACAATGAAATAAATAACATCAAAGGCTGAAACTTTGTCTCAGAGCACATGCACATTATGATGCTAAATCTAAAAGAAGGAGAAACCATATTCAACGTATGGGCCAAATGAAGATGAGTGAGCAGATGTTAAAGAAGAATTCTTTGAGCTGCTTCAAAAGACAGTGGACAACTGCCTGGATGAAATTATCCTTCTTGGAAAATTCAATGCCATAGTTGAAAATGACCATGCTAGATGGGGGTGGAGGTACTGGAAGATACAGAGAAGATACACTAAATGACAAAAGAAAGTGACTCCTTAGATTCTGCACTGAGAAAAACATTGTCATTATGAACACAAAGTTCTCCCATAAGCGCATTCATGCATTCACCAGATATGAACCAACTAGAATGATAAATTAGTGATTGACTCTGCCATTGTTAGGAAGAGCTCATTCAAGCAAAGTGGAAATCAGAAGCATATCTGTTCTCATTGTCCCTTGTAAAATCTACTTTAGAATCCTGGAGCAGGAACTCAGATGCCTAGCTGAGCCACAATTGCATGAAGTCCAATGTGGCTTCTGAGCAAACAAGAGTACTCAAGACTCTATCTTCACACTCAGACAGCAGAGTGAAAACATCCTTGAGTATAAAGGTGAGATGCATCTTTGTTTCTTGGATCTAGAAAATGCATTGGACAAGGTCAATTGGAGCAAACTTTGGGACTGCTTGGCAAAGAAAACATTCCAACACCTCTGATTCATGCTATACAGAGCTTTTACAAGTATTACAGAATTTATGGGTGGACAGCAAACCATAAGTCAGAAGAGTTCAGGACCATCGCTGGTGTAAGACAAGATGATATTCTGTCACCTTATCTTTTCATACTCCTCATGGACGATGTCATCAAGGCATGTAAGGAGAGAACAAGAAAGTATTCAGTGGGGTACTGGAAGATGAGACAGGTTTGTATGTCAGAGCTGGCATTTGTTGATGATGTTGACCTTCTTGCTAAATCAGAGGCACATCTTCAATCCAAGCTGCTAGTTTGGAGGGAAGAGCTGGAGAAGAGAGGCATCATCAGCAGGTGCAAAACAAAAACCATGGGAGAACAGGTCCTGGAGCAGGTCAACCACTTTAAATACCTCTGAGCTGTAGAGTTAGCTACCTGAAGAGCAGCAGCTGGGATACTTTTTCAAGCCATAAATTGAGGGTTCCTCAGCAAAAGAGAAATTGACAAGAAGACGAAGATGGCTGTATACCACAACACTTATATCCCAGTCTTGACGTATGGATGCGAGTGATGGGCAATGAATACAACCCAGAAAAAGTCAGCTCAAAACCTAAGAAATGAGGTATCTGAGTAAGGTGGTTGAAGTAACAAGAAGAGACATGATGCGCAATCAGACAATATGGCAAGGCCTCTAAACTCAGCCACTGCAGACTCAAGTAGAACAGTCACAGCTATGATGTTTTTGCCATGTTTGTAGAATGGGAGAAGATCGGCTACTACAACAAGTATGGGAAACTCCAGAATGACCCACAGTGTGCTGGGAGGACAACATTAGAAATCTCTGAAGGACCAAGTACTTGATTGGAAACAGGCCACGAAGAAGTTGGCCAATATGATAGTATGGTGCTTTCTTTTGCAAACCTCTACACCTCACGGTAGAAGAAGAATAATAAAGTAAATAAGAGCCAAGCCATCTAGATCATCAAGCTGTTTAGTCAGATTCCTCTGTATTCCATTTCTGTTCTGTGACATCAGTACTTTCATAATACAATCTATTGCTAGTAAGAAAAGACATGGAGACAAGAGACACTCTTGTTGCACTATAGTTCTTATCTCAAATAGTTCTGTAAGTTGTCTTTATTGAAGAATAAGTTTTCTTTATTAAATTAATGATTTTTATTTGAACTCCATAATGCCTCATTAATTTCCAGTGCGATTCACTGTCCACACTGTCAAATGAATTTTCATGGTCCACAAATTCTGGAGATTATCACAGATGAGAAAAGATTAGTTGATAAGGCAGGCTCCTTTCAGCTTTCTCTGAGCTGCTCCATGAGCATCCATTTTAGAGAACCTTCTACTGTCATGGGCAACTTAATTGACTTGTATTATTTTTTGACCAGTCTATTTTGTTTGATGAAGTTTTTGTGATAAAAATGTGTTAACAGGATCTAGTAACCGACACCATGCCCACACCTACTTAGTCACTTGTTGCAACATCCATGATAGGAAACAGTGTTACTGTTCTTTGTTTCCCTTCTGGGCCCAGGTAACACTTACTTACTTAGTCGTTCCCCTTCTACCATGAGGTGTAGAGGTTTGGAAGAGAGAGCGCCAGACTATCCTATCAGCTGTCTTCCTCCTGGCCTGGTTCCATTCTAGTCCTCGATCCTTCAAAGATTGTCTGATGTTGTCCTCCCAGCGGACTCTGGGTCGTCCTTGGGGTCTGGATCCTTGGCTCTTTGTTTCCCATGCTTGTCGTGGTATCCGATCTTCTCCCATTCTGCAGACATGGCCAAACCATCTTAATTGGAACTGTTCTACTTGGGTCTGCAGGGGGTAGGATTTAAGGCCTTGACGTATCGTCTGGTTGCGTACCATGTCTCTTCTTGTTACTTCAACCACCTTCCTCAGATACCTCATTTCTGAGGTTTGGATCTGGCTTTTATGGGTTGTAGTCATTGCCCATGACTCGCATCCGTATGTCAAGACTGGGACATAGGTGGAGCGGTATACAGCCATCTTCGTTTTCTTACCAACCTCTCTCTTGCTGAGGAATCCTCAATTTATGGGCTGAAAAAGTCTCCCAGCTGCTGCTTTTCGAGTGGCCAACTCTTCTTTGATGCCTCCCTTTCGGTCTATAATAGCTCCGAGGTATTTAAAGTGGTCGACCTGCTCCAGGACCTGTTCTCCCAGCTTAATCTGATGTTTTCTTTCTTCTCGTGATATCACCATGGATTTTGTTTTAGAGCTGCTTATGACCATCCCTCTCTTCTCCAGCTCTTCCTTCCAGACTTGCAGGTTGGATTGGAGATGTGCCTCTGATTTAGCAATCAGGGCAACATCATCAGCAAATGCCAGCTCCGAAATATAGATCTGTCTCATCTTCCAGTACCCCACTGAATACTTTCTTGTTCTCTCCTTACATGCCTTGATGACATCGTCCATAAGGAGTATGAAGAGGTAAGGTGATAGGATATCACCTTGTCTTACACCAGTGGTGGTCCTGAACTCTTCCGACTTATGGTTTGCTGTCCTTCCCAGGTAACACACAGGTGTTTATTCATATATAGTGTCTCACATTTTGTTATAAATTTAGGTACAGTATTATGTCAATATTTTCACTTTGCTCTTGATTCCTCTAATTATGTCTTCCCTGAAATAAAACCTCTTATGTTTGTCATCTCTTTCAGTATTCTACCTGACCTATCTCTTACTGCTACCAACTTTTTCTTTGTCACTTTTATGAAAACTAGATTCACCTGTTGTCTTAATTTTATTCATAATTTTCATCACTACAAGATTTTACCCCACAGTTTGACTTTAAATGTAATGTTAAGTCGACTCATGACATTCAGCAAAATTTGCAAACATTAAATGGAGGCAAAGTAAGATGTGTGCTCATAATGAAGGAAATTAACTGTTTATTTTACTGATAGATATTCAAGTTATAAGATTAAATGTGATGCTGCCAAAATGTCTGACCATCCACCATTTTAAATTTTGACCAAGCCATATGTATTTTATAGAGTAACACAATTTAGTAACTGATTTTCATGCATTAGTTATTTATTTCTATCTAAATCCCATATAATTTCAGATGTGCCTTACCAAGCCCAGAGCATCAACACCAATAAATGGTTGTACAAGAATAATTATACCAGGGTTGTATTGTTGACAAATGACAATTATGATGAGTCTGGAACAACAAGAAGTGATGTAGCTGTACATTCCATTATTTGTCAAGACAGATCAGCAGATATTGATGAGACACAGAATGATTTCAAGGTCCCAGTTCAAAATGAAAGTGAGTCAGATGACATCAGAAAGAAAGGTAATGAACTTGATGGGGTTGATATGAGTTGTGGATTTGTTAACAAAATGCAGAGTAAGGAAATACAGAACCCTTATGAACATGATGTTTGTAGTGTAATGCTAACACCTTATCCTACTCTGAAAAAACTAAATGGAATACATACTGGAGAAAGGCCACATAAATGTGATGTTTGTGGTGTAGGATTTACACGATGTAGTAATCTTAATAGACACAAAATTATACATACTGGAGAGAAGCCATACAAGTGTGATGTTTGTGGAGTAGAGTTAACACAGTCTTCTCATCTGAAAGAACATAAAAGAATACATACTGGAGAGAAGCCATACAAGTGTGATGTTTGTGGTTTAGGGTTTAAACAATGTGGTGATCTTAATAAACACAAAAGAATACATACTGGAGAGAAGCCTTACAAGTGTGATGTTTGTGGTTTGGGGTTTACACGGTCATATAGTCTGAAAGAACACCAAAGAATACATACTGGAGAGAAGCCTTACAAGTGTGATGTTTGTGGAGTAGAGTTAACACAGTCTTCTCATCTGAAAGAACACCAAAGAATACATACTAGAGAGAAGCATTACAAGTGTGATGTTTGTGGAGTAGAGTTAACACAGTCTTCTCATCTGAAAGAACATAAAAGAATACATACTGGAGAGAAGCCATACAAGTGTGATGTTTGTGGTTTGGGGTTTACACGGTCAACTAATCTGAAAGAACACAGACGAATACATACTGGAGAGAAGCCTTGTAAGTGTGATGTGTGTGGAGTAGGGTATACACAAAACAGTGATCTTAATAGACACAAAAGAATACATACAGGAGCGAAGCCTTACAAGTGTGATGTTTGTAAAGTTGGGTTTACACAGTCTTCTAATCTGAAAAAACACAAAAGAGTACATACTGGAGAAAAGCCATACAAGTGTGATGTTTGTGGTTTAGGGTTTAAACAATGTGGTGATCTTAATAAACACAAAAGAATACATACTGGAGAGAAACCTTACAAGTGTGATGTTTGTGGTTTGGGGTTTACACGGTCAACTAATCTGAAAGAACACAAAAGAATACATACTAGAGAGAAGCCTTGTAAGTGTGATGTGTGTGGAGTAGGGTATACACGAAACAGTGATCTTAATAGACACAAAAGAATACATACAGGAGAGAAGCCTTACAAGTGTGATGTTTGTAAAGTCTTCTAATCTGAAAGAACACAAAAGAGTACATACTGGAGAGAAGCCATACAAGTGTGATGTTTGTGGTTTAGGGTTTAAACAATGTGGTGATCTTAATAAACACAAAAGAATACATACTGGAGAGAAGCCTTACAAGTGTGATGTTTGGGGTTTACACGGTCAACTAATCTGAAAGAACACAGAAGAATACATACTGGAGAGGAGCCTTAAAAGCGTGATGTTTTTGGAGTAGGGTATACATGAAATAGTGATTTTAATAGACACAAAAGAATACATACTCGGAAGAAGCTTTACAAGTGTGATGTTTGTGGTGTGAGGTTTACATATTCTTATAGTCTGAAAGCACATAAATTATCACATAATTGAGAGAAGCCTTATGTGTGATGTTTTCATTGTAGGGTTTATAAGAGGTAGTGATCTTAAAAAGCACAAAAGAATACATACTGGAGAGAAGCCATACAAGTGTGATGTTTGTAGTGTAATGTTTGTGCACTTAGGTAATCTTAAAGCACATAAAGTAACATATACTGGAGAGAAGCTTTACAAGTGTGATGTTTGTGGTGTATGATTTATACAGTGTAGTAATCTTAATTAAAAACAAAAGAATACAAACAGGAGAGAAGCTTTGCAATTGTGATGTTTGTGGAGTAAGGTTTGCACATTCTTTAAGTTTGAATGCATTAAAAATAACATATACAGGAGAGAAGCCTAGCAAGTGTGATATTTGTTGTGTGAGATTTTCGTGGTGTTCTAATCTGAAAAGAAAGTATGCATACACAAGAGAAGTTTTCTACTGTGATATTTGGGTGTAGGATTTACTTAGTGTACTAGTGTGAAAAGACATAGTAAAATACATACTGGAGAGAAGCCTTTCAATTGTGATGTTTGTGATATAGGATTTACAGGTTGTTCTTGTCTGAGAAGACACAAAAAATACATACAGGAAAGAAGCCTTACAAATGTGATGTTTGTGATGTAAGGTTTAACAGCTTTAGTAAACTAAGAATACATTTTAAGAAGTAGCTTTACATGTATCGTATGTAATGTGGAGGTTACATAGTCTGTTAATCTTGAAATGTTGAAAAAATGCATGCTGGAGAGTATTCTTACATGATTTATGTATTTTGTGATTTAAAAATATGTACTCATACTTATGTATTCCCTGGAATACTTTGTTCCCATGACTTGTTAGAATCAACATAAAAACTGTCCAGTTGGTTGATATTCACATGACATTGATTTTGCTTCATTTTATAATTATTATTCCATTTAATTCAGCATGAACATCTTGTAATTACTTTTCTTTTAATATTTTGAGTTACTTCTGTTTTTAGTCTTCATCTAAACCAGCATGTCCTTCACATTTCTGTGGTATAAGTAGTCAACTTTTCATGGTTCACTTAAAAGATGTTTTTCCCTACACGTGAAACAATACCTGGCCATGTTGGTTGGTTGTGATTGACAAGTTTTTTCCATGCACGAGAACGTGTCTGGTTTTATTGGTAAATGTTTTCATTTATATGAGAGCATATCTAGTTATGTTGGTTGAGGTGGCTGTCTTTGGCAAGTTTTGCCCCCTAAATATGAGAGCATGTCTGGTTATATTGGTCATTTTTTTCATGTAAATGATGGCATATTTGGTTATGTTGGGTGAGGTAACTGTGTTTGACAATTTTTTTTCCCCTAAATGTGAACGTATGTTTGGTTTCGTTGGTTGTAGTTTAAAAGATTTTTACCCAAAATATGTGAGATTGTCTTGTTTTGTTTTGTGATAGGAAGGTCGAGTGTCAAAAATCCGGTTTAGAAAATGTGCATAACCAAAAGTAACAGACTATTAAATTTAACTAAAGGGGAGATAATCTATGACATGAGATTGTAAGCAAAGGGCGATAAATCCTTAATTGTGCCCCTTGAGAAAAAGTTGTGTTTTTTAGTTCATTGGGAGTTGTGTGTCAAACATTCCGGTTTCAAAAATTTGCATAAGCTGATTTAGCAGGCTTGCAGTTTGTGTTCATCATCTCATCTCAACCCGTAACCCGTCATGGGTCGTAGGGGTGCCATGGTGGAAGCATCAGCAGACATGGTCCTCCACTGCTTTCTATCCTCAGCAATGCATACACATGTGGAAAAACCGTGCCCTGCCCATTCTTTGATGTTATCAGCCCAGGATTTTCTTTGCCTTCTTCTTCTCCATTTACCTTCGACTGTTCCCTGGAGGATCGTTTTCGAAAGGGAGTCGTGACGAGTTACATGCCCAAACCAGGCAAGCTTTTGATGTTTCACTACTGACAAAAGTAGTTCTTGGTGGCCTGTATAGGTGTTTATTTTCTCTCTAACATAGACATTTGTTTTGTGCTCTTTATAGCAATTGTGCAAAATTCTTCTATAACATTTATACTCGAAAGCCTGAATCCTTCGCTCCGTATCTGCAGTGAGTGTCCAGCCCTTCACACCCATACAAGAGAATAGATAATACAAGTGATTTGTTTAATTTGATCTTCACAGAAAAACTGATGTTTGCAGTTTGTGTTAGAGGACAATAAAACTATGACTTGGAAGCAAAGGGCAATAATCTATAATTACCCTGCTTGAAGGAAAAGTGCTCAGTTTTGTTTTTCATTTTTGCTTAAGAGAAATCAACTGGCACTGGATTTTGTAGGAGCGAGTGAACTGTTTGTGAGAAAGTCTGATCTAGAAACTTCATAAATAATTGTAATGGTAAATCAGTGTTCTAGGTTTAATCAGTTTAGATCCAGATGCGTAAAGTGTAGGTTGAGAAATATGGGTTCTCTCCCAAGTGTGTAAGGCAGTATTTATTTTATAGAAGATGGGCACAGTTGTGAGTTACCATCGCATGAGAAGGCCATCAGTCTGGCTTGCTTCTGTGTTCACAGAAAAGACATAACTACTCACGTAGACGCTCGACCACCCACATGTCACATTTGTACGTCAGTTTGTTTCATGAGTATTTCTGAGGACCAGAGACAGTGTTCCCATCTCAAGATTTATGAAGTATGTTCAAGATGACCATGTATGTCAAGTCTCGACAACTAGATAAACTGTTTAGAATATTGAGATGAATAATAGGCAGCAGCTAGCCATGAGAAGTGTTAAACAATAAACATTGGTAGAAATTGTCATCCCTGGTAGTAGACCAGTCTTTTCTGAAAGATACACCAAGTAATCACACTAAGACTCGAAAATACAAGAAGATAGAAGTACAGCACATATATAGTAGAACAGAATTAGGAACAGTGAGTACTGAGATAAATGCTATGACAAGAAGCTTTAAATGACAACAGTGGTTCTCAAGTCACAACCACCTTGACTACTAGAAAGGTAAAGGATCCCGTTACACGCCCATTGAGGCATATTGGGAATATGGTGTTAGCCCATATTTTCTTGACCATCGGCACACTAGGGATGATGTGGTCAGCATGTCACTGTTACCCCATTTTATCATTGTGTTGTTAACTACATACCAGTTGACTACTATAGACATAAGCAAATATAGAAGCAGTGACAGTGAAAATAAAATATATTGAGAATGAGTAAGGACGATGTTTACAATTTGCCTATGGAAATTGTTGCTATATAAAGGTTACCAGCCTCAGGTGGAAGGTTAGGCATAACATCTTATTTCAACTGTTACTGCTTTTTGGTGTAAATAAACCTCATATTACGTACACCGCTGTCTGCGTGAAGTATGTTCACAAGATGTTAAACCATCAACCATCTGTCTGTCATACACTGTTGTAATCGTCCAAGTTGATCAGAAGTAACTTAACATCATCATCTAAACTGCCGACTGTTTAGGGTAGTGATGATATGAACTACTATACCCTCATCATCACAATTCATCACCACGCATGGCCACAGTTTGACAGGTTTTTCTCCCCCATGTATGAGAATGTGTCTGATTGTGTTGGCTATTTTGTTTCCTTTACAGTAGCCCATGTCTGGTTGAGTTAGTTGTGTTTGGCAAGTGTTTTCTTGTACAGCGGAACATGTTGGTTAATTTGGTTGGTAATGTTTGAAAACATTATTCAGATAATTGAGAGCCTGTCTGGCGAGATGGATGAGTTTGATAATAACTAGTTGTGGCATGATGGAGATTGCATTGAAAATTAGTTCCCAGAACTGGAGAATAGAACTCGTGAACTAGATGTAGGAATGGCACAAGACAAGCCAGGTAGTTAGCTGCACAGTTCAGATGATAGCTGTAAAAGAGAACTGATGGGTGAGTCACCTTCTCGCTAGACCTGCTCCAGGGGTGTTATATTAGTTTGTGATTTGAGTTCATATTTATTCCTTACCATGTTAAATTATTACTCGTCATAAGCACACAACCAAATTATAACTGGAAAGTTCAGAAGTTCAATAACTGCAGTTATAAAATAAGTCATTGGACTTTAATGATTACTGAGGTGTAATAAATGATTTGCACCTTTAGTACATAAATATTTCACCAAGAAAATACTTTTTACATAAACAATATAATGTCACTGTTACCCCGTTTTATCATTATGTGGTTTTGACATCTTGGTTTATGTTTTCCCTATGAGTTAAACTTTTCTTGCGTGGCAGGTGGCTGTAGTAGACTTCCCTCATTTGTTGCATCTGGACATTGAAGACACTATGCTTATGCCAGGTGACAGACAGTTTTGGTCCCCTGTTGACATTGCACTATTTCTAAGGAACAATTGTGTCACGCTTCTCACCACCAGTTTGAAACCTCAGAACAGTGGTACTATGAATCTGCTGCTGGGTTTTGAGCTTCAATCTAACAAGCGCTCACAATGGCAGTTAGTTATGTCTTCTTATCAGTTATCTGACTGTGTTGAGGTTGATTACTTCTAGCAATAAGAAGCAGCCCTCTGGATAATTTCTCAGCTCTGGCAGATCTTGAAGTGATTTTGGGGAGTACGGACTGGGTCTGAGGCATCTTCCTTACTGTATTCATCTCAGGTCTAACCCTTTTCTTTGAACATCTAATCATGTCATTCCTTTCCTGCTTGAAACTTTCATGGGACTTCAAGGCTGTGTTGCAAATTTGAGCTAGTTTAGTGACAAAATCATAATTTTCTCAGTGATGTGTGTCGTATTATTAAAAGTTCCAGAGAAGGTCTCCATGGCCAAAGTAGACACTAGGGGTAATCACACAACACGAATCAGCATAACTGCAGTGAGCTGACAAACACCTAATTCACAAATATGCAGTTTATTTTACTTTACACAAAGCTCCATGAAATCAGTTCTCGCCCAAAGGCAAATGCAGTAATAAGTAGTTGTCCAGTCCATTCACTATCAAACGCTGGTCAATGGCAATCATACAAACTTTATTTATCACAGTCCACTGGACATCTTCATGAATAGATATACATATCCTGAATATAATAAACTCAAGACACCTCAACTAAGTATATTGATGTCCTGGTGATGGAATGATGCAGCAAAAACACAGTATACTGCAGGAGCTCAATACACATACGTTCGCTCACTTTCAAACACAAGCCACATCTCTTCTTGCCGACGATTACCTCAGTTTTGCTTCAAAATGTTCTCGTCTGCCTTTACACCATATCGGCATGACGTCACTTCCTTTATTAATAAGTAAGTCCGTATAAAATTATCAGAAAAGGAGCCCTGTCAAACCAACTATTATACCAACATAATCGTTATGAATTTTCATCAAAACACTCATCAAATATCAAAGTGAAAGATAATGCTCTCCCTCTGACATAATTACGTGTATTAGTAGTTTCTGTACAAATCCCAGAAAGAATAGTTCTGTTTGGGGCACTAATTATAAAAGTTTTGCAGAATTTATATTGTGCTAGTTTACATGGGATTTTCCTATAGAAGTTGATTGCGATTTCCAGTGTCTATCTGGTCGTGTCATGACAGAATGCCTGTTTATGGTGGCTGGTAATGTGTGACAAGATTTTTCAGATATACCGTAGTATGTCTGTTTATGGTGGCTTATAATGTTTGACAAGATTTTTCAGATATACAGGAGTATGTCTGTTTACGGTGGCTGGTAATGTTTGACAAGATTTTTCAGATATACAGGATTATGTTTGGTTATGGTGGCTGGTATTGTTTGACAAGATTTTTCAGATATAATGGGAGTTTGTCTGTTTATGGTGGCTGGTAATGGTTGACAGGATTTTTCAGATATACGGGAATATGTCTGTTTATGGTGGTTGGTTATGTTTTACAAAATTTTTGTTTTCATATATTAAAGCAGGGGTGAGCAACATGTAGGGCACAGGACATACGTTGGTAGATTATTAGGTGATGAAAGGGGTGTGACCATGCCGTGCTCTGATGGATAGTTATTTGTACATTATAACAATACAATTAACATATCTTCTCCTTCGATCCTTAACCACCGACCGTCAAAGCAGTCAGTGGCCATCACGCCTAGTGGCGTCTTGTAGGGCAACAACAAATTGATTCCGCTTTGCACGGTCGGTGGCCATCCTTCGTACAGTGCCCCAACTCTGGTTCATTCTTTGCATCTCAGCCTCCACAGTCCTCCGCCAAGTTGTTTTTGGTCGGCCTCTCTTTTGCTTTCCTTCAGGGGTCCAAAGCATAGCTGTTCTTGTGATGGCATCGAGGTCTCTTCTGAGGACATGACCAACCCAGCTCCAGCGTCTGCCAGCTATGATGGTGTGCATGTCCTCTTGCTTGCTACAAGTAAGCAGATCTTCGTTGGTGATGGTATTCGGCCAAAAGATGCGGTGAATTTTTCTTAGGCATGTTGTGTGAAAAGAGGACAATTTTGACATTTCCTTCTCTGTGACTCTCCAGCATTCCGCACCATAGAGAAGCACAGAAAGCACGCAGCTCAATTAACATATAATGGTGTAATAATGAACAGTGCAACATTGGTGCATGTTCCACCTGCAGCATTGCCTTTACATAATATATAATTTAACAAAATATAACAAAATGCTATATTATAACACACAATAAAAATGTGCAGCATTATTTCTTACCTTTAAATTTTACAAACTAAAATGTAGTTCACTTTAGCTGACCCTGAGGTCAGCAGATGTCAATCTAACTACAAGCAATAGACAAAACAAATGCATCACAGTTTAGTAGAATCATGTGCAGTTCACTGGGTACCTTTGAGTGACAGCTGTTGAACCTTATACTGAAGTTCTCACAAATTTTAGATAGCACTCTAAAATAACTCTAAAAACAAAGATAAAGTAATGTAATTTTGAGTGAACTGTTATTACATTTATAAGAGAAGGAATGTAATTGTAACTATAAACAGTGGACATCTGTCCATGAGAACACTCGCGATAGTACAGTTAGGTCACATAACTGGAACATGAGAAGAGACAAGATACATGCTGAAATCAGCATTTGCTCTGTTGTCAGGATTATGAGACCATGAACTCCTGACTCTTTCCCATAGAACAGCAGAGAAAACAGGTGTCAGGTGCAGAATGGTAGGCAAATAGATACCTTTGCTCTTACAGATAAAAGAGCAATAGGACAGAGATAGAGCTTAGAGATGTTATTGTCAGGCAACTTGAACAGATTTTAGAATGTAAGAAGTTTGTTAGATTATCCAGTACATGGACAAATGATAAAGTAGGAAAAATGTATAGATTTTATAGAAAGTGTTTTTGAAGAGAATAGCTGTAATGCTAAATATTAAGAAGACCATTACTCAATAATCTCAGCTAGTGTTAGAATAACTTGTTTTTATAAGTACACATAACTGGAGAGCATGTTTCGTCGAGCTTTAGAGTTTTGGGAATGGCCCTGAAAGACTCCAATATACTCTGGTTTGCATTAGTAGGATGGATTATTTGTTGAGTAGTAGAGTTTGGGAATGGCTCTGAATATTCCGAATAACTCCAAGGATTGCAGTGAAGTTGGAAAGAGGAGAGATAGTGATTCTCACGCTGTTGGATAAAAGTCTTAATCTGCTAAGGTGAATAGTGTTTCTCAAGCCGCTCTTAAGTCAGTATAATTATAATATTATTCTGCGTGTTGACACTATAAAATATGAAATGAATATTTACAACTTAATGGAGCAGTTGTACTGAAGCTATACACAGAAATATATAATATGTGATCCTGCGGACTAGCAGGTAATAGATAAATAAATAGTAATGAATCTATTCTGGGTGCTTAGCCTTTTGTTACCAATTGTGTATGAACATCATGAGAAACATTGAATTGAAACTTAATTATGGTTACGGTAAAACATAGTAATTTGTTGATATACTAGAGAAATAGTATCCAACACGAAAATAAGAATCTTCAACTCAAATGTGAAGTCAGTCCTATTGTATGGCTCGAAGACATGGAGAACAACAAAGACAACAGCCAAAAAGCTACAGACTTTCATAAATGGGTGCTTGCGTAGAATAGAGAGATTAAAATGGTATGACAAGGTTACCAATGTGGAACTGATGACAAGAACTAGACAAGTGCCAGTGGAACAAGGGATGAGAAGAAGACGATGGCGATGGATAGGATACACACTGAGGAAACCTGTTGATATCATTACAAGGCAGTCCTTGTTCTGGAACCCCCAGGGCAAGAGAAGCAGAGGTAGATCAAGAAGCACATGGAGAAGAGAGCTGGAAACAGAGGGAAAATGATGAGGAGAACATGGAAAAAACTTGAGATGATGGCACATGACAGGAGGACTTGACATGTGTTTGTTGAAGGCCTATGCTTCTTTAGGAGTGGAGGGTTATGAATGAATGAAAACATAGTAAGAAATATTATTGAATATTAAAGACGATATTGTTACTCTATATGAGTTTTTGAGAATCAGCGTGACTTGTGAGTTGATAGTTTAGTTTTTTGGTAATGTAGAGAACAATTGTTCTAAAGTGTTTGTCCTGATGGGAACCATAGTACACTGGAAAGAAAGAGAACAGAGGTTCTCAAATTATTAAATACTGAAAAGATTAATAATTCTTAATATTAGTATTAGAACAGAAATTATAGATGAAACAACTTTAGTGAACATTGCATGCTTTGATATTCTTATATATAACATATTATCCTAATAAACAATATTAACCTTTTAGTAGTTGTCGGCAGTGAACTACTTAATTGTTGTTTAGAGACTTTGTTATCATTGTAAACTATGTCAGTTTGCTATTGTGGTGACTTTGTTAAGTGTGATTAATGACTTGGTGTGTGTGACTGAAAGATGAACTGTGTCAACAAACTAAGGTGAGAGATAACACTACATTATACACAACATCTTGTACCAAGAAACAACAAGTGGCTGCATTCTCACCAGGAAGAACCTACCTGGGTTGAACAAGGCTGCACACAATTCTATAGATTGGTGGAAATCAACATCTAGGGTATATAGCCATTCAGACTACTGAACACTTACATGAACATGCAGGCTCAACCTGTACCTCGTCACTTTATGATTCTTTAGTGCAACTAGACTTAAACATTGTTGAATAGATCTGAATTTTACACAGTCGACATTTAAACAAGTTAATACATACAAAAAGCATGTGTGCTGTTATAGATTGTTATTTGGTCCACACCTGTAGGCGAGAGAAGGCATATTATCCTCTACAGTTGGCACATGGGGGGGGGGGGGCTAAATTCAGGCCTTCAGCATTTTGACTAGTCCTGTCAAGTCAGCAGTTAAAAGTACAGCGACTCCAGGAATAAAGGTAATTGTTTGACTGTTTAGAACTCCGCCTATGCCGGTCCCAAGCCCGGATGAAAAAGGAGGAGGGTGGCCTGCATGGAGGCCGTAAGGAGGCAGCCCCTCCACCATGCAAAAGCACAACAGGCCAATCACCTGTTTGCTTTAAACTATGATTACGAGTAATATAAGAGAGAAAACCGGACTGATTCTAAAGGCGATGAACTGGAACGGACTACGACTTATGGAACTTGGAACACAAGAAGTATAAATGGGAAAGAAGAGGAGCTGGTGGAAGAGATGAGGAAAGCAAAACTAGAAATTCTGGCTATTACTGAAACAAAGAAAAAAGGACAAGGAGTCATGGATCTTGATGGCAACACGCTGCTCTACAGTGGTGTACCCACATCTGAAAGAGCTAAAGGGGGTGTGGGTTGCATTGTGGCTAAAAATGAAAAAGATAGTATCAAGGGATGGAACTTTGTCTCGGAACGCATTATGGTTGTAAAACTAAAAGAAGGAGAAACCATAGTCAACCTGGTCATAGTGTATGGGCCAATTGAGGATGAGAGAGCAGAGGTCAAGGAGGAATTCTTCGAGCTGCTTCAAAGGACAGTGGATGATTGCCTAGATGAAGTTATCATGCTCGGAGATTTTAATGCCAGAGTTGGATATGACCATGCTAGATGGGGTGGAGTTATCGGAAGATATGGAGAAGATACTCTCAATGACAATGGAAAGCAACTCCTTAGATTCTGCAGTCAGCAGAATCTGATCATTACAAACACAAAGTTCCCCCATAAGTGCATACATGCATACACTAGATGTGAACCAACCAAGAATGAGAAGTCAGTGATCGACTATGCCATTGTTCGGAGAAGCTCATTCAAATATGTCCGGGATGCTAGAGTCTGGAGGGGGCCAGAGATTGGAAGTGATCACTACCTGCTAACAATAAAAAAAAAAACAACTGAAAGAGTTGCTCAGCCTAGGAACTGCCCAACATCACGCAAGAAACCAAGTAAACGAGCGGGAGAAATGAGCATTAGGACCTACAAGCTGAGAGAGCCAGAAATTAAGACCAGATATCAGGGGTTAATTGCTGCAGCAGTGAGCAACACAGAAGAATGACCTGATGACTTGGAAAACCTCTGGAATAAATTCAAAGATATCGTAAAGACAGCTGCTGCAGAAACATGTGGTGAAGTCCGACTTGGGAACAAGAGAAAGAGGACACCTTGGTGGACAGAGGAAGTCAAAGAGAAAATAAGAGAGAAGAAAATGGCATGGAAACAATACTTAGGAGCTAAAAACACAACAGGACAAATGGAAAAATATAGAGAATATGTGACACTCAGAACAGAAGCAAAGAACAAAGTGCTAGCAGCAAAACAGAAGTCCTGGGAAGAATTTGGAGAAAAGCTAGAAAAATATGCGCAAGAAAACCAGAAATTGTTCTATAAGACCCTAAAGAACATGAGGAAGGAAAAACAATGCCCTCTCAAATTTATAAAGGACAAGCAAGGCAAATTGCTTACTGCCCCGAAGGAAGTAATGGAAAGAATATTTCTCAGAACTCCTGGATGGTGAGCATGATGAAGCATCAGAAATGATAACCACTAGCACAAAAGAGAAAACCAATGATGGTGAAGATGACATAAAGATGGAAGAACTGAAGGCAGCACTGGAGAAAATCAAGATGGGCAAAGCAGCAGGGCATGATGGTATAACACCAGAAATGGTTAAGTACATGGGAGCATCAGGCGACCTATTACTCTTAAGGGTTCTACAGGCAGCGTGGTACAACAAGACCATACCAAAGGATTGGGAGATTGCCATCATAACACCAATTTTCAAAAAGGGTGACAATTGACAGTGTGGAAACCATAGAGGCATATCCCTTCTCAGTGTCCCTGGTAAAATCTACTCTAGAATCCTAGAGCAGAGACTCCAACGCCTAGCTGAGCCACAACTGGATGAGGTTCAGTGCGGATTCCGAGCGAACTGAAGTACTCAAGACCTAATCTTCACACTCAGACAGCTGAGTGAAAAGGCCCTTGAGTATAAGAGTGAGATCCATCTTTGTTTCATAGATCTGGAAAAGGTGTTTGACAGGGTCCGCTCGAGCAAACTTTGGGATTGTTTGGCAAGGAAGAACATTCCAGCACCTCTGATTCATGCTATACAGAGCTTCTACAAGTCTTGCAGAAATTGTGTGAGGACAGCAAACCATAAGTCAGAAGAGTTCAGGACCACCACTGGTGTAAGACAAGGTGATATCCTGTCACCTTACCTCTTCATACTCCTCATGGACGATGTCATTAAGGCATGTAAGGAGAGAACAAGAAAGTATTCAGTGGGGTACTGGAAGATGAGACAGGTCTGTATTTCAGAGCTGACATTTGCTGATGATGTTGCCCTGATTGCTAAATCAGAGGCACATCTCCAATTCAACCTGCAAGTCTGGAAGGAAGAGCTGGAGAAGAGAGGGATGGACATAAGCAGCTCTTAAACAAAATCCATGGTGATATCACGAGAAGAAAGAAGACATCAGATTAAGCTGGGAGAACAGGTCCTGGAGCAGGTCGACCACTTTAAATACCTCGGAGCTATAACAGACCGAAATGGAGGCATCAAAGAAGAGTTGGCCACTCGAAAAGCAGCAGCTGGGAGACTTTTTCAGGCCATAAACCGAGGATTCCCCAGCAAGAGAGAGGTTGGTAAGAAAACGAAGATGGCTGTATACTGCTCCACCTGTGTCCCAGTCTTGACATATGGATGCAAGTCATGGGCAATGACTACAACCCACAAAAGCCAGATCCAAACCTCAGAAATGAGGTATCTGAGGAAGGTGGTTGAAGTAACAAGAAGAGACATGATCTGCAACCAGTCAATACGTCAAGGCCTTAAATCCCACCCCCTGCAGATCCAAGTAGAACAGTCCCAACTAAGATGGTTTGGCCATGTCTGCAGAATGGGAGAAGATCGGCTACCATGACAAGCATGGGAAACAAAGAGCCAGGGATCCAGACCCCCAGGATGACCCAGAGTCCGCTGGGAGGACAACATTAGACAATCTTTGAAGGACCGAGGACTAGAATGGAACCAGGCCAGGAGGAAGACAGCCGATAGGATGGTCTGGCATTCTCTCTTCCAAACCTCTACACCTCACGGTAGAAGGGGAACGACTAAGTAAGTTTGACTGTTTAGCTAACAGTGATCTTATCTTTAGTGTGAAGATCACATTTGGTCAAATATCACTGAGGCTGTATACTTTGTTGTGTTAAAGTAATGCTAACATTTGGTCAAATATCACTGAGGCTGTATGCTTTGTTGTGTTAAAGTGAAGCTAACATTTGGTCAAAAATCACTGAGGTTGTATACTTTGTTCTCTTGATGACTTTTAATTTGCATTTGTGTCTAGCAGGCCAGTGTTATTGTCATGGGAAAAAGATCCCCTGGGGAGGGTTCTGCATTGACCAGATATGGCTTTATTATTCCAGGCATTGAAATTGTTTTTTTTTTTCTTGTATGAAGTGTATTCTTGACCTTACAAATTATTTTTTTTCAGAAGTTAATGGAATCAGCAATCAAATACAGGTCAGCAAACCTTTATACCAAACTCTTGTAACCAGATGTGTTTAAGAAATAATAAGTTTTCAGATTTAAGAACGGTTTAATGGTACATGTGGTTTAAAAATTTTTTAGGGAATGATGCTACCAATCCCATGTCCAACCCTGCTTAATAACTTTTTTACGACATATATTTTGTCTCCCTTTTCAGGCCCCGCTAACACACAGGTTGATAATGTTACCAGATATTTTTGTTCTGGAATTCCCAGTTTAAGAGAGATATAAATAGACCAGACATTTTTGTTCTGGAATTCCCAGTTTAAGAGAGATATAAATAGACCAGACATTTTTGCTCTGGAATCCCCAGTTTAAGAGAGATATAAATAGACCAGACTTTTTTGTTCTTGAATTTCCAGTTTAAGAGAGATATAAATAGACCAGACATTTTTGTTCTGGAATCCCCAGTTTAAGAGAGATATAAATAGACCAGACATTTTTGTTCTAGAATCCCCAGTTTAAGAGAGATATAAATAGACCAGATATTTTTGTTCTAGAATCCCCAGTTTAAGAGAGATATAAATAGACCAGACATTTTTGTTCTGGAATCCCCAGTTTAAGAGAGATATAAATAGACCAGACATTTTTGTTCTGGAATCCCCAGTTTAAGAGAGATATAAATAGACCAGACATTTTTGTTCTAGAATCCCCAGTTTAAGAGAGATATAAACAGACCAGACATTTTTGTTCTAGAATCCCCAGTTTAAGAGAGATATAAATAGACCAGACATTTTTGTTCTGGACTCCCCAGTTTAAGAGAGATATAAATAGACCAGACATTTTTGTTCTAGAATCCCCAGTTTAAGAGAGATATAAATAGACCAGACATTGTTGTTCTGGAATCCCCAGTTTAAGAGAGATATAAATAGACCAGACATTTTTGTTCTGGAATCCCCAGTTTAAGAGAGATATAAATAGACCAGACATTGTTGTTCTGGAATCCCCAGTTTAAGAGAGATATAAATAGACCAGACATTTTTGTTCTGGAATCCCCAGTTTAAGAGAGATATAAATAGACCAGACAACACATGGAGAAGAGAACTGGAGACAGACATTACGGGGATGAAGAAGGCATGGAAAGACCTTGACCTGATGACAGAAAACTTGACCTACATTTGTTGAAGGACTATGCTCCTTGTGGAGCTGAATGATGATGACTGAGTCTTAAGTCATGTACCTGATCCTGGTAACACCTCACTGTGACTTACGTCATGTTCCTGATCCTTTTAACACCTCATTGTGACTTAAGTCATGTACCTGATCCTGGTAACACCTCATTGTGACTTAAGTCATGTTTCTGATCCTGGTAACACCTTATTGGGACTTATGTCATGTTTCTGATCCTGGTAACACATTATTGTGACTTATGTCATGTACCTGATCCTGGTAACACCTCATCTTGACTTAACTCAAGTACCTGATCCTCGTAACACCTCATTGTGACTTAAGTCATGTACCTGATCCTGGTAATACTTCATTGTGACTTAAGTCATGTACATGATCCTAGTAACACTTTATTGTAACTTAAGTCATGTACCTGATCCTGGTAACACCTTGTTGTGACTTAATTCATGTACCTGGTCCTGGTAATACCTCATTGTGACTTAAGTCATGTACCAGATCCTGGTAACACCTCATTGTGACTTAAGTCATGTACCTGATCTTGGTAACACCTCATTGTGACTTTAGTCATGTACCTGATCTTGGTAACACCTCATTGTGGCTTAAGTCATGTACCTGATCTTGGTAACACCTCATTGTGACTGTCGTAGATTTTTAATAGGGGAATTAAGACATAGATTGGTCCCTTCTGAATAGACTAGACCAGGTGATAGCTCAGTCGAAGGTAATGTAAAGAAATAGATTTTCATGAGTGAGATGGTTGAAAAGTAAGTAGAATCTGTCCCTGAACTTAAGAAGCTTCTCTCATTCAGCCAATTTCTACAACAGAAATTGTTAGTCAGACAGTCAACCCCAATATATAGTAATGTGATGGGGCTGGAAAGACACCCGACTTCCCCCTTCACGGAAAGACACCCGGCTTCCCCCTTCAGGTTCAAGGCATATTTATCGCCCATATATTTTCGATGTGCACGCAGCACTCTGGGATGTAAAATGTCTTCAAGAAGATATATTAGTTTAGGCCATAATAAAGCCTAAGAATTAGTTGTGATGTGTTATATCTGGTAGTCGTGTGTTATATTTAATAGCGGTAGGTTTTATCTGTGTTTTCGTGCCTAATAAAGCAAATATCGCGAGTGTTATTTATGTGGCCAAATTAATACGCGTAGCACGCAGTAAGTTGAGTGATTAGCCTAGTGCCTATATAAAGCGTGCGGTAGCCAGCAGTGGCCTTTCCTAGTATCAGCCCAGACGAGAGAACAAATGAGACGAGGTGACCGGTGTAGGTAGCAGATGGACCAGAGCATGTGAGCTGTAATTCTTAGCGCATTTTGTAGAATTTAGCATTTGTGTTCTATAGGTCTGAAATTATATTCAGCATGTGTCTGTTTTAATGGTTAATGAAATAAATAGATAGATAGATGTGAAAGTTTAAGAGCGATTACTCCATTCATCAGAAAGGCAAATATAGTGTGAAACTATTTCACTTGAATTTAGATAATATTGACTTGTTAGCAAGATGGCGGCCACGTGGTGATGACTTTAGTTCTAGTGGTTAAAGTTAAGAATAATTTTATTTTGTTCTTTAATGTAAGAGTAATTGAGTGTTGCTGCGCACATATTCTTTGGTGTGAAGCACAGATTACTGTTGGTAGGCATACAAGTGTAATGTATGACTATTTGTCTGATGAAAAGTATTTATTTGAGAATCAATGATTCTCAGTCTAAGGGACAGAACCCTGATTGTTCGATGTTGTATTCAGTTCTATGGGTTATCTTTTCTTGTGTCTCAATCTGGCGTATGAATTCTAGATTTACGTCATTTTTCGTCTGGTATGGCCAGAAACAGATTGGTCTTGCTTAAAATGTTTATGGCCCGAATTTATATTTATTCCTTGACTATTGAAGGTGATTCGGTCTTATATCTTTGTATCTTTGTATTTCTATGTCGGACTATTTTGTGAGCTGAACTCTGGGGTGAAAGGCTTTTCTGCGCATGCGTCGATGGGGTGTGTCGACAGAGAGAGAAGGCCGTCATGTCGTCGCTGCTATGGGCTGGTCGATTAGAAAGTTTTGTAGATGGATCTCTGTGAATTATTCTAGGAAGGAGATTGTTTCTCTGTATGACTGTATTATCAGAGATTCTCCTAATGTCCATTATTAAGGCCTAGGAATGGCGTGCGTTATTCGCTTGTATGTGTTTTCCTAAAGCCAGGTAAAACCATACCCTTTTTTTTTGCTGCACCTTTTTTGCTAAGCCTAGCTGAGAGACGTATTATCGTGCATCTAGGATTGTTGATTACAGATGAACATGACATGTTATCTAGCAGCACTAGATTATTTGATGTAACCAGCCTTATTGATAGCAGAAATGTATAGAAGCCCAATGAGGACATTTACGTATGTATAATGAAGTAATTCTGCTTCATAATTTCTCATCCTGAGTGAGCGAAGCTCACGGAGGAGAGCCATCTTGGATTCCCGCCATTGTAAGCGGATCATTGTCAGAGAACAGAGAAGATCTTATTATCTGATGACGGTACAGAGATCTACATATTATGAAAACCCACTACTGTGGTATAACATTATTGCTATAAACATTGGATGAATTTATGGCTTGAGAAACTTAGCCAGGAGAAGGTTCAGTCAATGAACCATTGTTGATGTTTATGTATCCACCTTAACTGACGCGATTAGTCAGTTAGAACATGAGACGATAGACAACCAGGATATTGAGTGTTTGCCTACTATCGTTCCATTATATTTACATGCTACAATCTGATATTGTCACCCATTTTTCAAGTATACGATGATTTTGTGCCAACCTGTTCAAATGACTGTAATCGTGATGTTGAGTACTACGTCCCCTATTAAACTGTAAAAAACAATGGCATTTATCAATGTGGTAGGCCAGATTTCTGGGTCTAACCTGCACAGTGGACATTGCCAGAAGCCAGCTACTGAAGACAGATCGTTTCCTGTGGCCACATACGACACACATAAACACCAGCAGGACAAGTCTACAGTCGATGTCAGCTAGTCAGCAGTTTTGTTATGTGACCTGACCTGTCAAGCAGAGGCAGTAACTAGGTCAGCGCTTGTTGACATTTGTGTTAGAACAGACATCAGTGCACAGCAGGGTATTAGCAAGAATTAACTGTGTTAGCGAGAAGTGTGTATATTTCAACGGTGGATCTTCTGGTGTTCTGCTCAATATTGAACATTGTAATAGTTTAGGCCAAGAATTAATTATGTATTAAAGTGGCAGTTTATTCTCTTTTATCAGAAACTGTGCCATTATAGAATAACATCTGAGCCTTCTTTACAACACATCATATTGACATGCTATTTCTCATATATGTATTTATGTTTAAGTGTTTACATATTGCATATTAGTGTTGTGTATATGTCCGTGGGCGGTTGTGTAAGGTGTCTAATATAAGATTTTCCACGTAATAGAGGGCTTATATTAGTGTTCTATAGGCGCGAATTTTCTTAATTGAAAATTTGCTAGCGACAATTTGTTGCTATTTTTGTTAGCTGTGACGACGTGTTGTTTTTCTTCGTTGTTTTTGTAATATTTTTTCTGTTCTTTAGTTTTGTTTTGATTTGTTTGTATTTGTAAGTCTCATCTTTCCTGTCATTTAGTTCTATACAACTTTATATTTATACACTGTGACGTCATTTGTGTTGTTTATTTCCTCGCAGTTGTCATCACAGGTTCTGTGATTATTTTCTTCAGTTTTTCTATTTAACTTATTTGATTTCTGTGAATGTTTCCATGTTGTCTTTCTTGATTGTCCTTTGTTTATGTTGTTGGTTGACATATGCTATAAGGTATATTTGATCATACACTACTAGCTGGGTAGTACACTTGTGGTATAGAATAAACTGGTAGTTTATTACTATTATTATTATACAAGTGAGTATACAAGACCTTATTAAAGGCTTGTCTCCCACAGAGATTGAGATAAAGAGAGCTGGTTATTCAAGTTTACTAAAACTTGCTCACATTTACTTTGAAATAAATTTCATTGACTTTTTCAGGTAACTAGTCACATATTGTTAGACATTATGTCGACTTTAGATTACTTTATTGAGCTAGGGAAATCCCTAGGTAAGACTGGTGATATGTTGGAAGAGTATGCTAACAGTCAATATGACAAAGCACAAAAATTTGAAATTGATAAACTGAAAGCTGAAGAGAAAAAACAAAAAGCTGAGGAGAGAAGATTGGAAAGAGAGGCTGAAGAAAAAAGATTGGAAAGAGAGGCTCAAGAAAACAGATTAGAAAGAGAAGCTGAACAGAAAAGATTAGAATCAGAAGAAAGAAAGATGCAAATGCAGCTAAACAAAGAAGCTGAGGAGAGAAAAATAAAGATGGAACATGAGGAAAAACTTTTAGCATTTGAGTTAGAAAAATTGAAATTGACAAATATGAGTAATGTTAATCAGTCATCTGGTGGTAATGGTAAACCTTTTATTTACAAGATCAAGCTACCAGCATTTAATCCATCCAGTGACGATATAACAGTTTGGCTAGATAGGTTTGAACGTTCTTGTCAAAATCATAATGTGGATACTTCACAATATGCTAATCAGTTATCAGAGATACTGAAAGGTGACACTCTGACTAGTTTAAGCTTGGTAGAAGAGGCTGACCAGGATAATTATGATGTTATCAGAGCAGCCTTATTAAACAAATATCAATTGACAGAGGAAGGTTACCGTCTTTTGTTTAAGAGAATGGTACCTGAAACAGGGGTAGAATTCTCGGAATTCATTGCAAGGACACGTCTTACATTTAATCGTTGGATTGAGCTGTCCAAAACAGAAAAGACATATGAAGCCCTTATGGACTTGTTGCTCAGAGACAAGATTATGTCAAGTGTAAATAAACCATTCCTTGAATTCCTACATGAGCATAAACCCAGGACACTAAAAGAAATGGAACAATATTGTACCCAATACGTCACTGCACATCCGGACGTAGCTATTAGCAACGCTAAGGTTAAGGAAAGTATGCCAGTTGCTTCAGCAACACCATACAACCCTAATTACTCACACAAGTTTCAAGGACCACAAAACAGGTTTGATAAAAAGAGTAACTCAAATAATTATCAAAATCAAGGTAATCAATCATTTCAAGGTTCTTCTTCGAAGAACTGGAGACGAGCTGACAGCCCTCGATACAGGGGTTGCCACAATTAAAGAAATTTCCGCAGAGGAAGTCATTATAGGAGCTATCCAAGTCATCCGTCATGGAGACAACAAGACCATAGTTACAGAGATACTCATTATAATGAACATAATGATTGTAACAATGAGAACTATGACTCAAACCCAAATAGGGGTTACAATAGAGGAAATAATAATAATTGGAGAGGCAATGATAAGCGAGGTAGATCGCAATACAAGGGAAATAAATCACATTATCAGGCAAACTCTGCACAGCACGAGTCCCATGAAGCCTGTAATCAGACTAATGATAATAAAAACTCTAATAACATGGCATGTTCTGCTTTTGATTTTGGGAGAGCATCTCAATGCCCCCAATGCAAAACATTATTCGAACCAACTACGGTGTCTACTTTGAGTTGTGGTCACCCTCTTCCTGCTCTTCCTGTGTCAGTCGCGCATGATGGAAGAGGATCTCTTGTCTTACATAAAGGTCTAGTAAATGATAGCCCAGTCTCAATTCTTTTTGATTCTGGATGCACCACCATTGGTGTTAGACAGTCACTCGTAGATCCTTATCTTGCCACCAGCAAAGTAGTCAAATGTGTAACATTTGGCGGCACCTTAGAGAAGTACTCTACTGCTATCATCAATATTGCTACTCCTTTCTTTACGGGAGATGTGCATGCATGTCTTCTGCCGAATTCGATCGCTGATCTCATCATTGGTTGTATTCACGGAGTCAAAGAATGCACTCCACAACAAATTGCTGCTTGGGAAGAACAAAATATGCAAACTGCTAATGCAGTAGTCACAAGAGCACAAGCTCTCAATATGCCTCAAACTTCATTTACTGAAGATACTGAAGTGCATAACCAAGATGATCCCTTGGTAATTTCTCATGACTCATTTATAAAACAGCAAGAAAAGGTGATCCAAATAAAGATACAAATCGTAAATCTTGGATTACAATGAAGAATGGCGTACTTGTGCGTATGGTCCAAGACTCTACTATGTCAATGCATTCTCAGATTCTTGTCCCCACGAATTTGAGAGTTAAAGTTTTGCAGCACGCTCATCACTCTCGGTGTGCTGGACATATGGGTTTTTCCCGTACTAAGTCAAGAGTTCTTGCGGCTTTCTTTTGGCCTTTCGTAAACAAAGACATAGGGATTTATTGCCGATCTTGTAAGGTATGTCAAGAAGTCAAATCCAAAGGACCACGCCATGCTGCACCTATTCAGGCTGCAGATATTCCTATTCGGCCATGGTTTCCTAAAGACAGAGGACCATAATACCAGTAAAATACTTAACATCTCTATTCCTAAGACTAAAAAGCAAGTGAGAAGTCTATTAGGTCTTATACAATTTTATGGACGATTCATTCAGAATCTATCCTCTATCATGGCACCGCTTTCTTCGTTACTAAAGAAAGGGTCCCCTAATTTGGTCCACTGGTCTCAGGAATGCCAATCATCTTTGGATAAGATTAAAACTTTGTTTTCAACACCACCTATCTTAATGTTACCAACTACAGATAAGACATTTGTTCTTCGTAGTGATGCTTCATCCACTGGGATTGGAGCGGCACTAATGCAAGAGTACTCTGAAACTCTGCATCCTGTAATGTATATCTCACGAAAACTTAATGCGGCAGAGAGGAATTACTCAGTTTTAGACCGTGAACTTTTGGCGATGGTTTGGTCAATTCTCAAACTTCAAAGATTTCTTCTTGGCGCGCATTTCATAGTGGAAACTGACCAGAAAGCTCTTACAGCTATTCAAAGTAAAAACTTGAAGAGCTCGAGATCAACTCAATACGCCATTGCTCTTCAACCTTTTCATTTCTCGGTGCGAGCTATCCGTGGTTCAGAAAATGTGATGGCAGACATTCTGTCTAGATGCCCACATGATTCCACCTAACTGTTAAAACTTGGACTTTTTAATATGTCTAGCTTTACAACAGTTATTTTTCTATATCAAAATATGTACACATTTGTAATATATGATATGGTGATGGTATAAACACCATGCGGGTCACTAATGTATATTCACCGCTACTCGTTTGATGATTTTTCTTTTGTCAATCATGAACTTATGGTACTTAATATGAAATTGTAATTGAAATTATTGTATACATTGTGTCATTGCCAGTGTTGTTGTATGCGTTGGTGACACCTCCCTGGAAATGTTTATACTTAGAGAAATAGTTTCTCTGAGATGTTGAGATATATTCTCACTGGTCGATCTATACTTCGACTTTGCCTTAATTTGGCGTTATAAATTGCTGATATTCCTCATCTGCGCATTATACATGCGTCGTGAGCCTATTGAATGTTGCTCTCAGATGAAAAAAAAAATGATTTTCATTTTTTTTCTGGGGGGTGTGGTAGTTTTTGCGCACATATTCTTTGGTTTGACGCACAGATTACTGTTGGTAGGCATACAAGTGTAATGTATGACTATGTGTCTGATGAAAAGTATTTATTTGAGAATCAATGATTCTCAGTCTCAGGGACAGAACCCTGATTGTTTGATGTTGTATTCGGTTCTATGGGTTATCTGTTCTTGTGTCTCAATCTGGCGTATGAATTCTAGATTTACGTCATTTTTCGTCTGGTATGGCCAGAAACAGATTGGTCTTGCTTAAAATGTTTATGGCCCGAATTTATATTTATTCCTTGACTATTGAAGGTGATTCGGTCTTATATCTTTGTATCTTTGTATTTCTATGTCGGACTATTTTGTGAGCTGAACTCTGGGGTGAAAGGCTTTTTCTGCGCATGCGTCGATGGGGTGTGTCGACAGAGAGAGAAGGCCGTCATGTTGTCGCTGCTATGGGCTGGTCGATTAGAAAGTTTTGTAGATGGATCTCTGTGAATTATTCTAGGAAGGAGATTGTTTCTCTGTATGACTGTATTATCAGAGATTCTCCTAATGTCAATTATTAAGGCCTAGGAATGGCGTGCGTTATTCGCTTGTATGTGTTTTCCTAAAGCCAGGTAAAACCATACCCTTTTTTTTGCTGCACCTTTTTTGCTAAGCCTAGCTGAGAGACGTATTATCGTGCATCTAGGATTGTTGATTACAGATGAACATGACATGTTATCTAGCAGCACTAGATTATTTGATGTAACCAGCCTTATTGATAGCAGAAATGTATAGAAGCCCAATGAGGACATTTACGTATGTATAATGAAGTAATTCTGCTTCATAATTTCTCATCCTGAGTGAGCGAAGCTCACGGAGGAGAGCCATCTTGGATTCCCGCCATTGTAAGCGGATCATTGTCGGAGAACAGAGAAGATCTTATTATCTGATGACGGTACAGAGATCTACATATTATGAAAACCCACTACTGTGGTATAACATTATTGCTATAAACATTGGATGAATTTACGGCTTGAGAAACTTAGCCAGGAGAAGGTTCAGTCAATGAACCATTGTTGATGTTTATGTATCCACCTTAACTGACGCGATTAGTCAGTTAGAACATGAGATGATAGACAACCAGGATATTGAGTGTTTGCCTACTATCGTTCCATTATATTTACACGCTACAATCTGATATTGTCACCCATTTTTCAAGTATACGATGATTTTGTGCCAACCTGTTCAAATGACTGTAATCGTGATGTCGAAGTGTACGTCCATTAATAAATGCATGAAACGTCATCAGTGGTCTGCCCTTTATTGACTTCTGCTTATGATTGAGTGAGTGACTTGTCAACTCAACAGAACTATACACACATTCGCATCCTTTACACCTACATTCTCACTCGATGTCAGCACTGTGTCGGAACGAGTTGACCATTCATCTATGGGTCCAGTATGACCTTATGAAAGCAGTACCATCAAACATTACTACAAAACACCTTATCAATGTGGTGGCGTTTTCAGCGTTATCAAGTGTATTTCACGATTATTGATATTTCTACTGTATATCTTTAGTGGGTTACTTTGAGTGAGGTGAGGATATGTATTTAGATTTCTGGAGAGCACAAGGCCACTCCTTTGTTGAGACATGTGTTTCTCTGGTTGCTCCCGGCGGAGCATGGAAACACCAATGCAGCTGGTGTCCATTACAGGCCCACAAGAAGCATTTCTATGCTATTACGAGGGTTGTTTCTGTAACAATGTGTTTCATGTGATGAGTTCCCAATATCATCAGGGGTCATATACGATACGCTTGTGGCCAGGTGCACCAGTCGTCACTTACGACATGTTCAGAGTGCAGGAACAAGTATTGAGATGGATCAGTTGCGGGGTGGTGGTTTATTCTCATTATTGAGAGTATTTGTTGTACAGATAGTTGAATATTATTTTATGTCTATTTTATTATTATTTAATTATGGTTATGTGTAGAATGGTTTGTGAGAGGACGTGGGCTCACTTGGAGATATATATTTCTCTTCTCTGCTCCTGTGGGAGCATGGGGCCACCAGTGTGGTTTGCCTCCGCATGAAGTATTCATATGCTCGTGCAGTAGTGGTTTCGGTAGCAATCTGTATTACATGGTGAGATTGCCAGCCTCATGCACAACACCATACTAGTCTCATTGACGACATGCATGTGTGTGTGTGATAGTTAAGTGTGCCCTTGCAGTAGTGGTTTCGGTAGCAATCTGTGTTACATGGTGAGATTGCCAGCCTCATGCACAACACCGTACTAGTCTCATTGGACGACATGCATGAGTGTGTCTGTGTGTGTGTATGATAGCCGAGTGTTTGCTCTTGCAGTAGTGGTTTCGATAGCAATCTGTGTTACACGGTGAGATTGCCAGCCTCATGCACAACACCTTACTAGTCGCATTGGATGACACGCATGAGTGTGTGCATGTGTGATAGTTGAGGGTGTCAGGTGGCGTGGAAGGACTGTTTGGCAGGTGAGAGTATCGTTATTCAACTATGATTTTAACTAGCCCATGCTTTGTTTGCGTTTCAGGATTAGGAATTGAGCACTAGCTGGTTGTTTATTTGTTTGGTTTTATGTTCGTTGGTTTATTTGTTTAATGTTTGCTTCAGTGTGCTCTTAGTCACTGAATGGGTTGTAAAAATAAATACAGCCCCTGCCTCAGAATCAAGAGTTTTATTGTTGTTCGGGTCGGTGCGAGTGTGAAAAGAGAGTGATCAAATATCAACAGCATCATCATCATCTCGCCCACCCTTTCATAATTGGCGTCGTCGGTAGGATTGGCAGACAGTGACACCGAGCAAACAGCAAACGAACAAATATAGCAAATATTGTATTGTAAACACCCAGCAGTGCATTCTACAGCAAGATGGCTAATGCGCATATGAAGGTAGTGCACGTGGAGGTGCCAGAGGTAAGGCTATTTGATGGAAAGGCAAATCCCACTTGGCAAGAGTTTGTGGAAGATGTAGAGGCCGTGTGGAAGATGGTGCCCTTTTGCGCAGAAGTCAAGGTAGACGTGATCTGGAACAACGTTTCACCATGGGTCTCTAGGGAATTACGGATACATGGCGGAGCCAAGGCCAGCCCTGAGCAGTTACTCAAGATAGTAGAAGAAGCCTACAGCGAGCAACCACCAGTCAGTGAGATGACCAGGAATTTCCAAGCCGTGAGTCAGGGGCCTAAGGAATTTCTGTTTCCTGTGAAGTCAAAAAACCAGAGATACTAGTGCAGATAGCAAGTGCAGAAGCCCAGAATGAAGAGGAGGTACTCAAAGCAGAAATATCGCTCCTAAAATCCCAGTTAGCACAGCTATCACAGACCAGTTCGCCAGCACAAGAGGAGTTGCAGAGAAAGAAAGAACCAGGTCAACCGCGGAAACAGCCAAAGCACGACGAGGGGGTGCGTGTTCTTGTATGTGAGAGTCAGGCTGTTATTAACGAAAGCAGTGAGCTGACAGTACCAACAAATGCAGTTGCGCCGACAAGGCAAAAAGGGGTTTGCAAGTGGTACAGTGTCCACAGGGGATGGGGGTTCATCACGCCAGATGATGGAGGTATTGATGTATTCGTACATCAGACCAAGATCTTCAGAAAGGGATTCCGGAGTCTGGCGAGGAATGAACGAGTAGAATTTGACAGCAAACCATCGGTCCAGGGCATGGAAGCAGTCATTGTGTGCAGCATTGGCGGTCAAGAATGCAAAGGAAGCAGGAGGCGACCCATGGCACAGATGGCACAGAGAAAGCCTACCAGGTTGAGGTGCTATAATTGTGGTGAGTTCTCAGGCCACATGGCAGCCAAATGCCCTCAAGGCCCTCTTCCCAAAAGATGTTTTAGATGCAAGTCAACTGAACATTTAATAGCCGCCTGTCCCTCAAGGAGCTCTTTCCTGAGACGTACTGCCACAACCAGGTTGCCTTTAGAGCACAAGCCAAGAGATGGCCACGTCAACTGTCACACTAAGAGCACCGAGAAAATTGGCCGTCGTCTAGGGGAGGAAATCCGTCCTAAGCAGATAGGAGAGAGTGCAAATCAAGGTTTAGCAGGGGAGACTCATCAAAAGCAGATTGTGGGGAACGTAAGCCACCGTCCACACAAAATGAGTGGAAAACACGTCAAGAGCGATCTCCCTACAAAGTCCACAGCTGCATGCACTGACAGGCAGATGTCACGGACAGGCAGCGACGCGGCACAGGTGAGCGAGTCTTCTAGACCACAGTGGCTGACAGCCCGACAACGTACAACTGGGGACATGATGAACAAGAGAGTCCCCAGCCGGGTTGTACCTATTCCAGAAGCCCAGCCCAAAGCATCGCCGCTCAGAAAGAGTCCTGCGCAGCACCAACGATCTGAGAGATTTCAATTGAAATGCCAGAGGTAGTGATGTTGTCGGGACGACAACAAAATCAGGAGGGAGATATGTGATGGGGCCGGAAAGACACCCGGCTTCCCCCTTCACGGAAAGACACCCGGCTTCCCCCTTCACGTAAAGACACCCCGGCTTCCCCCTTCAGGTTCAAGGCATATTGCAAGCCGTCTAGCAACCTCACAGATAGAATAAACCACTTTCAACTCACGCTATAGCCCTCATTCTTTGTAAGGTGTCAAGACTTCTTCTCGGTGGCATGGTTTTTGCAAGGGATGAAACTACCCTAAGTCTGCTGATTGTAAAACAAATTAAGAGTGAACTCTTTTCACGAAACGTCGCCATTGCACGTGGAATGTCAATCAGCACGATTCCTTCACTTGTTTGGTTGTACGGAAGTTTGAAAAAAACAGATTAAAAATGTGAATTTATGGTCAGCAAACCAAATTGCACGTGATCACCATGGTTGACGGTGAGTTATTTTTATGCTTAACGTGCATAGACGACTGTCAGAGGAAGATACTGCACCCATTTTTACTAAAAACTTCCTTCATTTAATCATTCTATGCGTTTATATAAAAGTGTATTGAAAATAATAGGGTGGCCCTTGATTTTTGACGAGTCGTATATTATTACTTACACAGATGCGTACCTATAGTACATCTAACAAAGTTAGACTTTGGCATCTGGTAAACTGTTAAGTCTCGCACCCTTAATACCTATAAGAAAAAGGACGTAACAATCACCTTACTGTTTTTGTGAGATATGTTTCTCTTAGTGATGGATTATTAGTTGAACGCTTTTCTGGAGTTTTTGAAAAGAAAGATCACATGGGAGAAAGTATGGCTGAGCTGATACTGAACCACTTCAGTGAATTTAAAATTGGTTTCAGTAAATGTAGAGGACAATCATTTGACAATGCAGCTAACAGGGCTGGAAAATATAACGGCGTTCAACAAAAACTGCCATCAATGGTACCTATACCTTGTAGCGGTATGGCAGCTTGTGTACCCTGACAATCCCGAGCTATGCCAGTGGGAGATTTACTCCTGGTAGGTTCAACCAAGCTAGACTGGTCTGCGTGGGTAGGGGTCCTACAAAAGCTGGTACTCTGGTCTTCCAGGTTGGGGGTTTTAGCACAGGGCCGACACCCCTGTATATGTAACACAATTGCACGTTACGGAAACAACAATAAATGGAAAAACTTTGCTGTGAGACAGACATCAGGAGTCTCAGGCTCGTATGACTGACAGTGGTGAAAGCCGAAAGGAAGCCACTGGCATGAAAACGGATGCATCGACTGCAAAACACGAAACCAGAATTGGTTTTTGGAACGTCAGAACTATGAATGATGCAGGTAAGCTGAGACAAATCACAATAGAGATGAGGAACTACAAAATACATATCCTGGGAATAAGCGGGAGCAGATGGACAGGTAAGGGGAGAATAAAAACAGCTACAGGGAAAACAGTACTTTATTCTGGCAGAGAGGATGGTCAGCACAACGAAGAGTAGCCATTATCCTGAAAAAAGGAATGGAAAGGTCTTTACTGGAATGGATATCCATCAGCTACAGGGAAAACAGTACTTTATTCTGGCAGAGAGGATGGTCAGCACAACGAAGGTGTAGCCATTATACTGAAAAAAGGAATGGAAAGGTCTTTACTGGAATGGAAACCCATCAACAACAGACTGATAAGAGCAAGACTGAGAGGGAGGTTCACCAACACCACAATTATACAATGCTATGCACCAACAAACGACAGCGATGAAGAGATCAAGGACGAGTTCTATCAACAGGTACAAAAAGAAATAGAAATTACATCCAGGTACGATCTCATTATAGTAATGGGAGACCTAAATGCGAAAGTGGGAGCACACAATAACAACTGTATAATGAAAGAGTAATGGGGAAATGTGGCAGTGGAACAGCAAATGAGAATGGTGACAAATTAATAAGCTTCTGCAGTATTAACAACCTGGTCATTGGAGGAACACTTTTTCTACACAAGGAAGTGCACAAGTTAACATGGGAATCACCAAACGGACGAGACAGAAACCAGATAGATCACATAATGATCAATGGCAGATGGAGACATGCACTACAAGACGTGAAAGTAAGAAGAGACGCAGATGTGGGAAGTGATCATCACCTAGTAGTAGCAAGACTGAAAGTAAAACTCAGAGCTGCTGGACCAGTTGCAGTCAAACAGAAAAGATACAACATCACGAAACTGAAGGATCCCCTCACCAGAAAAGCTTTCGTGGTCGACGTAAAGAGAAGATATGAGATTATCAAAAGCCAGGAAAGAACAGAGACCGATGTTGTTGACCAGGGATTCAACACCATCTCAACAATATACAGGGAAAGCAACAAGTCATGCTTGGGATTCCAGGAAAGAAAAAGCCAAGACTGGATAACATCAGATACGCTAAACACCATAGCGAAGAGAAAGGAAATCATCTTCTTCTTCTTCTTCCTCGTTCGCCCTGAAAAGGACGGTGGTTGCGTTGTGTCTGTTTACGCCGTAGCTGTGATATCTGCACCTTTCGGTCAACACATCCGACTTCAGCACGGCATTTTTTAGGGACCGGGTTTGCCTTCCCATTTCGATCCATACTTGCTCAGCCAGACTGCACTGCTGCAGACTGTTTCCAGGACCACCACGTGGAGGTGGAGTACGGTCTTGACCAGCTCTGGTTCGCTGGTCCTGATGCAAGCAGTCAAGCTATGGGTTGCTGACTGCATTCACTATTGCTGCATCTTTGGGTCCCAGAGAAAGGAAATGAAAAGAAAGAAAACAGAAGCTAAGTCTCCCAGATTAAAGGCAAGATATAGTGAACAGTACAGTCAGCCGGACAAGGAAGTTAAACGTCAAACCCGTGCTAATAAAAGGACATTTCTGGATGACCTTGCAAGACAGGCAAAAGGGGCAGCACTGAGAAATGAACAAAGCACAGTATACAAAATAACTAAAATCATTAGCGGAAAAGGAGGTACAAACAATATTACATTAGTAAGAGATAAGCAAGGAAATCTCATCACAACAGTAGAGGGACAGGAAACAAGATGGGCAGAGCATTTCAGAGAAACTCTGAATAAGGAACCACCAGAGACACAATTGAATGTTCCTGAGGCTGAAAATGATCTAGATGTTAATACAGACATCCCACAAAAAGAAGAAATCATCACAGCAATCAAAGGGTTAAAGAATGGAAAAGCTCCTGGTCATGATAACTTCAATGCAGAGCTATTTAAGACAGACCCAGAGCTAGCAGCAGAACTATTAGAACCACTATTTGCACAAGTCTGGAAAACAGGGACAACACCAACAGAGTGGAGAAAAGGAATAACTGTCAAATTGCCCAAGAAGGGAGATCATGCAGACTGCAATAATTGGAGAGGAATAACTCTTCTCTCAGTTCCCAGCAAAATACTAGGCAGGATAATTATACAGAGAATCTCAAAAGCAGTAGACCACAAACTGAGGAAAGAACAAGCAGGATTTAGAAAGAACAGAAGATGTGTAGATCATATATTTACCCTCAGGAACATTATAGAGCAGTGCTCAGAATGGCAAAGACAGTTGTACATTAATTTCGTTGATTTTGAAAAGGCTTTTGACAGTATACATAGGGACAGTTTATGGAAAATACTGAGGGCTTATGGAATTCCAAGCTGCATAGTGTAAATCATAAAAAGCCTTTATGCCAACTTTACGTGCAGCATTGGGCAGAGCAACATAACCTTTGAAGTGAAGACAGGAGTACGACAGGGATGCCCCTTATCAACCACTCTATTTTTAACAGTCATAGACTGGGTGATGCGCCAGACAACAGAGAGCAATCCAAGAGGAATTAGATGGACAACGTTTTCTACACTGGAAGACCTGGAATATGCAGATGACATTGCACTACTCGCGCATTCACATCAGCACATTCAAGACAAAACTGATAGACTGAATAAGTATGGCCAGCAGGTTGGCCTGAACATCAATTTGAAGAAGACAGACGTCATGACACTAAATGTGGGCAATCCTGAGCCAATAACAGTAAGGAACCAGAAGTTAGAACAGACAGACACATTTACTTACCTAGGATGCATAGTAACACCTGACGGCGGAACAAGCAAGGACATTAACAACAGAATAAATAAAGCGAGAACAGCCTTTGCTGTTCTCAACAACATTTGGAAGTCTTCCCAGTACAGCACAAACACCAAATTAAGACTGTATAAGAGCCAGAGCCGGATTAACGTAGTAGCACAAGTAGCATATGCTACGGGTCCCGCGCTTTTAGGGGCTCCGCGCCAATTAATATGTACATAATTTGTTGGTCATCTTCTAATACGAGCGTTGATGGGAAGGAGCGAAGCTTCTGACCGGGTTGGAAGGAAATTCCACTGACCCCCCAGCCTCGCAATGACATGTCATTGGGCCAAAAGAGCTGGTGTAGCCGGGGCAGGTGTTCCTTAGGACTGGAACGGCACCATATTACCTTCATGTGGCAGTGCCGGTATATGCAGTATTTTCAGTTTACTTTACAGAGAGCAGATGTTTAACTGGCCTAATCACCAGAGATTTAGATTTCTCTCTTAAATTTGTGTTACCAGGTTCGATTTTCTTCTCTTAGGTGTTGATGTAGCGAGTTTAATTGAAATGGATAGATTTCTTATCTAGATCTCAAAACTGTAGTAATTCACCTTTTCAACAGCGTTCGATTTCATGTAAAACTTTTAATATCTTTCAGCATGAAACTTAAAATTTCAACAAAGTCTGGAATTCAGAACATTTTTACAATAATAAGTATAATAAAATTCTATCATCTCATCAGATGCTTTCATTGATGCAAAAATCTCTTTTTTGCATCCTTGTCTCGTAGACTACTCAATTGTCAAATATGGCGAACCTTCTCATTCCACCGTGTTCCTTCTTTTAAGTTACAGTCTTATTTTAGGTTCGACGACATTTGCCCATCTCCTCAGATTTGTCCTTGATTTCTTTATAATCATAAGCATTCCTTGAGTTAAATGCTTTCCATCACAAGAATATTTTCTACTCTACATGGTTTGAGGTGTAAGACTATTTTTTGCAAATTGACTCAAATCCTCGAACCTAGTTCTGCAGCGACTAGGGTTGGGAGCTCTATTCAAAATACATATTTAACGGTTGTCACTACTTACGCCAGTAAGAAATATATATATATATAACCACTCAATGTCCTGAAATACACATTTTATAAGAAATGTTGAAGTTTGATTTTCTCAAACTAAGAAATATGTAGAGCTGGGCCAGATACGACCTCTTGAGTTGCGCTCTTTCATTCTACTGCCGAAATGGCGTCGTTGTTCCACTTTCCCCGGGGTAAATCTGAGCTATCCGATTGGTCAGGGGAAATCACCCAATTATTAGAAATGGCGTGTAGAAGCGACTCTACCCTAAATATGTGACACTATTTATTATTTTCTGTTTCTCATAAAATATAAAATTATGGGGTGGTCTGTGCTTCCTCTGTCTTGTAAGAATATAGTCTGTTTCCAAAGGAACAACTATGTACACGGCCACATATAGATCCCGGGGCTCCGCAAATGTATCCCGTAGGGAGACATTTGAGTACTATCAATAACAAAAATCCATCCCCAAAAATTTCTAAGTTCAAAAAAAATTTTTCAGAAAAATTTAAAGTTCAAAAATTTTTCTAAGTCCAAAAATATTTCCAAAAAATTTAATCTAATTCCTATACTGGGGTCCTATGTCTATATGAGGTCGTCTGCTATGTAAAAAAAAAACTAGTAGTGGACATCAACTTCAAAAAGTGTAACTTATTCATCACATCATAATATTTTGCACCAAATTTACAAATTGGCAACACTGCCCAACAAAATCTGCAAAACACTCATAAGGTCATCACTAAAAAAAAATGTGACGAGTGGCAACACTGGGGAATGAACAATAAACTATCTTATTTGCAGAACTTGGCTGGATTATCATAATCTATTACATTTCATTCAAAAATATAGTTGATTACATTCTCTTGGATGTGGTAGGGGTGTTATCTCTTTTTTTGTACTGTTATTTGCTCCATATTAAAAGCCTGCAAGTACTAAAAAAAAATCTTTTTTTTTTTTTTTCTGGCGTACTTATTTATTCTATTTCCCAAGTACTCTGCAATATTCCAAGAAATGTCCAAAATCTCTAATTCCTATGGTAATGGCAATCCACTTTCATAGAATAGCCAATGTTTTCATGGGTACTCATCATCATCTTCTTCTTCTTTTTTTTTAGTGAATGAGCCACTTGCTCATTATTACATGTAGAAAACATCTCTAAACATAATATGCATATGTATCAGACGATAATACGACCAGCATCATTTTTATAAGTAATCATTTTTCACAATAAAAGCATTAAAACCTCATGGCTTATCCTTATTTATCTATCTGAATGTTTCCTTGTTATAGACATTTTCTAAATGGTAAGTGTATAAATTCGTTCTAAGTCCGTCACTATAGAAAATGTTCTATATTACATTTTTTTTTTTTTTTTCTAAATATGTGATGTTTGTTTCCAATATCCGTACGTCTGGTGGTGATCCTGTCCATTAGTCAGTTATTTCTAATCATTCCTTCTTTTCTGTCAATACAGTATTTTTTTTTTTTTTTGTGAACTCTTCCCTAGAAATATTATTTTATATATATATATTTATTCTTCAAAGATCTTCTTTGACTTCCCATACATCAATTTTCAAACATCACATTATTCAGCAACCAACAGACGAATGTGTTACTATCATATTATGAAATATAAGGGAAAAGAAAAATATAGTTTCCAAATCATCATGAATTTTCTACATTGGGTTCCGTATTACTTTATTTTCTCTTTTAAGACAACTGCTTATACTCTTGACAATATGTATCCATGTTGTCACTCTCGAGGCATCCTTGTATACAATTTATATTTGTCTCCTTTTTTTTTTATAACACCAATGTATCATTTATGGTGTTCCAATATCATTGTATCTATTCTAGTCCTCCTGTTATTTTGAGAATTCATCCTTAGTAACTCCCTATGTACCTTATCTAGCAATACCTTTATGCAAAACACATCAAACAATTATTTATGGAACTATCAACTGAGATGTAAGAACTTTTGACAATATGAGATGAAAAAAAAATGTTGGGGTCATCACTCAAAAAAAATGTGACATAGAAAGGAAGAAAATAATCAATTGATCGTGAGGAATCTACAATATTCTCGTAAGACAAAGTTCCTGGCACTCTGACTACTATTTATCCATATTATTTCTGGTTATCCTTGCATACAGTGTACCATTTCCATTTTCTTTATAAGTCCAATTCCTCGCTCATGGTGCTCCAATATTTAAAATGTGGATCCTTCCTATTCCTCTTATTCTGTACTGGAAATATATCCTTATTAATTGTCCATGTACTATATTTGCGAATATTTATCATCAATATATCAACTAATCATTTATAGAACTATTAACATAAATGTCTAGACTTTACTAAAACATGAACAAAAACATGTCTTTTTACATATGTGCAAAATTTCGACACCAACTCTGCCTTCGCTGGTCGAGGGTTAGTCAGAGTTAAGTGGTGCCTGTAACATCCGCTGACTACAGCCAGATGGGTGACTTATGGTACTTATAATTCAAAAATCTCATCCGTCAGTTATCTTAAGTGTGGGGCGGGGGTCTATTTCATGGTGTCCTTGACCAAGTTTGCTGCATTTCTAATCTAGATATTCTTTTTTTTTTTTTCCATAGTATCTCCATGATATATCTGTGACATGTCTGTCCTTGGGATAACATTATTTTTTTTTTTTCAATATCCTCGGGGTGAGCAAATCTCAGTGTGTCCACTTTCATCAATCATTTATTTATTTTCTCTCCTGTAATTCTGGGTATGTTATGAGTATTTTAAATTGTCAATTTATTCCAACTATCTTACAACATTCTGTAATTCGTGATAAGGAATAGTCATTTGTTATACAACAATGTTCATATTACAAAGGCAATAAGCAAAAATCAAAGTGATATCTTCTCCAAAATGCGGATGCATCTCTATTTCCTTTACCTCTGGGCGTAGCAATTATTCAGTCATTATTTTTTTTCTCCATTATTTAATCTCCATTTTGTGTCCTTAGTACCTGTGGTTCCATGGGATTATCATAATTCATTTGTGTTTCTTGTCTACTGATAATCCTTCAATAATGACTTCAAATATGGTCCTCATATGTGCAACAATCATCTGCTCTGATTTGTTCCATGGTATTCATCAAATATTCTATTATATCCTTGTCATATCTCGTAACCACGAAAGACTAAGATTATTCCTCCTCCAATGTTAATGTGGGGGATTTTGTGCATAAACATTACAACAAAATCTCAGCTGTGACAACATAAAGTTTCACCTTAATATAAAATGTCATCTTCATCATACATAACCTGTTGCTTCTTCATCTCATGTGTCATTAGTGGTTATCATGCGGTAATGGGGTATTTCATTTGCTAGGTCAGCATGTGCAAATGCTATTTCTTTAACATGGGCAAAGGCATCATCAACAAATAGGTGCAATTTGTTCAATCTGGGGTTAGCATAGCATATACTAATGCTCTCAAGGGATTGTTCATTTGCAGAAAATCAGCATGCACAAATGTCATTGGGGTACTTGTGATATCAACAAAATATTGTTGGAATATCAGGGATCAAGCTGATGGGGGTATGAGTGGCATAGGGTGATTTATTTATTTTCTTCTTCATCTGCTACCCTCAGGGCAGTCAATGTTTTACAATATTGTCTTATCATCATCAAAATGTGTGTGGGTGGCATATAAACATATAGCATCTTATATAAAAAACATTCTAATTGTTTTTTTCTTTTATGTCTTTTCTGTTTGTATCACAAGTACTAAAGAATGATAAAAATCAATTCACTAAACACTAGATATTCTAATAGTAAATCCTAACCAATAGGGTTGCAAGTAATAGTTTAGGTTAGAATAGAAGGAATGTTTTAGCAGTGTCTGTTGTCAATAAGTGGCGAGGAAAGGGTACATCAAGGATCTCCTGATTACAACATGATTGTAATTCCAAGGAATGAATATGATTGGGATTTTAAAAAATCACAAGTCTAGAATGTCGTCTCAATATAGTGGAAAGGAAAAATAGTAAGTTAAAGATGTTGTAACAGTGGAGTGAAGAAAATCTTACTATAGAGAGTCATGGTTGGGATATGGAATCTCTTTAGGAGAATGTTTAAAATTCTTGACAGTACTAATATACATCTGGGTCTAAAATAATAATGTACATTTGAAAATAAATAATCCTGTGGAGAAAAATAGCATAACCTACAATACTAGTTTTGGGTATGAATTGTGTGCTGTTAAGAGATGTCATAGTAGGAACAGTATGATTGATCAAGGTGGCAGATATCAAGGAGTTTAGCATAATATAGATCAAAGAAATATTAGTATGAGGTAAGAAAAAAAAAAACTACTGGTGTAAAGTGTCTGCATGAAAATGCTGGTGAATGGAGCGTGGAATATGATCAGTTACAAAAGTGGAGATGAATGTTACAACAGAATAGTGTGACACATGTGTTATAGGTAAAGTTGTGTAGCATTCTAAATATTAAGAAAATGTATGTAACTAAATAAGGGTGTCTGTAAACTCGTAACACCGTGTGTTATCAATTGTTTTAACATTTTTATTTCACAATTATGCTATCTAAAGAAAATCCTCCGTGTGCTGGTCTTGATTTCTTTCTGGGCATCAGTATTCTAAGGCTGGAAAAAATAACTTTCTCAGTGAGGCTTTGACATCTTAGTCTGTAAGCAAGTCATTTGAACTGTCAAAAACTGAAAATAGAGTACATGGGGAGAGTTAGTACATTGTTTAAAAAGGTTTGTTCACATATGCGTTGACCGTGTTCGGATTTGCGAACATATAAAACACCTGGGCGTGTTTTTCAGAACAGCTTCGCTAGTTCCTTCACCATCTCTAACCTTGCAATGTCCCGACTGCTTAGGCGAGCATCATACTGAGTAGCAGTGGTGACGGGTGTGATAGGCGACGACACTGCATTTGCTGATTGTTGGGACACTGAGGACATTGACGAATGCGGTGATGGCTTAACATCATTTGATTGCGGTGATGGTTTTACTGTGGTTAGGGTTTGTATGGCTGGAACATCTGTTGGTTTTGAGGCAGGTATATGTTTCGCCTTGATTTTTCTTCTGACCTGGTTGTGCTGAACGTTAGCACTGGTTACAATGGGCACAATAATTTGCACACTGTTGTTTTTGACTAGTTGAGATGAGGCTAACACTTCTCGGCTTGGTTTTGGAACATGATTGCGTTTCTTCAGAATCTTTCGTCTGATATAGTTGTGCTGTATACGCGGAATTTTGTTGCTAGGGATTGAGTCATCAGATTCTGTTTTATAGGCGCGTTTGACGCTGGAGCTGACTGGTACAAATAATGTACTATCCGCATCACTGGTTTCAATCGAACTGGCTGGGTTTGGCGAATCAATGTCAGTACTATCAGGACTAAGAGTATCCATGTCAGATTCCGTGTTGTTAAGGGAGATGTAACTTGTGGGTCTATAGCGATATTTTGGCTTTCTAATAGGCCTGATGGATACATCTGTGAAATTTTTCTCGTATGGGGTGTTGGTGGTTTGTTTACAAATTTCTTCATCTGGAACCAGAGTGTTAGTGGGTGCTGCTGGAAACTGATTCTCGTGTGGGGTAGTGATCATCTTGTGTTCATACCGTGTAAGTGCAATTTCTATCAATTCTCGAAATTCTTCTCGGCGTGTAGATAAATCAACAGCAAACTTGTTCTCCAGCAATTCATACACCAGCCTTATTGAGAGGACGGCAAAGTCACCATCTCTCAGGATAACGTCTATCTCCGCCGTCAGCTCCTCTGTTGTAGGTTGACCTATTCCGCCAATTTTCTTTGTCTTGCTGTGCTTTGTCTTATCAGTTTTCGGCCTGCCCTCTTCGTCTGTTGTATGATCAAGTTCGTCTGACAAGTAGCCTTCAGTGGTCTCATCAGAGTCTGTCGTCTCTGACTCTGATATGTCAGACGAATCTGTACTGGATGGATTATACTTTAGGGTGGCTTTTCTGACTGGTCTTGTATATGTCGTCAGAGGCGGAATGGGCCGGTGATTATCAATTTTTATTTGTTTTACGTGAGCTTTTGTTTGGTGTTGTTTCTCTATCTGATTTGCTTGCTGCCATCTTCTATCTCTCTCTCTAAATCTTTTTTCCACTTCTTTTCTGTACTTTGCTATCATTTCGTACCTCTCCGTGCATTCTAACTTATCTTCGTCTGCAGATGTCATCTTTTCTGTATTATCGACCATTTCAACACTGCACAAATCAAGTAAGGCCTCTGTAACTTGTCTTGATTTTATCCTGACTGGAATTAGACTTTTCTTAAACCTGTCATCCGTTTGTACTGCGACATTCTCTGTCTGAGGCTCTTTTCTAGTGATTGCAGGCGCAGTTCGTTGTTTCAAGTTCAATTTTGGTCTCCCTTCTTTGACTTTCAATGGTTGTAGCTTGATTTCAACAATCTCTTTTATTTCAATCTTATAAACTTTTGCAACCAATCCGTCTACTATTCTTATGCAAGGGAAATCGACTGCGTAGCTTCTACAACGTTTTAATTCTGAAGCGAGGTCTCTCAATGCTATTCTCTTCTTTCTGTTCTGTATGGTTGTCGAACACTTCTCCATGTTTGAAAAGTTGTTGTTGTAGTTGCTGCTATGTAATTTTCCATTTATTGGTCCATCTTCGCTATTTTCTGTTTGACTTATAGTGGTGGGTTTTTGCTTTTAAAAGAGAAGTGGTCACGGCATCATTTTACCATACGTATTCCACCGTGTTCCTTCTTTTAGTTTTCCACCGTGTTCCTTCTTTTAAGTTACAGTCTTATTTTAGGTTCGGCGACATTTGCCCATCTCCTCAGATTTGTCCTTGATTTCTTTATAATCATAAGCATTCCTTGAGTTAAATGCTTTCCATCACAAGAATATTTTCTACTCTACATGGTTTGAGGTGTAAGACTATTTTTTGCAAATTGACTCAAATCCTCGAACCTAGTTCTGCAGCGACTAGGGTTGGGAGCTCTATTCAAAATACATATTTAACGGTTGTCACTACTTACGCCAGTAAGAAATATATATATATAACCACTCAATGTCCTGAAATACACATTTTATAAGAAATGTTGAAGTTTGATTTTCTCAAACTAAGAAATATGTAGAGCTGGACCAGATACGACCTTTTGAGTTGCGCTCTTTCATTCTACTGCCGAAATGGCGTCGTTGTTCCACTTTCCCCGGGGTAAATCTGAGCTATCCGATTGGTCAGGGGAAATCACCCAATTATTAGAAATGGCGTGTAGAAGCGACTCTACCCTAAATATGTGACACTATTTATTATTTTCTGTTTCTCATAAAATATAAAATTATGGGGTGGTCTGTGCTTCCTCTGTCTTGTAAGAATATAGTCTGTTTCCAAAGGAACAACTATGTACACGGCCACACTGGAAAGCTCGAGTGCCGCTAATTAGAGAGAAGAAAAAAAAATACGAGCGTTAAACCAATGATCTTGTGATTTATGCCATTTTTAGCGCCTTTTCATTTGGTGTCACGAAATTGTGAGAGAAAGAGCATAAGAGGGTGACTTAGTGTGACTCTTAATTATTTTAATGTTAACTGTTTGCGGACGGAACCCATTTAAGTGGCGTTGAAAATTTGGTCACGTTTGGACGGAAGCCACTTTTTTTGGCTCTAGGCGACTGCCCCTCTAGATTTGTTTCGTTCTTTGTGAAATGAATTTGCATTAACAATAAAAACTAGAATTTAGGAAACGGAAACCTCCTGTTTTAATTGAGGTATACGGCGTGCTCGCACTCTCTTTCGATCTTGATTAAAATTTCTTGATTTGTAAGGTTAGAAAACTCAAAAAATGAGCAGTAGACACAGAGATATTGGACGTAATTATGCTTCTGGAGGTGAAAAACGTAAAGCGAAGGAAGAAAATAAAGAAGAGATCAACTTGTGATATCAAAAACACGTAAGCTGACAGAATATTTTGATGTTCATGGTGGTGGTACTCTAACCGCTGAAGCTGGAAGTACAGGAACAACTAGTACTAGTGCAGGCTGTGCAGCAGAAAACATACAGCAAAACCCAGTATACACTGAGTCTGAATGTGAAAGAATAAGTGAAACGAAGAAGTACTCTAATGATATTAGTGATTGGCCGAACAATATAGATGACTGTGAGCGTGTATATTGCATATCCAAGGGAAGTGAAAAATGTCAACATGTTGATAGTGCCTTCTCTTCATCCGTGCGATTGTATGACACTGAAAAGAAAACTCGATACTGTCAGAAGTCTTATTTTACACATATTCATAAACTTACAAACAAGCAACGTGCAAGAAAATGGTTATGCTATTCAGAAAGTAAAGGGCGCCTATTTTGTTTCCCATGCAAGCTTATGAGTTCAGAATGTTCATCAAAGTTTACTGTGGAAGGGTTTAATGACTGGAAAAATGCAAGCAATCTATTGCGTCGACATGAAGAAAGCTCCTCACATAGACAAGCTTTAATTTCACTGTTGATGCGTAAAAACAAAGGTGAACGTGTCGATTCCCATCTTGTGAAACAAATGGACATTCAAGAAAAGTATTGGCACAAACTTCTAGAACGAATAATTGAAGTTGTGAAGTTTTTAGCAGAACGAGGCCTTTCATTTCGTGGCAGTGATGAAATTGTTGGGTACCTGTTGCCTCCTTTATGCTTTATGAGTCCTTAACATTCTCAAGTAGTCATCAGGTCCTACTTTTGTTAAGTGAGTAAGCACCAACTTAGGTGGGTGTTATTTTATGTATAGTTCATTTATCGCGCACGTATATGCACAATTTTGTGTATGGGAATCTGCGGGCGCGCTTGTTACAAAACAAGCCAGATGACGTAGGAGCGTTAAAAAAAAAACAAAAAAAAACAAGCCGCATCTCATGCCAGACATGGAGTCTGGGAATATTCTATTGTGTACCCATCGTGTTTGGGGTAAAAGTATTCTGGGACATGACTTCTTAATAGAAGCCATTGTCGGCTTACACGATACGTAAGTCATATCCAGTTATTGTAATCATTGTATATGTTATTGGACTTTAGTGACTGTATCCTTCGTTGGCATCTAGCTAGTCCCTTCTCGCTAAGGGGTTATAATGGATCAACTCGGTACTGCACTGAAAGTATCCTGATATTTTAAAGGATTTTTATTGCTCCGTCATTTCGTGTTATTGATTTGGATTATGGGAACGCCGTCGTACGTGACGCGGCGATGAAGAGAGGTTAAACAAGTATCATGAAGGAACTATGATCCTACAAGTACTGTATCCATATATGCCCCATGTAATTTTGAACCGTGAAACCATTGTGTGAGTACTGTTTCCTGTTTTCTCGTCCACGTATTTCGTCCAAATAAAATGATGTTGCAAGTTGACATGATGAGTTCGTCCATGTCCGTATTGGCACTAGTTGATGTGCCCAATTATTGAAGTTCCCGGATTCACATTCCAGTAAAACGACATTCGCGTATATTTTCAAGTATAAAGATAACCGCCTTATTGTGGACCGTCAACATTACACTACTCCTTTGGTGTCCTCTAGTCAGCGGTTAACACAAGCAAGAAACAGGTCGGCTACAGTACCCTTATAACGGGAATTACTTAGGGTTGTTAGAATTACTGGCCAAGTTTGACCCTTTTCTGGCAGAGCATATAAGTACTCATGCAAAGAAAGGATTTGGACATACATCATATCTATTTAAAACAACGTGTGAGGAATTCATCAATCTGATTGGATCCAGCATACTGGATCACATTCTCTGTGAAGTGAAGAAATACAAGTATTATTCCGTTTCATTGGATTCTACTCCAGATATATCTAATATGGACCAGCTGACTTTGACTCTGCGCTATGTTTTGCCATCTGGACCAGTTGAAAGATTTGTGACATTTTTGGATATGGAAGGTCATAGTGCTGAACAGTATAAACTTGCCACTCATGTTGCTGGTGTTGTCATAACTTTGACCACGGCAGTCTTTAATATCAATGTCATTTGCCTTTAAAAAATTAAGTAGACTTAAGTAGGATTACAAGCACGAATTAATTGATAATGATAATTACTATGCAAATTAAAAATGTATGTGTTCAAATATGTTTGTGTTGTTTTATTGTTTTTTTTTTAAATATAGGGCCCTTTTCTTAACATATGCTACAGGCCCCGCACTAAGAGCTGTGTACTTTCTGTGCTTCTCTATAGTGCGGAATGTTGGAGAGTAACAGAGAAGGAAATGTCGAAACTGTCCTCCTTCCAAACAATCTACCTAAGGAAAATTCTCCGAATCTTTTGGCCAAACACCATCAGCAACCAAGAACTACTTATTCGGAGTAACCAGGAGGACATGCACACCATCATAGCTGGCAGACGCTGGAGTTGGGTTGGCCACGTCCTCAGAAGGGACCCCGATACCATCACAAGAACAGCTATGCTATGGACCCCCGAGGGAAAGCGAAAGAGAGGCCGACCAAAAACAACTTAGCGGAGAACTGTGGAAGCTGAAATGCAAAGAATGAACCATAGTTGGGGCACTGTACGAAAGATGGCCGCCGACCAGCAAAGTGGAATCAATTTGTTGCTGCCCTACAAGACGCCAGCAGGCGTGATGGCCGCTGACTGCTTTGACGGTTGGCGGTTATGGATCAAAGAAGAAGAAGTTCAACAAAAAATTATGGAAAGGAACAAGTTTGCAAATTTTATTCCATGCGCTGGACATTCCCTAAATCTAGTAGGACGAACTGCAGTTGACTTGTGCCTGGATGCAATGAATTCTTTTGGTACAATAAATGAGCTTTATTGTTTTTTCTCAGCTTCTACAAAAAGATGGTCAGTGCTACAAGTTTCTTGCCTCCAAGGTCAAAAGTTTCTAAGCATTTATCGAACACAAGATGGGAGGCTCACGCTATAGTTACTCCAGCTATTAGGGAAAGTTATGCAAACTTGTTGAAGCCATCAATCATATTTACTGTGATAAAACTGAAAAAGAAGATACTAGAAGACAGGATGAAAATCTTCTACAAACAATGGAAGAATTTGAATTCATTTTCATGCTTCACCATTGGACACATTTGCTAGACCAATTTCATAAAGTTAGCAAGGCCCTCCAAAGTTGGCAAATTTTATTGAGCACATGTGCTAAGATTTACAGCTCATTATTGCAGTTCATATCAAACATTTGGGCTAATTTTGATGAAACTGAACAGCAAGCAAACATTATTCTACCGGATGTAGAGTATAAAACTGTCAAAAGAAGGCAGAGAGTAAGAAAACAAAAAGCAATGATGGGGCAGCACCCAAAGCTTTAGACGAACTTTCTCCTAGAGACAGTTTTAGAATAAATTCATTTATTTCTGTCATGGATGCTCTTGAAGCCAACCTAGACAGAAGAGCAACAGTGTATAGGAGTGCAGCTGACAATTTTTCATGTTTGGTGAACATGCAAGCAACCAAGGAACGAATTCATAATGGTGTCGGGATGTTGATGCAAGAGTATCCAAAGGATGTTGACCTCAGTCTAGTCGATGAACTCTTGCACTTACACCTGTACGTCAAACAAGATCACCCTGAAAAAAGAAAATTTCAGCCACCAGCATATGTATCAAATAATATTCCATGAAAAAATTCAGACAGCTTTTCCAAATGTGGAAACAATTTTCAGATTGTTTCTGTGTGTAATGATTACTAATTGTAGAGGTAAAAGATCATTTTCTGGACTAAAAAGGATTAAGAATGATCTGCGGTCAACAATGTCCCAAGATCGGTTGTCTGATCTTAGCATTCTCTGCATAGAAAATAATAAACTGCAACTTACTGATTTTAATGACATAATTGATAAATTTGCATTCAAAAAAATTCGGAAGAAACTATTTTGAGTTTGTAAATAGTGTAATGTTTAAACATAGCTTTGAATGATGTGTGTGAACGTCTTCATTAGTTCCATATATTTGTAAACTTATTAAAGGTTATACATTTATAAACAATCTTTACATTAAATCTAAAATTTCAAAAATGTTCTACTTCCATTGTGTGGATAAAGAAGAGAACGAGGTTTTTTTTCTCATAATCAGATGCTGTAAGTTCGGGCCTCCCAAGTCTTCTAGCCCAGGTCTCCAGTTGCTTTAATCCGGCACTGTGTTTATACATATCCAGCTAATAAAAGGAATTTCACTGAATTAAATCAGCTGGGGGCTTGAATGAGTAATTCTAAGATAATCCTTCACAAAATGCGCCGGGTCAGATAAAACGTTAACCTGCTTAGATTCATTCAGCATTATTCTTGAGTACTGAAATATTTAGTGAACACACCCTCGAGTTAAAAGCACGATTATCCTTCTATCTACAACTCTGCCAAGAGTAATCTTGTGCAAAGATAGACCCCTACTGCAGAGCAAGGCCAGGTAACCACTGATATTAAATCTTGGCATTTCCTGTATGTATCTGATTTTTTATTATGTGAAAATATTAACTGATTTCAGATTGAATGACTCATTTAAAATCCACACAGAAAAAAGTCAGACAGACGCAAAAAAAACCCAAAAAAATCAGACATACAACTTTCTGGTAAAAGACAACATTAAGGAGGGTTCCATAGAAACTGCACCGCCCCGTATGAAACATTATGTGCTCCAGGTGATACTTCACCATCACTAAGCTACTGTCAGCACAATTAGAAATAAAGATGGCTTAACCCTAGGGACTTGGAATATCAGGACACAGAATGGATAATTGTGTAACATCAAGATGAAAATAGAAAGAATGAATGCAAATGTATTAGAACCATGTGAAATGCGATATTTCGGAACAGGTGAGAAATATTCTGACAACTACAAAATAATTTTTCTGCAGCAAATCAACATGAAAGAGAAGTAGGCATGATTTTGGATGCAGAAAGAGTAGGAACAGTAAAAGAATTTAGGTCAAAAGACTGCAAAGTATGCGATTTATTGCAATGGGTAATAGTTAACAGATATTTAATTGACTTTCACTTGTTAAAAGTCACATTCACTGTAAGAACAGTATCTGACCTTCACATTCTTACTTACTATATATTAACCTTTGTTGTGTTAAATATTATTTGACTATATTATGCAATTCCGTAGGTCTGCCTATTTTTAACACTTCAAGCAGATTCTAAATGGTGCAACGAAACCAGCTCCGTGGTCAATCCTTATAAAGCCTGTTTGCTTTGGTGCCCATTGAATAACTCCATATTGAAAGCAGATTGTCCAGACATTACTTTCTGTGGACAGATAAATTGAAAGGCAGAACCAGCTGAAATACCTTGGAGTAACATTCGATCGTGGGCTATCATATAAGCACCATGCTGATCATATCATACAGAAGTGCAAGAGAGATCTGGCAGGCCTAAAAACAATGGATGCAGTGCACCTGGAGCAGAGACTACTGTTTTTCTTGTATTATCCGCTGGTCTTGTCTGTAATCGAGAATGGCCTGGGTATAGTCATGCTGTCAATATCACGGTGTGAACGACTGGAATGCATTCAAAACGACGGGATACGTATAGTCTTGGGCTGCACGCGAGATATCCCTATTGTGATGATGCGGCACATGCTTGGATTGCTGTCAGTTAGATCCAGTTATAAGATGGCATAGGAAAAGGCGTATATGCGTGTAACCACAGGCAAAAGGCATCCCCTGTATGGGAACATAGCTGACATCACAGGAGCGAGAATAAAGAGGGGGTTTCATAGATGGCGCAGGCGAAGGAGACTATTAGACAGGTGACCCCAGTTGAACCATATTCAAGGGAGAAGAGTGGATTAAGTCAGATGAGTGCTGGATGAACTTCCAACAAGTCATCATCAGCCTTTGTAGAGAATGCAGAACTTGGGCCAATTAAATAGCAGAGCTGGAAGTTGATCAGCTTAGAAATGATAATGCTGGGGATGACGATGCCATTGTGTACACTGATGGGTCTGTAATCTGTGGTAATAAACCAGGGTGGGGCTTCTCTGCTAGAGTAAAAGGCAGAACCGTCGCTGAACATAGCGGGGCTTACACGATAACAACCTCCAGCATGAGAATGTAGGTAGAGGCAGTTACTGCTGCCTTAAGATGGCTGTCTGAGACTTTATTAACAAAGGCAGTTATTGTATCAAACTCACAATCCATGCTTCGAAAGGTCAAAAATGGTTGGCTATTAGATTATTTTGTCGGCGTCTGTGGCCTAATGGATATGAACGCAGTTTCATAATCCAGATATACCAGGTTCGAAACCTGCTGCAGGCGGTTTGGTATCAGATCGCTTTGTGTGGATTTTTAACAATGGTATAAGCGACGTACCGTTCAGAAAGCAAAGGCAAACTACTGAATGAAAAAAATTGCCTAGAAAAATTACAAACAGCCAATAAAAGCTGGGGTTGATTGCCACGTCCTGTAAAGGATAAGCAACTAACTTTTTTATTAGATTATTTGCAAGCATCCAACTTACCTATAAATATGGAAGAGGTGTTAAGAATAGACAGACCTAGGGAACTGCACAATATAGTCAAACAATATTTAGCACAAACAAATGTTAATATATAGTGGCTGGGAATGTGAAGGTCTGATGCTGTTCTTACAATGCATATGACTTTTAACAGATGAAAGTCAATTAAATATCTGTTAAAGTCAGTTATATAACTGGAACCACCAGGCCTTGACACCCCTCCACTTTAATATTATTATTGTTCAGAGTTTCTTCTTGATTTTGTTTGTTTGTTTTTATTTTTTTATTTAAAGCACAATTGTGATTGTCCCTATTTACAATGATTTGACAAATGTGATGCCACTTTCTCATATCGGCAGTTATTCATATTATTTGGGATTGAAAACAATATATATCCTAATTATAACCCATCAGAGGTTGAACGGGATATTTTTCTTCATTAATTTAAATAAAAATAAAAAAAAGAATTGGTATGGATCTACTGTCCTGGTCATGCCGGCTTACGTGGCAATGAAAGATTTGACAAACTAGCTTGAGCTTCTGGGTCGACCCAGCCCCAACTGGGTACCAGAGCAACTCTGTGAAGGTTAAGGCGGCCGGCGTGATGCTGACCATATCACCCCTAGTGTGCCGATGGTCAAGAAAATATGGGCCTAACACCATATTCCCAATATGCCCCATGGCGTGTAACGGGATCCTTTACCTTTTACCTTTACCTACCCTTCGACATTTGCTACGAGAGACTGAGCACCTATGGGTTAGCCCGGAGTGCAATGACGTCGATTCTGATTAACAATAACAATAACACTTGTTCTATATTTATAGGTAAATTTGATTCCTGCAAATAATCTAATATTGGTATTCTCATTTGGCCATACCTCTCATTTTTTAATAAGAAATGGTCTAAATTATTGTCCTGAAGACATCCTGCACAGTAAGGTTCTTCTATTCTGAAAAAGCCGTTTCCCAGCTGTAGTCTGGGAAGTTTCTTTATTACTGGAAATTTTCGATTCCCTAGATATCTGATATTTTCGTATTGGAGCCTTGAACTTCTTATTTGAATGTCTTCCTTTCAGATTTTTTATCCCACTCTGTTTTCCATCCGTTTCTAAATATTTAATTAAGCTCTTAATCTCTGATTTACTCATCCCTACATTTATTAGATTTGTATCAGTACTTCGCTCCAATATGTGTCCAAGACAAACATTACACAATACAACGAATACTCCATAAGGGGCGGTCACTGTGCTTTAAAATGTCCAAGTAGTATAGTCAGACCGGTTCTCTTTGGGACTTTGCCATCTTTAGCTCAAGAGTGGAGTCAGGGCTACCCACGTACTGCTGTGGCGCTATCTGGTTTCGAACTCGGTCACTCTGCTTTGAGAAGCAAGCGCTGTAACCATTTTGCCAGCTCGACAGTTTACATTTGAATCTTCCTTCATGAAGTTTGAGAAAGACACCATTTATACTACAAAAGGAACTATCTTCATAACTGTACGAAGATGGCGAAATGTGAAGAAACGCCACAAATAAAACAGGAACTAGATTATGAGGTGAGGTCATCATCATCAACTGCCATCTCCACAACGAAGGTTGGCTGTAATGGATCTACAACGTCTTTTGTCTCTTGTCTTGGTTGTTCACTCTGATAGACTCTTTTCTGCCATCTCTTGATGTTATCTTCCCACTTACAGCGCTATCTTCCCCTTGCACGTTTGTCTTCAACTCTCCCTTCTATTAAGGTCTTCTGCAAGGTGTTATGCCTTTTTTATGTGGCCAACGTATTTTAGCTGCCGAACTTTGATCTCCCTCATTAGTTCTCTTTTCATACCTAGATTTTCTAGGACCTCCGTTTTTGTTTTCGTCTCTTTCCATGAGATGCGCCCCATTCTTCTATATATCCACATTTCAAGAGCCTCAATTCTTTCTTCCAATTGCTTATTCATCGTCCCTGTTTCTACACCATACAGTAATGCAGAATATATATAACACTTTATAATTCTCAGTTTTAATTTGTGAGATAACTGTTTAGATGTCAGTATATGTTTCATGTTGTTGAATGTAGCTTTGGCCATTCCTATTCTCTTCTTGATTTCTATTTCACATCTGCCATCTTCTGTTATTATATGACCAAGATATGAGTAGCTCTTGACTTGTTCCAGGATTTTCTCACTTATCTTTTATGTGGGCTTATCATCAGTTTTTGCCAATTATCATAGTTTTTGTTTTCTCAATATTAATGTCGCTTCGATAATTATTAAAAACAAAAAATCTAGGCCTAACGATGAATGTAACCTTAACACAATCACTGTATTGATCTTGTTTAAATTATAGAAAGCACGAACAAACAAGCCACACAAGCATTAACCTTAACATAAACTCAGGTTAAAATGATGAACAGACCAGCCATCTTTTCAGTACAGATTTGAAGCAGAATTCAGAGACGCAGTAAATAGGGGTTAGGTTTAGGAATCCTAACCCTAATGACGTGTGATTTACTTGGATGACGTCGAAGAAGACGTCCCACTCTAATTCATTTCATCTCAGACTCATACCGTATTTCAAGCTTTTTTACAGAAAAAAAAACAACTTCCCATTGGGTTAATATATCGTTCAATGCAAAAAGGATAATGTTCACTTTTTTGTCCTGAAAAGGACAAGAGAACACACTATATTGAAAAAGTAGGACATATTTTTTCAATAAATAAATGAGTGAAACTTATTTTTTGCATACTGGACTGTAAGTTCCTCAAATGACCTTGATTTTGTATTTATTTATATATTTCTGATGATAAAAATCGTCTTTAACAAAACTGGATTACTGTTTAAATACACACAGATGCACATCATTGCCCTCTGCATTATGCCTAGTTCCCTATAACATTTTGTTATAGTTATCCCAAGTAAATACAACATATTTCTCTGTGGAAGTCATATTTTCTACAAATTGTCTCTTTAAATTCATCTGCAGTCTCACTTTTATCATTTTGGCAAAAGCATTGGTTTGTGCAATATCATCAGTGTTTAATGAAATATTTAATTGGATATGAAAATTATTTGTTTCTTGCAATAAATAGACAATACAATTTTAATTGGACAAAACCTTGTGCAGTGTTAGGCAATGGCCTTAGTAATTTTAGAGCCCTATTTGGGCCATTCTAGAGGTGCCCTCTGGACTTCAGATTAGTTTTGATATAATGTGTTTTATATCCACATGTGGCAATATAAACATAGATATTGTTTTATTTTTGTGACAGTGTTATTGCTTATACTTTAGATATCTAATCTGAAATAATCTTCATTCCTTAAAGTCTTTTTGTATTTCAAAACTGAAAGTGGGAACCCGATTGAGGAGCCCCCTGTGAGTGCAGGGCTTAATGGATCAAATAGGCCAGATCAGCCTATGGTTGGCCGTAACCCTGTTATTATTTAAAGTGTTTTTTTGTGTGTAACAGAAACATAGAAAGCGATAAATACAAAACCTGAGTTTAAATCGTGTATGCAATTGATCCAACAACATAAAATCATTTGGGATTGTTGATAATTATTTTCTCAATTCAGCAAAGTCATTCTCGTAATTTAGTCTATCGATTTTGCCATTAACAAAAATCCAGCTGGACACACAGTTTGGGCATGAAAAGTCAGACAAATCTAGATGTCTGGTAACTTATTTTAAAGTCCACCTAACTAGAAAGTGATATCTATAGCCACATGAGGAACATGGTGGCAGATATATACGAATGTAGTTTTTAACCTGAGTTATGTGTGTTGTGTAGGCCTATATATTTATTGTGACAAAAAACTAATGATCTAAAACCTGATCACATCAACTGATATTTTCACTTGGAAGGCCAGCTGCAATAGATCTCTAGTGTCTTCTGTCTCTTGTCTTAATGTTGATTATAATACTGGCTACAATAGATCTCAAGTGTCTTCTGTCTCTTGTCTTAATGTGAATTTGCTATAATAGACTTTTTCTCATTAGTTTCTTGATGTTTTCTTCTTACTTACAGCACTGTTTTTCTCTTGCACATATGCCTTCAACTTTTTCTTTTATTATGGTTTTCAGCAAAATGGTAGGCCTGTGTATTTTTATATGACTTTCATTATTTCTCTTTTCACAACCCATTAAAAAAAAATACTAGTTCATTGTAACACTGGAGAACCACAAATTCTTACTGTTCTCGTATTGTACAGTTGGTTTCCTATTTTCTAGAATTATGCTTTACTGGGGCTATTCTATAAAGTATCTTATAAAGTTAGTTGCTTATCCATTACAGGACGTGGCAATCAACCCCAGCTTTTATTGGCTGTTTGTGATTTTTCTAGGCAATTTTTTTTCATTCAGTAGTTTGCCATTGCTTTCTGAACGGTACGGCGCTTATACCATTGTTAAAAATCCACACAAAGCGATTTGCTACCAAACCGCCTGCAGCAGGTTTCGAACCTGGTATATCTGGATTATGAAACTGCGTTCATATCCATTAGGCCACAGACGCCATTATCTCATACATTATGTTAATATAGTGCCCAAGTGTTTGAATGTTTCTACTTCTTTGAGATTGGTACCATTTTTGTATATTTGACATTCTGTCTCATACCAGTAAAGAATTTATTGGTATTGTTGGAAGTAAAACATATTTTCAAATATTAGCAGACCTCACTTGGATGATTGAATTAAAATGAATAAATAACATTTTTATTTTTAAATTTTGACTACATCTCTACCATTACTGTACTCTTATGTACAAACAACATGACTTTAATATAATGGATATATCAAACACACTGATCAATACATACATCTTACCGAACATAGTGTACATTGTTATGTCAAAGACACTGATCAATACATACATCTTACCAAACATAGTGTACATTGTTATGTCAAAGACACTGATCAATACATACATCTTACCAAACATAGTGTACATTGTTATGCATGAAACCATTTGACTTGAATAAACATGAAGTTTGCACTAAGCACAGACTGGTAATGATTTTCTTTACATTTTTAGAAATAAATTATTCACATTTTCCTGAAGTGAATGTATTTGTATTAATGAAAGTGGAAAGATATTCCCATTTCCAATACACTGTCACTAGTAGGACTGAATTAAAATATATAAAGAACTTTAAAAAAAAAAACATTTACCAGGGTTCAAAAGCAGAATGTTTGTTTAGAAGGCACACATTCTCACCACTAAACCACCAAAGTACCTTGATATATGTGTTTTTTAATGTTTAATTATTGCCTGCCTCAGTCAACATGTTGTTTTGTTGTTAGGCAGGGACAAGCTAAGGAAATTATTAGGGAAGATAGACAAAATTTAACTGTATACTCATTTCAGTGAACTTATAATTTGTTTAAGTGTTCTCAAAATTCCAGATAAATATGCCTATTTCAGATTTTTTTCTAAAAGCTGTGTATGATGTCAAGATTGTTTGTCTGTGAGGCTGCTAAAAATGTGAATTAAGGCATCATATATAAGTGTCCGATTAACAGATGAGTGAGAGTGCTGGTCCCTCTCAGCAAAGGTGTCGGCTTTGATTCACAGTATCAAAGCATTTCAGTCTACCCAGCTGTAAATGGGTATCTGACTTTGCACTTGAGTTAAGAAGGAAAAGGCAGTGAAGATGGAAACTGGTCACCACACCTCCCAATGCTGGACCTAGTCTCTAACACTTCTCTGCTCTACAGCAGTATCTGTACCTTTATCTTTTATGTAGAAGTAATATTTAATGCTGCAGTGATATCATTTCTACTAAGGACACATTCAGTGCATTACATACTTTAGATTTTACTTACTTAGTCATCCCTCTTCTATTCTGAGATGTAGAGGTTTGCAGGAGAGAACACCATACTGTTTTATCTGCGGTTTTCCCACCTGGCCTGGTTCCAGTCTATTCCTCAGTCCTTCAGGGTTTTGTCTAAAGTTGTCCTCCCAGTGAACTTGGGTGGTCCTGGAGAACTGGATCCCATATTTGTTATGGTAGCCAATTTTGTTGCATTCTGCATACATGGCCAAACCATGTTGTTGGGACTATTCCTCTTGAGTCTGCAGGGGCGTTCTGAGCTTAATCTTTTGAGGCACCTGATGCTTAATTTTCTCCAGTTCTTCCATCTTGATGTCATCTCCATCACCACTGGTTTCCTCTTCTGTGACAGCGTTTATCATTTCTGAGGCTAGACCTTGCTCACAGTCAAGGAGCTTTGAGAAATGTTCTTTCCAACACTTCCTTTTGGGTAGTGTGCAATCTGTCATGTTTGTCTTTTATAAATTCAAGAGGGCACTACTTTTTTCCTTTCTTGTGTTCTTTAGTGTCTTGATGAACAATTTCTGATTTTTTTTAAGCATCTTTTTCTAGCTTTTCTCCAAATTCTTCCCAAGATACCTATTTTGCTGCTAGCACCTTGTTCTTTGCTCCTGTTCTGAGTATCACATATTCTCTATATTGCTCTGTTTTTTTCTAGCTGTTTTTTTATATTCTAAGTATTGTTTCCATGCTTTTTCCTTTTCTCGTTTACTTCTTCTGTCCACAAGGTGTCCTCTTACCATTCTTCCCAAGTCGAACTTCACCACATGCTTTTGCAGCTGTTTTTATGATAAATTTAAGCCAGAGGGTTTTGAGGTCATCAGGTCATAGTTCAGATTTCTCACTTCTGTCAAAATAAGCCCTTGACACTGGGTCTTAACTTCTGGCTCTCTTAGATTGTAGGTCTTAATGCTCATCTCTAATGTTTGTTTACTAAGTTTCTTGTGTGATGGTGGGCAATGTCAAGGCCAAACAACTCTTTCAGTTGTTTTTTTAATAGTCTTTAGTTAGTGATCACTTCCAATCTCTGGTCCTCTCCAGACATGCTTGAATGAGCTCATCCTAACAGTGGCAAAGTTAATGACTGATTTATCAATCTTAGTTGGTTCAAATCTGGTGTATGTATGTTTGTGCTTATGGGAGAATTTTGTGTTTATACTGACAAGGTTTTGTTCAGTGCAGAATCTAAGGAGTCACTTTCTTTTGTCATTTAGCGTATCTTCTTTATATCTTTCAATACCTCCATCCCATCTAGCATGGTCATTTCCAACTATGGCTTTGAAATCTCCAAGAAGGATAATTTAATCCAGGCAGTTGTCTACTGTCTTTTGAAGCAGCTCAAATAATTCTTCTTTGACATCTGCTTGCTCGTCTTCATTTGGACTACACGCAATAACAAGGTTGACTATGGTTTCTTCTTCTTTTAGATTTAGCACTATAATGCACTCAAAGACAAAGTTCCAGCCTTTGATGTTATTTATGTCAATGTTAGCCACAATACAACCCACACCCCCTTTAGCTGTTTCAGTTGTGGGGACACCACTGTAGAGCAGCTGGTTGCCACTGAGGTCCACAACTCCTTGCCATTTTTTTCTTTGTTTCCATCAGAGCCAGAATGTCTAATTTTGTTTTTCTCATCTCCTACACCAGCTCCTCATTTTTCTCATTAAAACTTCTACAATTCCATTTATTCCAGTTTGTTGCCTTCAAGATCAGTCCAGTTGTCTCTCCTGTGGTTCTTGTAATCATATTTTAAGCAAAACAGGTGATTAGCATTTAGTGCCTTTGTGAGACAGAGGGGCTGCCTCCTTATGGCCTCCATACATGCTACCCACCTAACTGTTTCAGCTAGGCTTGGGATCAGACTTTAGATTTGTGTGACGGAGGGGCTGCCTCCTTACGGCCTCCATACATGCCACCCACCTAACTGTTTCAGCTAGGCTTGGGATCAGACTTTAGATTTGTGTGACGGAGGGGCTGCCTCCTTACGGCCTCCATACATGCCACCCACCTAACTGTTTCAGCTAGGCTTGGGATCAGACTTTAGATTTGTGATTATTAAACCACTGCTACTCTCAGAATTTGCCTGCTTGTAACATGATGAATACTTGTGTGCCACTGAATTATTTTGTTTCATAGATGGATCACCACTTTCATTACATTTTTCATATACTCATATTAATCTCACTAAATAATTCTCATTTTATTCTTTCCCTGTCAGAATCATGATGGTCATAACTACACTGAAGACTATGGTACTCATGTTCAAATAGTTGACATCATGGATACAAAAACACCACAAATTACGAAAGTAGAACAACCTGGCTTATGTAAAGATGAAGGTAATGAACTGGTAGTCATATAGATGAAATAATGTTTTCATTTATTTATTTTTTTTTAGTATTTTTTATTTATTTCTGAGAATCAAATTATGCATTTTTAGTAAAAAAAATTTGTAAGATCAGAATATCACTTAGGATACCATATACAGAGATAATAGTGAATCTACTCATGAACTGTTTGCCTGGTCTGGCATTTCCATTTATTATCATGCAGCAGTACTCAGAGAAAAAGAAAAAACCTTAAACAATAATAGAAATAAAAACTCACACATTGTGTAATAGTTCATGTCATAACAAATTTCTTGAGTTTCCCTGTCCCATCAAAACCTCAAAGTTATCAAACGCTTAATCATGGCCTTACTGCAGTCCTCCTCACTTTCGTATTTTACCTAAACCAATTTTTTTACTGTACCATATTTATTTTTTGTCTTTATTCACTATCAATTATTCAGTCACTACCATTTAGCTTCCCAAGGAACATAAACCTTTAACAAACACATGTCAAGTCCTACTGTCATGTGCCATCATGTCAAGTCCTCCTGTCATGTGCCATCAGCTCAAGTCCTCCTGTCATGTGCCATCAGCTCAAGTCCTCCTGTCATGTGCCATCATGTCAAGTCCTCCTGTCATGTGCCATCATGTCAAGTCCTCCTGTCATGTGCCATCATGTCAAGTCCTCCTGTCATGTGCCATCATGTCAAGTCCTCCTGTCATGTGCCATCATGTCAAGTCCTACTGTCATGTGCCATCAGCTCAAGTCCTCCTGTCATGTGCCATTATGTCCAATCCTCCTGTCATGTGCCATCATGTCAAGTCCTCCTGTCATGTGCCATCAGCTCAAGTTATTTCCACGTGTTCCTCATCATTTTCACTGTCTCCTGTTCTCCTCTCCATGAGTTTTTAGTCTACCTCTGCCTCTCTTACTCTGGGGGTTACAGAACAAGGACTGCCTTGTAAGGCTATCAGCAGGTTATCTCAGTGTGTGTCCTATCTATTGCCATCATCTTCTTCTCATCTTTTTTCACTGACAGTTGTCTGGTTTTTTTGTCATCAGTTTTGGTGACCATCTTATACCATTTCAATCCTTCATTCTACACAAGCATCCATTTATGAAAGTCTGTAGCTTTGGTTTTGTTTTTGTTGTTTTCCATGTTTCAGATCCATGATAGGAAACTCTTTACAGAGAGATACAACAAGAGGCAATCTGATCATCAGAAGTAGTCCCTCCATCCGACAAGTGTTTCGGCCCAGTATACTTCTTTACACTCTAAGCGGGGTTCGGGCCCACTTGGGTCATGACTCCCAAGTGTCTCAGCCTCCTGTTGTCTTGTATCGAAAATGAACTCATTTCACTTTGGTAGCAACTTTAAAATCCACAACTCCACCAGCCGTATAGGCAATTGTGAAAGTAACAAAGAGAAGACAAATTACTCCATTCGTTCCATCACACACAACTAGGGACAGACACGGACACACCTGCGCAAAGCCAACAAGGCTAGCCACTGCGCGCTAGCAACTGAAATTCTGTGCCTAACACCTCTTATAATATACACTGCCTGTTGCTCGTCAGTCACAACCCTTTTATCAGTACACTGAAAAACTCAACGTACTGTGGACTTCGAAAAATTTCTGGTGTTTTCTATACCGCAGAGTTTACTGTCATGGTTTCCATAGCCCATTGTGGTTGTTCCACAGCCAGCACGATGCCTTTTCAGCAGTTTCACTAAGCCTTTTCAGTGCCCTTGTTCTCGACTGTCCCCTCAGCCCCAACAGTTTCAATAAATCATGCACTGATGCAGCCACAAGCCCTGTTGCGCCCACCTCAACAGCCATGACCCTTGCAGTGAACCCATCGTATCTCAGATCTGCGGCCAGATCATTATACTTGGCCACTTTGAACAAAATTTGCTCGTCCAATCTGGATTCAAATGGCATGGTCAGTTCAATCAGTAAACCTGAAGCGATGCTGAAGAATGAAGCACTATATCCGGCCGTTTCCGTGATTTTCTGATACTCTCTGGATATGCCCCTCATCCAGGTAGGTCTACAGCCATCTCCCAGTCATTTGCACAGTCAAGAAGAGATTGTAAACTGCTACCTGGTTTACTCGGTTTGGGGTGTGCTAAATTTCCTGCCTTCAGAAAGTATGGTGCTCAGCCTGGCTTTGCTATTCGCCTTCATCCTTACCAGGTCTATTGTCACAGCAAGCTCATTTAGCACTTTGTTGTGGCACCCAGTGTATCGCCCTTGCCCTAATGACACCTTACATGCTGAGAGTACATGTTCAAGTGTCTGCCTCCTCTGGCACCGGTGGCACTGCTCATCATCCGACTTTCCCCATCTCACAAGGTTTGTGGCCGATGGCAGCAGGTCATATATTGATCTAATAACGAAGCTGAGCCTAAGAGGTGCCATATGCCATATATCATTCCATGTCAAGGACCTCTGCAGGGCTCCTTCCCATGTAGTCCATTGGCTTTTGTTGGCCTGCTGCACTGCTTTTTGCAACCTCTTATCATTCTCAGCTCCTCGTATCTCCTGAACTACCATGTCTCTGCACGCCCTGCTTGATGTGTTGGACCACCAGCGGATGTCTCCATGACCAAATCCCCGTCTATTCATTTGTGTGTATCCAATTACCTCCCTCAGTTTGAGCAACTCTTGGGCAGTATCAACAGCTTCTTCCACTCCACTTCCTTCCTGTTTTCAGTGTGGGCTGAATGGACTTAACCACATCATCTGCTGACTAGCGTAGCATCATTGCAAGCCTTGCCTTTCCAACTTTGTACTCTTCAACAACTGACTTGAAGGGAAGCAGAAGTTCTGACTTTTTGCAGTACAGTGCTACATCTGACAGACCTGGTGGTACCCCTAGCCATTTTCTCATGAACTTGTTGACCTTCTGCTCTATAGCTTCTACTGTACTTGTGCTTATTTCATATATAAACAGTGGCCACAGCAACTTAGGTATCAACATGAACTGGAGGCACCACAGTTTGAATTTTCCCAGGAGTCTACTTTAGTCTATGATCTGTAGCCCTCTGCCTGCCATTTCTATTGTCTGTTGCACTGCCTTTGAGTCTTTTAATGAGGCATCATTCACCCTGCCAAGACTTTTAACAGGTTTCTCAATGACAGTAGGGATTCTTTGGTTGGAAACCATGAAGATGACCTCTGCTATCTTCCCTTTCCTGACTGATAGGCTTCTCGACTTCTTGGGTTTGAAGCTCATTCTGCACCAGCTGACTAGTTCATCCAGGCATGCTAACATCCTCCGGGCCTGATGTTCATCTGATGTCAGAATTGTTGTGTCATCCATGAATGCTTTGAGTGGTGGCATGTGACACATTCCACCGAGCTTTGGACCTATAGCCATTCCTTCAGCCGCATTGAGGATTACCTGCATGGCCATCATGAAAAGTATTGGAGAGATGGTACATCCCATCGCAATTCCAACTTCAAGGCCAATCCACTTCATTGTGTACTCTCTGGTTGAAAATCTGACAGAAAACCCTGCGAAATACAGCTTCAGCATTGCTGCAATCTCTTGTGGAACATGATACATTTCTAGGGCCTGCCACAACATCTGGTGTGGAATGGATCCATAAGCATTTGCTAGATCCAACCAGATTACATGGAGGTTTGTTCTGTCAGACTTTGCCTTTTGGATTGCTTCCCAGATCATTGTGGCATGCTCTAGACTTCCTGGTGTACCTGGGATACCTCCTTTCTGAATGGTAGTGTTAATGTACCCATTTGCCAGGTGGTATGTAGTGAGCCTTTTCACCATCACTGAGAAGAATATCCTCCCTTCCACATTAAGTAGTGAGATTGGCCTAAACTGACTGATGTCTGTGGAATTTTGTTCCTTTGGGATGTAGACTCCATTTGCCTTTCTCCATTCCTTGTTTACAAGCTGGGTTTTCCACGCATTCTTCAGTAAACGCAGAAGTCGTTTGAGCACCACAGTGCATCTCTTATACACAACATATGGAACACCATTAGGACCTGGAGCTGACTTGCACCAAGCTTTCTGGACGATGCTTTCTACTTCTTGCACAGTTGAGGGCTTGGTGTTAAATTCAGCTCCTTGCTTACTTGGCCATTTAAGGCCTGCCATGCTGCTGAGCGGCTCATCTTTGCGACCATCTGAATATGTCATTCTAAGGTGTTCTTCCAGGTCTTCTTTCCTGATGTTTAGCATACCCGATCGTGGCTGCTCAAACAGTTCTTTGGCAAACTTGAAGGGCTCCCTGAAAAATCTTTCCCTATCCCTTCGAGTCTTCCTTCTTTTCCTGCACAACCTTTCTGCTCTACAAAGGGCATTATGTTGGCCTTTCAGGTGCTCCCAAACCTGTCGTAACCCTTCCTTCTCTGTGGCAACTGCATTCTTGAACAGTTTTCGGGCATGCTTCTTCTGTTTCCTGATTTCTTCTATTTTAATTTGTGTTCTACCTTTTCGCGGTGGGTTACTTTCCCTTGCCTCCCTGACTCCGAACACTTTGCGACAGTGCAGATATATTATGTCGCCGAAGATTTCCAGCTTCAGGTTGTTATCCAACTCTTTTTCCAAGGCTTTGTCCAGCGTGTCCAGCTGCTCCCAACACCCTTTTGCACTGGCAGGTGGAAACTTGATTGCATCTCTCTTCCCATCCAAGAAGTATGTGAGATCATCATCAGGCAATTTAACTTGAATGTACTCAGCACTGTGGATTGACTCCTGGCTGCGTTCTTCTGCGTTTGATGACCATCTTATACCATTTCAATTCTTCATTCTACACAAGCATCCATTTATGAAAGTCTGTAGCTTTGGTTTTATTTTTGTTGTTTTACATGTTTCAGATCCATACAATACGACTGACTTGATATTTGAGCTGAAACATTTTTTTTTAAACTTGATTTCTCTTGATCTCCATATATTTCCCAATTCAATGAAAGATCCTCTTGATTTCTGTATTTTTAGTTTGATATCCTTGTTTGTCCCTCCAGGTTATATTGCTGTTAATTCTACATCTTGTAGTGGTATTTCTTTAAGTTCAACCTTGTTATCATTTTCTGCATTTATTCTCATTATATTTGTCTTTTCCCTGTGTATTTTCAGACCCACTTGATGTTATATCTTATCTTAATCTCTGCTCACAACATTGCTTGTGGCTAAAATATTACAACTCAAGCATACCCAACTCACAACAACTCAAATAACTAATAAACTCCCGCAGGAGCACGGGAACATTCATACATGCATAACACCCTCAAACACTCCGTGACAGATGGTTTGGCTATGTTTGCAGAATGGGAGATGATTGGTGTAGAAGTCGAAAGTTTTCTGCTATTACTGATAAAGTTATGAGTTGTTAAACTCTTGCTTCTGAGTACACGCCACACAGGCTAATTATAAATAGGTCGAGATTTCTTGCCTCAGGAGATTCACGCCCACGCAGGGCTACACTAGGCTACTACTGATAGTGACGAAAAGTTCTGCTTACAGGCCACGCCCACACAGGGCTATTTATAAAGATGTGTTACTACCCTGTCACTGTGTCTGGAATGTTTGAAGAGGGTGTGTGTTGGTATAATCACTCACACCACAGTAACGTACATAAGAGTCATGGAGCGTTGAACGACTGGTGACCTTTAATAACGATTTATTACGCCACAACATAATCACTTGACATCAATTACACAGACTACAGCAAAATGGGGACATCGGATAAATGCATCCGTAAAGTACAATCACTCCAGACATACTTCTAACATCAGCGCTATTCCTTCAAGCAAACTGTCAACATGACAGTGCTAATAATATAAGTCCATGGATCCTTCCAGCAAACGGTAGGCATCACCGTGCTAATAATATATATGGCCTCAAAATCTCTTTAATCACTCAGCGCTATTATATGTCAATAGATACCTCAAGCAAATGGTAGGCATCACCGTGCTAATAATATATATGGCCTCAAAATCTCCTTAATCACTCCGCGCTATTATATGTCAATAGATAAGTCAATGGATCCTTCCAGCAAACAGTAGGCATCACCGTGCTAATAATATATATATGGCCTCAAATTATTGTTAATATCTCTCAGCGCTATTCTATCACACAGAAAATAATGGCCTACACCAATCATGGCCTCAACATCTCAAAAACTATCCTCTCACAGGAAATAATGGCCTACACAAATCATGGCCTCGTAATATATAACATCAGTATCCAAATGGGAACTGCTTACACTGCAGTTGCAAAATATCCCATAAACACACAGCGAAAAAACACTGCTAGACATCTTCATAGTACTCTGCGCAGGCACACACTATCCCGAAAATAGGGCTGACTAGCTCGGTCAACGCCCAGAGCAAACTGCCACCAGAATCAGCTGTTCTCACACAGCTCAATCACTAACACATGCGCGGACTCACCGCGAGAGCTAATCACCCACAGCTCAAAACAATTCAGAATCAATTCATCTCAGCACTTGAGATGATCAGCGTTCACCACGCTTTCTGACTCTCTGTCTCTTGAAACTACGAGAAGATATTTTAAAAAAATCATCACAGCTTATCAAGCATTCAAGCGTCGTAACCCAAGAATCCACTTGTACAACAAGCATTTTAAAGATTTACTTCCCCTAGATAAGATCTGTCCTTAACAATTGGCTACCATGACAAGTATGGGAAACTAAGAGCCAGGAATCCAGACCTCCAGGATGACCCACAGTCTGCTGGGAGGGCATCATTAGAAATCTCTGAAGGACCAAGGACTGGATTGGAACCAGGTCAGGAGGAAGTCAGCTATTGCTGAGCCAATAGGATAGTATGGTGATCTCTCTTCCAAACCTCTACACCTCACAGCAGAGGAAGAATTACAAAATAAGTAAGAGCCAAGTCATCTGGAAAATCTAGATCATCAAGCTGTTTAGTCAGATTCCTCTGTATTCTATTTCTGTTATGTGGCATCAGTATAACACAATCTGTTGCTTGTAAGAAAAGAAATGGAGACAAGAGGCATGTTTGCTTTACTCCACTTCTTGTGTCAAATGGTTCTGTAAATTGTCTTTCATGGAGAACTCTGCATGTCATGTCTTCAAACATTTTCTTTATTAAATTAATGATCTTCAGAGGGACGCCATAATGCCTCATCAATTTCCAGTGTAATTCTCTGTCTACACTGTTAAATGAATTTTCATGGTCCACAAATTCTGGAGATTATCCTAGATGAAAAAAGGTTAGTCTGTATAACAGACTCCTTTCAGCTTTCTCTGGGCTACTTGATGAGTTGCTTTCTGAACCTCCTTTCTAGAAAACCTTTTACTGTCATGGGCAGCTTAATTGATTTATATTCTGTATTTCACCTGTCTATATTGTTTGTTGAAGTTTGTGTGATAAAGATTTTTTTACAGGATCTAGTCACCGGCCCCATGTCCATGATTCCTCTGATTATGTCTTCCCTGAAATAAAACCTCTTATGTTCATTATCTCTTTCAGTCTTCTTCCTGACCTATCTCTTACTGCTACCAACTTTGCCCTTGTCACTTTTATGAAAACTAGATTCACCTGTCATCTTAACTTTATTCATAATTGTCATCACTACAAGATTTTACCCTACAGTTTTACTTTCCATTATAACTCTTCAGCCACCAATTTTCACTCTAGGGAACAGCTCCTCAAAAAGCACGTAGAGATTAAATTTGTTTTTAACGTATGCATGATGTCACTGCTAGCCACTCTCCTCTTGTCAGACTTAAGTGTCCAACAATCCCAGCTATTCAAATTTGTTGGTCAAATACCATCTCCAACCAGGAACTGAAAACATAGTGCAGTCAAACAGGCATGCACACCGTCATTGTGTGCAGAAGCTGAAACAGGGTTGGCTGTGTCCTCAGAAGGGACTCTTGACATCATCAATAGAATTGCTATGCTATGGACCTCAGAATTACAGTGAAAGAGAGGCAGACTGAAGACAGCCTGGCGGAGAACAGTGGAGGCTGAGATGCAAAACATGAACCAGAGTTGGGGCATGGCATGAAGAATGGCCACCGATCTAAGAAGAAGAATCCCAGCTACTACTTTCCTCACAGTCTTACCTGCTCTTTGCTGCTGGTAGGGATGAATTAATGTGTGTGCCTAGACAATAAAAGTCCAGAAGTGTATATATGTGTTGTCTGTGTACAATAAAGAAAGTCCTTAAAGCCTAATGTCATAAACACAAATCAAGGATATTTTCCAGAATTAACATAACACATGTTCTAAAAATGTAACATAAGTCCACTCATGACTTTCAGCAACATTTGCAAACATTCAATAGAAGCAAAGTAAATCCGTGCTGACATTAATGTAAAGATATGTTTTTAAAATGTGTACTCATAATGAAGGAAATTAACTGTTTATTTTACTGATGAATATTCAAATTATAGATGAAATGTGATGCTGCCAAAATGTCTGACCATCCACCATTTTAAATTTTGACCAGGCCATATGTCTTTTATAGAGCTACACAATTTAGTAACTGCAAGTCATGCACTAGTTATTTATTTCTATCTAAAATCCATATAATTTCAGATGTGCCATACCAAGCCCAGAGCTTCAACACCAATAAAAGATTGTACAAGAATGATTATACCAGTGTTGTATTGTTGACAAATGACAATTATGATGAGTCTGAAACAAGAAGAAGTGATGTAGCTGTGCGTTCCATTATTTGTCAAGATAGATCAACAGACTTTGGTGAGACACAGAATGATTTCAAGGTCACAGTTCACAATGAAAGTGGGTCAGATGACATCAGAAAGAAATGTGATGAACTTGATGGAATTGATATGAGTTTTGGATTTGTAAACAACATACAGAGTAAGAAAATACAGAACCCTTACAAACATGATGTTTGTGATGTAATGCAAACACCTTGTTCTACTCTGAAAAAACCAAATGGAATACATACTGGAGAGAGGCCACACATGTGTGATGTTTGTGGTTTAGGGTTTACACAATGTAGTTATCTTAAAAGACACAAAAGAATACATACTGGAGAGAAGCCATATAAGTGTGATGTTTGTGGTTTAGGGTTTACACAGTGTAGTGATCTTAATAAACACAAAAGAATACATACTGGAGAGAGGCCTTACAAGTGTAATGTTTGTGGTTTGGGGTTTACACGATCTTCTAATCTGAAAGAACATCAAAGAATACATACTGGAGAGAAGCCTTACAAGTGTGATGTTTGTGGAGTAGGGTTTACAAATTCTTCTAATCTCAAAACACACAAAAGAACACATACTGGAGAGAAACCTTATAATTGTGATGTTTGTGGTGTATGGTTTACACTATCTTCTCATCTAAAACAACACAAAAGAATACATACTGGAGAGAAGCCTTACAAGTGTGATGTGTGTGGAGTAGGATATACACGATACAGTGATCTTAATAGACACAAAAGAATTCATACTGGAGAGAAGCCATACAAGTGTGATGTTTGTGGTGTAACGTATACACACTTGGTCAGTCTTAAAGCACATAAAATAACACATACTGGAGAGAAACCTTACAAGTGTGATGTTTGTGGTGTGAGGTTTACAAATTCGTATATTCTGAAAGCACATAATTTATCACATAATGGAGAGAAGCCTTATAAGTGTGATGTTTGTAGTGTAGGGTTTATAAGATGTAGTGATTTTAATAAGCACAAAAGAGTACATACTGGAGAGAAACCTTACAAGTGTGATGTTTGTGGAGTAGGATTTGCACAGTCTTCTAGTCTGAAAAGACACACAAGAAAACATACTGGAGAGAAGCCATACAAGTGTGATGTTTGTGGAGTAAGGTCTGCACGACACAGTGATCTTAATAATCACAAAAGAATACATACTGGAGAGAAGCCATACAAGTGTGATGTTTGTAGTGCAATGTTTGCACACTTAGGTAGTCTGAAATCACATAAAATAACACATACTGGAGAGAAGCCTTGCAAGTGTGATGTTTGTGGTGTAGGATTTATACAACATAGTAATCTTAATAAACACAAAAGAATACATACTGGAGAGAAGCCTTCCAAGTGTGATGTTTGTGGAGTAAGGTTTGCACATTCTTTTAGTCTGAATGCACAAAAAATAACACATACAGGAGAGAAGCCTTACAAGTGTGATATTTGTTGTACGAGGTTTTCATGGTGTTCTGATCTGAAAAGATAGCATAAAATGCATACACAAGAGAAGTTTTTCTAGGTTGCTATTTGTGGTGTAGGATTTACATGGTTTGCTAGTGCCAAAAGACATAGTAAAATACATACTGGAGAGAAGCCTTTCAGTTGTGATGTTTGTGATATAAGATTTGCAGGTTGTTCTTGTCTGAGAAGACACACACAAAATTCATGCAGGAAAGAAGTCTTGCAAATGTTATGTTTATGGTGTAAAGTTTAATAGCTGTAGTAAACTGAGAACACACAAAAGAATACATTTAAAGTGTGATGTATAGGCTACGTAGTCTGTTAGTCTTGAAATGTTGAAAAAATACACACTGGAGAGTATTCTTACATGGTTGGTGTATTTTGTGATTTAAAAATATTTATTCAAACTGTTGTATTCACTTAAATACTTTGGTCTCATCACTTGTTAGAATCAATTGAGTTACTTCTTTTAATAATCTTCATCTAACCCAGCATGTCGTTCACATTTCTGTGTTATAAGTAGTTTACTTTTCATGGTTCACTTGAAAGATGTTTTTCCTACACATGAGACTATACCTGGCCATGTTGGTTGCATTGAAAATTAGTTCCCAGAACTGGAGAATAGAACTCGTGAACTAGATGTAGGAACGGCACAAGACAAGTAAGCTGCACAGTTCAGATGATAGCTGTAAAAGAGAACTGATAGGTGAGTCACCTTCTCGCTAGACCTGCTCCAGGGGTGTTATATTAGTTTGTGATTTGAGTTCGTATTTATTCCCTACCATGTTAAATTATTACTCGTCATAAGCACACAACCAAATTATAACTGGAAAGTTCTGAAGTTCAATAACTGCAGTTATAAAATAAATCAATGGACTTTAATGATTACTGAGGTGTAATAAATGATTTGCACCTTTAGTACATAAATATTTCACCAAGAAAAAACTGTTTACATAAACAATATAATGTCACTGTTACCCTGTTTTATCATTATGTGGTTTTGACATCTTGGTTTATGTTTTCCCTATGAGTTAAACTTTACTTGCGTGGCAGGTGGTTGTAGTAGACTTCCCTCGTTTGTTGCATCTGGACATTGAAGACACTATGCTTATGCCAGGTGACAGGCAGTTTTGGTCCCCTGTTGACATTGCACTATTTCCAAGGAACAATTGTGTCATGCTTCTCGCCACCAGTTTGAACCCTCAGAATAGTGGTATTATGAATCTGCTGCTGGGTTTTGAGCTTCGATCTAACAAGCGCTCACAGTGGCAGTTAGTTATATCTCCTTATCAGTTATCTGACTGTGTTGAGGTTGATTACTTCTAGCAATAAGAAGCAGCCCTCTGAATAATTTCTCAGCTCTGGCAGATCTTGAAGTGATTTTGGGGAGTACGGACTGGGTCTGAGGCGGCTTCCTTACTGTACTAATCTCAGGTCTAACCCTTTTCTCTGAACATCTAATCATTTCATTCCTTTCCTGCTTGAAACTTTCATGGGACTTCAAGGCTGTGTTGCAAATTTGAGCTAGTTTAGTGACAAAATCATAATTTTCTCAGTGATGTGTGTCGTGTTATTAAAAGTTCCGGAAAAGGTCTCAGTGGCCAAAGTAGACACTAGGGGTAATCACACAACACAAATCAGCATAACTGCAGTGAGCTGACAAACACCTCCTTCACAATTCACAAATATGCAGTTTATTATACTTGACACAAAGCTCCATGAAATCAGTTCTCGCCCAAAGGCAAATGCAGTAATAAGTAGTTGTCCAGTCTGTTCACGATAAACGCTGGTTAATGGCAATCATACAAACTTTATTTATCACAGTCCACTGGACATCTTCATGAATAGATATACATATCCTGAATATAATAAACTTGGGACACCTCGACTAAGTATATTGATGTCCTGGTGATGGAATGATACAGGAAAAGCACAGTATACTGCAGGAGCTCAATACATGTACGTCCGTTCACTTTCAAACACATGCCGCATCTCTTCTTGCCGACGATCACCTCACTTTTGCTTCAAAATGTTCACATTTGCCTTTACACCACATTGGCATGATGTCACTTCCTGTATTAATAAGTAAGTCTGTATAAAATTATCAGAAAAGGAGCCCCGTCGAACCAACTATTATACCAACATAATCGTTATGAATTTTAATCAAAACACTCATCAAATATCAAAGTGAAAGATAATGCTCTCCCTCTGACATAATTATGTGTATTAGTAGTTTCTGTACAAATCCCAAAAAGAATAGTTCTGTTTGGGGCACTAACTATAAAAGTATTGCAGAATTTATATTGTGCTAGTTTACATGGGATTTCCCTATAGAAGTTGATTGCGATTTCCAGTGTCTATCTAATCGTGTCATGACAGAATGCCTGTTTATGGTGGCTGGTAATAGGTGACAAGATTTTTCAGATATACAGGAGTATGTCTGTTTATGGTGGCTTATAATGTTTGACAAGATTTTTCAGATATATGGGAGTATGTCTGTTTATGGTGGCTGGTAATGTTTGACAAGATTTTTCAGATATACAGGATTACGTTTGGTTATGGTGGCTGGTATTATTTGACAAGATTTTTCAGATATAATGGGAGTTTGTCTGTTTATGTTTGCTGGTAATGGTTGACAAGATTTTTCAGATATACGGCAATATGTCTGTTTATGGTGGTTGGATATGGTTTACAAAATTTTTGTTTTCATATACTAAAGCAGGGGTCAGCAACATGTAGGGTACAGGAGATACATTGGTAGATTATTAGGTGATGAAAGGGGTGTGACCATGCCGTGCTCTGATGGATAGTTGTACATTATAACAATACAATTAACATATAATGGTGTAATAATGAACAATGCAACATTGGTGCATGCTCCACCTGCAGCATTGCCTTTACATAATATATAATTTAATAAAATATATCAAAATGCTATATTATAACACACAATAAAAATGTGCAGCATTATTTCTTACCTTTAAATTTTACAAACTAAAATGTAGTTTACTTTAGCTGACCCTGAGGTCAGCAGATGTCAATCTAACTACAAGAAATAGATAAAACAAATGCATCACAGTTTAGTAGAATCATGTGCAGTTCACTGGGTACCTTTGAGTGACAGCTGTTGAACCTTGTACTGAAGTTCTCACAAATTTTAGATAGCACTCTAAAATAACTAAAAACAAAGATAAAGTAATGTAATTTTGAGTGAACTGTTATTACATTTATAAGAGAAGGAATGTAATTGTAACTATAAACAGTGGACATCTGTCCATGAGAACATTCGCATTAGTACAGTTAGGTAACTTAACTGGAACATGAGAAGAGACAAGATACATGCTGAAATCAGCATTTGCTTTGTTGTCAGGATTATTAGACCATGAACTCCTGACTCTTTCCCATAGAACAGCAGAGAAAACATGTGTCAGGTGCAGAATGGTAGGCAAATAAATACCTTTGCTCTTACAGATAAAAGAGCAATTGGACAGAGATAGAGCTTAGAGATTTTATTGTCAGGCAACTTGAACAGATTTTAAAATGTAAGAAGTTTGTTAGATTATCCAGTACATGGACAAATGATAAAGTAGGAAAAGTGTATAGATTTTATAGAAAGTGTTTTTGAAGAGAATAGCTGTAATGATATCACGGCGCTATTTCGCCGAAATATCAGATTGGCGACATTGTGGTTTTGTCCACACTGAGATAACTTTACAGCTAGTTGCTGTGCCAGCTGTCATATGGATTATTAGCCAGAGATCGCCTATTCAATTCGGTTGGAGTATTTCTGTGTAATTCTGGATGAGTAGTGTCCGGTGGAGATTATCTTCAGGCCACATATGACGAGTTGTTCATGTCTAGTGTATTTCTTAGCTATAGTTTTTTGGATCGCTAGGGTGAGTGATAGTCAGTGTAGTGTGTATAATGCTGTCATACTGGGATGTATGAGGCTCTCTAATATAATTAACTCAGGCAAGTTTCTCTGGCATTTGTATTTATATATTGCATACGTGTTGTTGGCTGTGTGGGCCTGATTCTGTGTGTTTACAGTAATAAAAGGAAAGTACCTGCAGAAGGTGGTAATTTCTTATGTCAGCCATTATATGTTGTGGTCATGCTGCTAGGAAGTGAGCCTATAACTATAATTATTAATATTGTGATTGCAAATCCACAGCATATCTTGCTCTGACATCAGGGTGGCTTTGTCCTATTATTTAAAGGCCATGGGGTACCTAGATGTTCATTATGAAGGCTAGAAGTTGCTATACACACATAAGAGACCGGTCCTATTCTTTCACATCTTTAGGTGCGTTTGATTGCCTTGTGGTTATAGAGATTATTCTGCAGTGGTCCGTGTTTGGATATTTTGGTTGTTTTGCAGAATTGTTATAAGTTATTCTGCTGGTGGTGAAATATTAGACTGTTTACAGTAGTTGTAGTCCGCAGGCCTGTTTCAGTATTTAGTTCACAGCACAGCAAGGGGTTACTAGGTCAGTGTTCACGCCTTCAGGTTTACAGCGTTATCTTGTGAGCTATTTTGGTGTTCCAGTTTCACGGCAGTGTGTTTGTCAGTCAGCACTACGGAACGGGGTTTGGCCAAGTGTGACCTCACTAGTGGTAGTTGACCTAGATCAGAAATAGGTCACAGTGTCAGGATTTCTGTTGTCGGTACAGTATCAGTTTGACATTGTTGACAGGTATTGTGTTTGACACTGTTTTGTACAGTAGTGGTGGTGCTAAGTTGCAAGTTTTGTTAGAAGATATATCTAAAGTAAGAGAATAAAGGTGCAGCTGGCGTCTGGCTTGTCATTTTGAGATATTACAAGTTGTACTTTGTAGTGTAGTATGTAGTACTAGGAAGGTAGTGATCCAGTTGGAGCAGCGGATATAGAGTGTTGAGTTTGGTATAGATTGGCCCAAGTGACTAATGGTGTCAGGCGGGAAGATAGATCATCTATTATTGGTGGTATCAATAGTGTTGGTGGCATCCCAGGGTGTTTGCAACTCCTCGTAGCTGGTTAGTGGTTTAGTTCTATGCAACCAGAGTAGTTACTTACTTACTTACTTACTTAGTCATTCCCCTTCTACCGTGAGGTGTAGAGGTTTGGAAGAGAGAGCGCCAGACTATCCTATCGGCTGTCTTCCTCCTGGCCTGGTTCCATTCTAGTCCTCGATCCTTCAAAGATTGTCTAATGTTGTCCTCCCAGCGGACTCTGGGTCGTCCTCGGGGTCTGGATCCTTGGCTCTTTGTTTCCCATGCTTGTCGTGGTATCCGATCTTCTCCCATTCTGCAGACATGGCCAAACCATCTTAATTGGGACTGTTCTACTTGGGTCTGCAGGGGGTAGGATTTAAGGCCTTGACGTATCGTCTGGTTGCGTACCATGTCTCTTCTTGTTACTTCATCCACCTTCCTCAGATACCTCATTTCTGAGGTTTGGATCTGGCTTTTATGGGTTGTAGTCATTGCCCATGACTCGCATCCGTATGTCAAGACTGGGACATAGGTGGAGCGGTATACAGCCATCTTCGTTTTCTTACCAACCTCTCTCTTGCTGAGGAATTCTCGATTTATGGCCTGAAAAAAGTCTCCCAGCTGCTGCTTTTCGAGTGGCCAACTCTTCTTTGATGCCTCCCTTTCGGTCTATAATAGCTCCGAGGTATTTAAAGTGGTCGACCTGCTCCAGGACCTGTTCTCCCAGCTTAATCTGATGTCTTCTTTCTTCTCGTGGTATCACCATGGATTTTGTTTTTAGAGCTGCTTATGACCATCCCTCTCTTCTCCAGCTCTTCCTTCCAGACTTGCAGGTTGGATTGGAGATGTGCTTCTGATTTAGCAATCAGGGCAACATCATCAGCAAATGCCAGCTCTGAAATATAGACCTGTCTCATCTTCCAGTACCCCACTGAATACTTTCTTGTTCTCTCCTTACATGCCTTGATGACATCGTCCATAAGGAGTATGAAGAGGTAAGGTGATAGGATATCACCTTGTCTTACACCAGTGGTGGTCCTGAACTCTTCCGACTTATGGTTTGCTGTCCTCACATAATTTCTGCAAGACTTGTAGAAGCTCTGTTTAGCATGAATCAGAGGTGCTGGAATATTCTTCCTTGCCAAACAGTCCCAAAGTTTGCTCCAGGGGACCCTGTCAAACGCCTTTTCCAGATCTATGAAACAAAGATGCATCTCACTCTTATACTCAAGGGCCTTTTCACTCAACTGTCTGAGTGTGAAGATTAGGTCTTGAGTACTTCGGTTTGCTTGGTATCCGCACTGGACCTCATCCAATTGTGGCTCAGCTAGGCGTCGGAGTCTCTGCTCTAGGATTCTAGAGTAGATTTTACCAGGGACACTGAGAAGGGATATGCCTCTATGGTTTCCACACTGTCGATTGTCACCCTTTTTGAAAATTGGTGTTATGATGGCAATCTCCCAATCCTTTGGTATGGTCTTACCAGAATAGTTTGGGCTTGATATTGTGTTCTGGTAGCCTAGCTGCAGCAGGGTCATTTCACATACTGCTCTACGCACCTGGGAACATTACCTTCCGGGAATCTTGCCAAGTTCTTGATTTTCAAGCCATACTGATGTGTCTGTCCAGTGGGAACCTACCAACGCCTCTGTCATGACCATGTAAAGTTACTGTGCTGAAGAGTAAAGCCTGCTGATCTGTGTGTGCCTTGAGTACTCTGTGCTGTAGATTGCCGGGTTTCTCAAGTGTCGAACGGTGAAGTAAACTGTGCTTGGACTGATATATTTTTATGTATTATAGTGCCAACAGACAGTACGTTAGAATCTGGCACATAACTTGTGAAGCTGGTTGGTTAGCTGAACTTTCGTGAGAATATACAGTCGTTACTTTATTGTGGACAGTGCTGTGATTTGTTGCAATACTGTACCAAAGGACATTACTGTTATAAGCTGGCACACGGACTTACGTAGAAGTCTGAGTTTCTGGAACTTTATTGTCGTTTGGATATTGTCAAGTTTGTGGAGTACTGTTTGTAGTGTCTTCATCTTCATCATCGGTGCTGAGGAGCTACTTGGACAAGCATCGCTGGACCATCAGTTAAGTTTTTTGTTTGTAAATCTTTGTATGATTTGTTACGAGTGGCGTTCAGAAAGTAATGCACCACATCGTTTTTCTCAGGAGCTGTTTATTCAAAAAGCATGAAATTTATACACAATATACATTGGTATTATTCAACACAATCCCCATCAACTTGTATGGCTTTATGCCAGTGCAAAACAAGTGCATGTATTCCTAGCCCGTACCAGATTTTGTCTTGATCATGTAGCCATTTCTTCGCTGCATGAATCACTCCTTCATCATCTTCAAACCTTGTCCCACGGAGTGCATCTTTAAGTGGACCAAATAGATGAAAATTAGAGGGTGCCAAATTGGGACTATAGGGTGGATGGGGTAGTACAGTCCAACCCAATTTGGTGATTGCTTCCCGTGTTGCCAGACTTGTGAGAGGTCACGGATTGTCGTGAAGGAGAAGCAGGTCTGCTTGATTCTTGTGCGGCCGAACTCTGCGAAAACATTGATTGAGTTTTTTCAATGTCTTATTGTAAGCTTGCGAATTGATTGTCTCTCCTTTTGGCATAACGTCCACAAGAATCACACCTTCAGTGTCCCAAATGACAGTGATCATGACCTTTCCAGCTGAAGGAATTGTCTTGAATTTCTTTCTTCGTGGCGATTGTGGATGATGCCACTGCATTGACTGTCTTTTTGTCTCAGGTTCAAAATGATGTGCCCAGGTTTCGTCACCTGTAACGATCTTAACCAGAAAGTTCTCTCCATCAGCATTGAAACGTTCCAACAATTCAGAAGAAATTGCTTTCCTTTGCAATCGGTGGTCATTTGTGAGACTTCAAGGAACCCATCTTGCGCAAACCTTAGAAAATCCGAAAGTTTTTATAACTGCATTTGCACTACCAATGCTGACTGACAGCTGTAAGGCCAATTGTTGAGTAGTGATTCGCCTATCAGTAAGAATAATGCCCTCAGCGCATTTTAACATTTCTGCGTTGGTGGCTGTGGCAGGACATCCACAGCGCGGCCGATCAAGCAGCTCTGTATCTCCACTTCCTGATTCTTTGATTCTCTGAACCCAGCAACTGACTGTACTGTCGACTGCAAAACTTCCATACACATCACATAGACGCTTGTGAATGTTCTCAACAGTTTCCTTCTTTGCGACGAGAAATTCTATCACAATTCGCTGCTTATAACGCAAGTTGCTAACACGCTCCATTTCAATGGTTTAGGGCAGCCGTATTATTTGGCCGGTTGTGATGCAATTTGGTGCACACAATTGATACATGACATATTTGAAGTGTGCAAAATTTCATGCTTCTATCTTCATTATTAGCTGAGAAAAACGATGTGGTGCATTACTTTCTGAACGCCCCTCGTATATTTGTTTTTCTTGTTTCTCCTCTAAATTCTCTAAATTTTCTTCCTTTAAAATTTTCTTTTCTGTCTATCCACCTGATCCTACTTATCATTCAGTCTGGTTCTCTAGAGTAGTGGGATAGTGGTGTCGGGGTCGTGTTAGGTTAGCAACAAGTTTTGTTCTGCTCTACGTCTGGTTCTTGAGGTTTGCTTATTGATTTGTTGTTGTTTTCTTTCTTTTTGTTTTGGTCTCTTCCTCACTTTTTGGTAGAATTTTAGTCTGTATTTCTATAGGGTGTTAGGTAGTTAGGTGGGATCTTTCACTATAGTTCCTATTACGTGGGGTATTTACATATTATATCTTTGATATGTTATAGTGTTAGTATTGCTGTTATGTTATTTAGTTTATTTTGACTGGTGTGATTTAGGTGGTAGTGGCTAGTGAAAGAGTTAGCTCTCAACACATCAGTGTTATTGTTTAGTCTACTATGTGTAATATTATATTTGTGAGTTCAAGGGTGGATGGGTGGCGAGTTTAATACTTCCTTTTCTCACTTGTGGGAAAAGATTGGATTAGACTGACTTCTTTCTAGGGTGTGGCTGCGTATGTTTAGTGGTGGAGTAAGGCAGAAGTGTTTCCTGCGACTGCCCTACTTAACATTCTAAGCCCGGTTGTTGTTAGGTGTACCGGTGTGGTTTGTATTTACATTGTCTTGTACATTCAGTAATTCTTCTGTTATGTTTAAGTGGTGTGTTCTCTCGTTCCTTCTTGCTATCTTGTAAATACGTTAAAAGGTATTCCTTGTTTTTGTGCCTCGTCAGTCACGTATTGTAAATATCGATCTATCTCTGCTAAACTGTGTCTGTCATCTTATTCACCGTGACTGTTAAGTATCATTCCGTTTAGTGGTTGTATTTTCATCTGTGGAGTGTTCATTTTTGCCAATTATAAACTTTCTGGTTTTAGGTACAATATTGAGAGTACAAATATTGTCATAGTACAACACCAAGGTTTGTGTTAGTAAGATACTGTGATGAAGAAGCTGTGTTATTTTTCAATTTTGTGGCGGGTCCACAACCTTAAAGTCTTGAGGTGATATAGCACCAAGAGGTATTAGCCTTCGACTATAGTAAGAGTCTTGACAGGTGTATCACAGAGACTAAGTGGTCAGAAGGACCTAAATCTAGTGAGTAAGGAAACAGTAAATAACAGTTGAAGTGGATTATGTGTATGCATTGAGAAGTGAAGTGGATGATGATATTTATACATTGATAGTTGAGGTGGATTATATTTATGCATTGAGAGGTGAAGTAGATTATATTCATACATTAAGAGGTGAAGTGGATCATATACACATGCATCTGTTTGTACTTTGAGAAGTATATTGCTATTTGTATATCATTACTGTGTATTTGGTAAGCAGAGAGTTATCTGTTGATCTAAGTGAGGTGTCTATAATACAGATGATTGAGTAGGTGCATAGTTAGAATTGATAGCAAAAGAAATAGATTCATAGATAGTATTCAGTAGTGTGAATATACATCATGGACTTAGAGAGTTTCATTCGGATAGGCATCCAATGTGGATACACTGGCAAAAAACTAAATGATTATGCCAAGGCTGAATACTATTCAGAAGAAAATAAAAAAGCTTTGGAGAAGAAACAGAAGCAGGAAGACAAGGAAGAGACTGAGAAACAGAAGTGGGAAAGAGATTCTCATGCTGAAGAGTTAGAGCTCAAAAGAAGGGAGTTCGAATTACAAGAAAAGAAGATAGAGAATTTGAAGAAAAGAAGATGATGGAAGAGTTAGAATTAGAGAAGGAGAGAATGAGATTAGCTCTAGAAGAAAAAAGACTAGAAGCTGATAAGGAAATACAATTAAAGAAATTAGAAGTGGGTGCAAGTGGTCAGAACTCAACTCCGAGGGAGTTTCATTGTCCCTTTAGGCTGCGTCTGGCGAATTTTAATGATAAAATCGACAGCTTAGATGTTTTTCTTGAAGGAAGGCTGGAAGGCTGACAGAGATCAATGGCCATCTCTGTTATCCACGTTACTAGTGGGGCCTGTGATGGAGACTTGTTATAGCCTCCCACTGGAAGAGCGGGCTGATTATGACAAGGTGAAGGAACGGTTGCTCCGGAAGTTCCGTCTGACAGCTGACGGGTACCAGACGCGCTTTATAAGTGCGATGCTAAGTGCAGACCAAGACTTCAAGGACTTCATCTCGAAGATCAAACTTCTGTTAAATAGATGGATTGAGATGGAAGGAATTACTAAGGACTATGATGGCTTGCTAGATTTCAAGCTACGGGACAAGGTGCTGTCCTCATGTTCAACTGAGTTGGTGGCTTTTTTCCAAGAGCACCAGCCAAAAGACATTGAGTCTATGCCCCATCTAGGGCACCATTACATCCTTGCCCATCTGGGCAAGCCCATTCAGAAGTCAGGTCTACCAGATGCCTTAGTTGCAGGCGTTGGCAATGATACAGCACCAACCATGGTGAAATCAGTCAGGTGAGGCAGACAGGTGCCAAGAGCAGAAGCACGATAGGTCCTCCAGTCCCTGTCAAACAGTCCAAGCAGAGGAGTGGTTCCTCAGAAAGTCGATCTTCTGACTCTGATGCGTGGTCTTCGTCATCTAAAAGCCCCAGCAAGAGTCCACGCAAGGAGCCGAAGAAAGAGCGCCTGTGCTCCAATTCTTTTTTCTTCTTTTTTTGATCCTTAGCCGCCAAAGCAGTCAGTGGCCATTACAACTGGTGGCATCTTGTAGGGCAACAACAAATTGATTCCACTTTGCTCGGTTGGCGGCCATCCTTCGTACAGTGCCCCAACTCTGGTTCATTCTTTGCATCTCAGCCTCCACAGTCCTCTGCCAAGTTGTTTTTAGTCAGCCTCTCTTTCATTTTCCTTTAGGGGTCCATAGCATAGCTGTTCTTGTGATGGCATTGGGGTCTCTTCTGAGGACATTACCAATCCAGCTCCAGCGTCTGCCAGCTATGATGGTGTGCATGTCCTCTTGCTTGCTCCGAGTAAGCAGATCTTGGTTGGTGATGGTATTCAGCCAAAAGATTCGGTGAATTTTTCTTAGGCATGTTGTGTGAAAAGAGGACAATTTTGACATTTCCTTCTCTGTAACTCTCCAGCTCTCCACGCCATAGAGAAGAACAGAAAGCACACAGCTCTGATAAAAAACCTAATTTTGTGCTGTACTGAGAGGACTGCCAGATGTTGTTTAGACTAAAAAAGGCTGTTCTTGCTTTGTTCATTTTATTGTTGATGTCTTTGCTTGCTCTGCCGTCTGGTGTAACTATGCATCCTAGGTATGTGAAGGCATCTGTCTGTTCCAGTTGCTGATTCCTTACTGATATGGGCTCAGGGTTGCTCAGATTGAGCGTCATGACCTCTGTCTTCTTTAGGTTGATGTTCAAGCCCACCTGCTGGCTATCCGTTTTTTCCTGGATGTGTTGATGTGAATGTGCTAGCAGTGCAATGTCATCTGCATATTCCAGATCTTCCAATGTAGAAAATGTAGTCCATCTTATTCCTCTTGGATTGCCCTCTGTTGTCTGGCGCATCACCCAGTCTATGACTGTGCTCCAATTGTGGTGGCAATAATCATTGTGCTGACAGGTGTCCTACCCCAATCGAACACACGAATTCCGCGTTTGTGTTGGACAGTCAACAGCAAGGACTGTGTGTGGTTTTGTCCGCTGTTTAATTGGAACGAGAAGTTAGTGCTACAATGCAGGTATGTGGCTCCATGTCTGTCGGCAGTCCATGAGACTGGCAAGGTGGCTCTCCACAAAGGTAGGGTGGAGAAGAAATCAGTCTCTGTGTTAAGGGACACTGGATGTACAACAATTGGGGTGCGTTGGTCATGTATCGATGAGTCCTTCCTTACAGGCAAAACTGTAAAGTGTACTACATTTGGGGGCAAAGTTGAGTCTTACCCCCAGGCGTGTATTAATGTGGACACCCCGTTCCTCTCAGGTAGAGTGAACACATTCGTCCTTGAAGACCGGATTGCTGATTTAATTGTCGGCAATTTACAAGGAGTGCATAATGCCCTGGGTGCGGCCGGTGCAGAGGCTCAGCAACACCAAAGTCCCAAGGCAGGTGACCAGGTGGTCGAGGTATCTCCACCCGAGAAGAAAGTTCATCTGAAATGGGGTGCGTGACAAGGACCAAGGCACATGAGTAGGAACAGAAGAGGCATATACGAGGGCCTGATAGCTGGCGATCACACAGTTTGGGTTCGTAATGTTCCCCTGAGTGCTAGTTGGCGCACACTCAGACGAGTGTTTAATGAAGTCGCACCAGTGAAGTTTGTGGAGGTATTGTCATTGCGGGATAACACCAAAGTTGCACGAGTGACTTTCACGAATAGATGGGGTGCGCGTGATGCAGTCAGTTGGAAGCACATGTCGCTGCTCCATAACCACCTGTTGATAGTTCAGAAATAGCAAGAGATAGGTATCAGGTTCGCGTTCAGTAGGTTGTTTCGATTAACCTTAGAGTCTGACCCATGCCTCCAGTCCTATTTGGATAAGAAAATAAGGGTTTTGTAAACTTTAAGGATCATGCTATATGATGGTGTACACTTGTAATTGATGTATCATGGTGCCATAAAGGCAAGTTGCCATAGAGTTATATTGAATGTATATTTAAACCATGATATAAATGATTATTTATGCTATGAGATTATTTACTGTTGTGGATGCCTAGATAAGAATAACTATGAATGTACTATATGTTGTGTTTTGATAGACCAGGGGTGGACAGTCATTGTCATTTTTCACGACTGCCAAAACCTGGGATAGCAAACTTCATACATATGTTGTGTTTTGGGAAGCTTGGAAAATGCAGTATCGACAATGGCAGGATAGAACTCTGGTTTTATCTTGGTTCAGATGAGGAGATTCTGATATGGCATATGGTTGTCCTAACTGCAAAGGGGGTCAGGTGAAGCCTCCTCTGATGGAAGAAAACTATGTTTTCTTTCTTAAGGGGTGGTGGATATCTCGGTGCTATTTCGCCGAAATATCAGATTGACGACATTGTGGTTTTGACCACACTGATATAACTTCACAGTCGAAGTCATGTGCCAAAGATGGAAGCGAGAAGAAATCGTGGGCGTGAAAGGTCAGTGAGTTCTAGCTAAGCGTTCCAAGAGGACGTATATATTTCTTCCCTGTCACCAGCTAGTTGCTGTGCGGGGCATCATTTGGATTATTAGCCAGAGATCGCCATATTCAATTCGGTTGGAGTATTTCTGTGTGTAATTCCGGATGAGTGTAGTGTCCAGTGAAGATTATCTTCAGGCCGCATATGACGAGTTGTTCATGTCTAGGGTATTTCTTAGCTATAGTTTTTTGGATCGCTAGAGTGAGCGATAGTCAGTGTAGTGTGTATAATGCTGTCATACTGGGAGGTATGAGGCTCTCTAATATAATTAATTCAGGCAAGTTTCTCTGGCATTTGTATTTATATATTGCATACGTGTTGTTGGCCGTGTGGGCCTGATTTTGTGTGTTTACAGTAATAAAAGGGAAGTACCTGCACAAGGTGTTAATTTCTTATGTCAGCCATTATATGTTGTGGTCATGCTCCTAGGGAGCGAGCCTTTAACTATAATTATTAATATTGTGATTGCAAATCCACAGCATAGTTGGTTACTGATAAATGATATATATTAAGAAGAGCATTACTCGATAATCTCAGCTAGTGGTAGAATAACTTGTTTTTATAAGTACACATAACTGGAGAGAGTTTCTTTGAGCTTTAGAGTTTTGGGAATGGCCCTGAAAGACTCCAATATACTCTGGGTTTGCATTAGGAGGATGGATTATTTGTTGAGTAGTAGAGTTTGGGAATGGCTCTGAATATTCCGAATAACTCCGAGGATTGCAGTGAAGTCGGAAAAAGAGATAGTGATTCTCAAGCTGTTGAATAAAAGTCTTAATCTGCTAAGGTGAATAGTGATTCTCAAGCCGCTCTTAAGTCAATATAATTATAATATTATTCTGCGTGTTGACACTATAGAATATGAAATGGATATTGTCACAGAACATTTTCATGAGTATGAATGATGATAGGGTTTGGTGTAAGGGTCACTGAACTGTTGTTAACACTTGGTTAAGTGTAACTCAGGTATTGAGTTCATGTCTGACTTTATGTCAACATGGTGTGACTTGTTCATGCGTTGGGAGAAAGCATGAGTGAATATAAGTCTGGTGTGACTGGATTAGTCTGTGTTTGGCAGCCGAGCAGTACACTCGAGTCTGTGATTAGTAGCCGAGCTGTAAGCTCGTATTTGTGTGACTGGAGGACCACAGATGTGATTATTCTGATGTGAGGATATATTTATTATATATTGTGTAGGTCCTACATATTGTATAGGCGAAGATTATTGTACCGCCTGGAAGTGTTCCGGTTGGAACCACATTTATACTCTGTTCGCGGAGAACAGTATAGGGTGTTGCAGTGTCCGCCCCTGGAGCTACTGGAAGAAAGGTGACGCGTTTCCTGCCTTGTAGCATTATTGGAATAATAGAGGTGTTGTGAATTCCCGCCTGGATGAGATTCTGGAAGAATCTAGATGGCGATGCTTAATGCCGCCAACCACTGATAATAAGTGGATCACACCTGGATATTGTTATGATTGTGCGAGGAAGGTATGCCGCACCAAGGACTTTATATGTAACTGTTAGTGTGTGTGTGTTCGTGTAAAGTCAGTTTGTGAACAAGAGAGTTCAAGAGTTATTTCCTGCAGGCAATGTCAGCCTGGAGGTGAGTCAGTATGCTTGCTACATGTACTTGATTTCCACGATGTATATATATAGTTTAATAAATGTCTTGGAACTGTACCAGTGGTTTTGGGTTAGTTCGTACGAGCCATTGTTGATCTTCATCTACATACAACCCACACCCACCATAATATGATGTTCCTCACATCTGGGGACATCATCATCGTTTAAACACCCTTTGAGGGATATTTACAACTTAATGGAGCGGTTGTACTGAAGCAATACACAGAAATATATAATATGTGATCCTTTGGACTAGCAGGTAATAGATAAATAAATAGTAATGAATCTATTTCGGATGCTTAGCCTTTTGTTACCAATTGTGTATAAACACCATGAGAAACATTGAATTGAAACTTAATTATGGTTACGGTAAAACATAATAAGAAATATTATTGAATATTAAAGATGACATTAGTTACTCTATATGAGATTTTGAGAATCAGCATGACTTGTGAGTTGATAGTTTTGTTTTTTGGTAATGTAGAGAACAATGGTTCTAAAGAGTTTGTCCTGATGGGAACCATAGTACACTGGAAAGAAAGAGATTCTCAATTTATTAAATACTGATAAGATTAATAATTCTTAATATTAGTATTAGAACATAAATTATAGTGAACATTGCATGCTTTGATATTCTTATATATAACATATTATCCTAATAAACAATATTAACCTTTTAGTAGTTGTCGGCAATGAACTACTTAATTGTTGTTTAGAGACTTTGTTTGTTATCATTGTAAACTATGTCACTTTACTATTGTGGTGACTTTGTCAAGTGTGATTAATGACTTGGTGTGTGTGACTGAAAGATGAACTGTGTCAACAAACTAAGGTGAGAGATAACACTACATTATACACAACATCTTGTACCAAGAAACAACAAGTGGCTGCATTCTCACCAGGAAGAACCTACTTGGGTTGAACAAGGTTGCACACAATTCTATAGATTGGTGGAAATCAACATCTAGGATATATAGCCATTCAGACTACTGAACACTTACATGAACATGCAGGCTCAACCTGTACCTCGTCACTTTATGATTCTTTAGTGCAACTAGACTTAAACATTGTTGAATAGATCTGAATTTTACACAGTCGACATTTAAACAAGTTAATACATACAAAAAGCATGTGCGCTGTTATAGATTGTTATTTGGTACCATGCCTGTAGGTGAGAGTAGGCATATTATCCTCTACAGCTGGCACATGGGGGGGCTAAATTCAGGCCATCAACATTTTGACTAGTCCTGTCAAGTCGGAAGTTAAAAGTACAGCGACTCCAGGAATAAAGGTAATTGTTTGACTGTTTAGCTGACAGTGATCTTTTCTTTAGTGTGAAGATCACATTTGGTCAAATATCAGTGAGGCTGTATACTTTGTTGTGTTAAAGTGATGCTAACATTTGGTCAAATATCACTGAGGCTATATACTTTGTTCTCTTGCTGACTTTTAATTTACATGAGTGTCTAGCAGGTCAGTGTTATTGTCATGGGAAAAAGATCCCCTGGGGAGGGTTCTGCATTGACCAGATCTGGCTTTATTATTCCAGGCATTGAAATTATTATTTTTTTCTTATATGAAGTGTATTCTTGACCTTACACATTATATTTTTTCAGAAGTTAATGGAATCAGCAATCAAATACAGGTCAGCAAACCTTTATACCAAACTCTTGTAACCAGATGTGTTTAAGAAATAATAAGTTTTCAGATTTAAGAATGGTTTAATGGTACATGTGGTTGGTTTAACTCTTGCAGGCCGGAATTTTTTCACGAGTTTTGCCAGAATTATTTTTGTACCTTAAAGCAGTACCTTTATAAATTCTAAAGTTTCTGAGTTATTACACAACAAAGACACACATATTATACATCACAGTAAAGATAAATGAATGTAGAATTAGAATATGAAGGATTTTTAGTGATATTCTACATATAGTATTCAGTCATGAGTCATAACGAAAATACGGAAAAAATTTCACGGAAAACAAAAGTGACGTTCCCAACGTCGTTTCGGCTTCTAGGGGTTTTGCGGATGTACGCTACCAGCGTCGTTCCGGCCTTTAAGAGTTAACCTTTTTTTTAGAGAATGATGCTACCAATCCCATGTCCAACCCTGTTTAATAACTTTTTTGCGACATATTTTTTTTCTCCCTTTTCTGGCCCTGCTAACACAGACGTTCTGGAATCCCCAGTTTAAGAGAGATATAAATAAACTAGACATTTTTGTTCTGGAATCCCCAGTTTAAGAGAGATATAAATAAACCAGACATTTTTGTTCTGGAATCCCCAGTTTAAGAGAGATATAAATAAACCAGACATTTTTGTTCTGGAATCCCCAGTTTAAGAGAGATATAAATAGACCAGACATTTTTGTTCTGGAATCCCCAGTTTAAGAGAGATATAAATAGACCAGACATTTTTGTTCTGGAATCCCCAGTTTAAGAGAGATATAAATAGACCAGACAACACATGGAGAAGAGAACTGGGGACAGACATGAAGGGGATGAAGAATGCATGGAAAGACCTTGACCTGATGACAGAAAACTTGACCTACATTTGTTGAAGGACTATGCTCCTTGTGGAGCTGAATGATGATGACTGAGTCTTAAGTCATGTACCTGATCCTGGTAACACCTCATTGTGACTTAAGACATGTACCTGATCCTGGTAACACCTCATTGTGACTTAAGTCATGTACCTGATCCTGGTAACACCTCATTGTGACTTAAGACATGTACCTGATCCTGGTAACACCTCATTGTGAATTAAGTCATGTACCTGATCCTGGTAACACCTGATTATGACTTAAGTCATGTACCTGATCCTGGTAATGCCTCACTGTGACTTAAGTCATGTACCTGATCCTGGTAATGCCTCATTGTGACTTAAGTCATGTACCTGATCCTGGTAACACCTCATTGTGAATTAAGTCATGTACCTGATCCTGGTAATGCCTCAATGTGACTTAAGTCATGTACCTGATCCTGGTAATGCCTCATTGTGACTTAAGTCATGTACCTGATCCTGGTAACACATCATTGTGACTTATGTCTTGTACCTGATCCTGGTAACATCTCATTGTGACTTAAGTCATGTACCTGATCCTGGTAACACCTCATTGTGACTTAAGTCATGCACCTGATCCTGGTAACACCTCATTATGACTTAAGTCATGCACCTGATCCTGGTAACCCCTCATTGTGACTTAAGTCATGCACCTGATAATGGTAACACACCATTGTGACTTAAGTCATGTGCTTGAAAATGGTAACACTCTATTATAGCTTACATCATGTACCCAATAATGGTTACACAACATTGTGGTTTAAGTCATGTACCTGAAAATGATAACACCCCATTATAGCTTAAGTCATGTATCTGATAATGGTAACACCCCATTGTGACTTAAGTCATGTACCTGATAATGGTAACACCACATTATGTCTTAAGTCACATACCTGATAATGGTAAAACCCCATCGTGGCTTAAGTCATGTACTTGACAATGGTAACACTTCATTATGTCATAAGTCATATACCTGATTGTCATGAAGTGTAAATCGCCTTTTTTTCTTTCTGTCAATCTTTTATCAGACCAGTTCTCTTTCATCTAGAAAATCCACCACTCTTCTAAAAATCAGATTTTTTTTTCTGAATGAAATTCCTTTCTCTTTGTTCTATGTTTACTGGCAAGAAGTTGTTGATGCTTCGCTGTGAACTTTTAACCGGTGTAAAGTAACATGGGTTTTCCCTACCGGCCAGTTTGTGTGTGTGTTTGGGGATCCCAATTGTCGTGGAATTTTTTTCTTTTGAGGGAGAAAGTGTAAGAGACTTATGGAAGAATAAATGATAATAATGTCTAGAGGAAAATCTTCCAGACTGCAGGTTGAATGCACTGTCTCTCTTCGGGAATTAGTCCTACTAGAAAACCTTTCTTAAAAGAAGAATTCTGGTGAAACTAAACAGGATATTCTCTAGTCGATAAATTCTTTATACGAAATCCTACAAAGGACTATGTATAGTACATATAGTTGGATAAGAGATTTGGTGCCCAGCCACACACAAAAAAATATCCCGACCCAATAGTGTGTATTAATTATGATTCTGCCCCCAGGGTGTAGATTTATGTTACTAAAACTATACAACCCAATTAAATATTACAAGAAAAATAACAACAGACTCTGTTATGTAAAGTTTACAAAAATGAAGATAGATACTCAGATTATATTCAAATGTACAACTAGAAGATATGTTCCCTAATCTATGAATGGTTCTGAACCATGTCAGAATGAATTTGTCATCCTAGGAAAATGGGAGTATTCTGTAGTGGTTCTGCTGGCATGTTAAACTACTCATCTCAGATGCTGCTGAATTTATGTTGTCTTGTTGCCAGGGGGTTCAATCTGTCCCAGCACTCCAGGTCCAGTATGGCAAGTTCCTTTTAGGGTTTCAGAGGATGGCAGGTTGCTTCCTCTGTCTTGACACAGGGCTCATCACCAACTGGGATGGAGTATGTCTGCCCTCAAGAACACTGCATATGCTTAGGTCTCCTGGTAGGACAACCTGGTAGGATGCGCTCAACCAACCACTGCTGTTTTAAAATGACCTGGCCTCTCTGTATTTCTTGGGAGCAACCATTCAAGCCGGTCTGCTGGTCTAGGCTGCTGCTTCAAGAATCCCATTTTGAGAATCGCGCCTAATTTTGCTGGGTTTGATCTGCCGATGTGGGGTGGTGGACCTGAACTATTGTTGACATTACATTCCATCCCCAAACACACACACAAACTTGCCGGTAGGGAAAACCCATGTTACTTTACACCGGTTAAAAGCACACAGCGAAGCATCAATAACTGAAGTCATGCAGCTGATAATGGTAACACCCCATTTAACTCGTGTACCTGATAATGGAACACCCCATTGTGGCTTAGGCATTTCTCGAAGTAAGCCCAGCTTCACAATGAGGAACGGGTTGGCAGTCATTAGCCTACAACTATCACTTTTGGTCTGTCCTTTTTTACTAAAGACATGTCTTGTCTGCAGACAGACAGTGACTTTTATCTATATCTGGAGTCAGCAAATTATGACCCTCAGGCCAAGTATGGCTCACAAATTCATCGTATCTGGCCTGTCAAAGATATATCAACCTGTATATTTAGTGGTTCATTACATATCATCATAGCAAACTGGAGAACAGGGTTAATTTTAAATTTTATGTTGTTGACACTTTTAAGACTGTAAGTATCTAACATTTTTTTAACTCTGTTGTTAATTAATTTTAATTTTGCCCATCATCATCATTTTATTTGCATCCCCTATAGATCATGGAGCCACACTACAGCTGGTCACCTGACAGGAAACCTGCACAGCCACACTACAGCTGGTCACCTGACAGGAAACCTGCACAGCCACACTACAGCTGGTCACCTGACAGGAAACCTGCACAGCCACACTACAGCTGGTCACCTGACAGGAAACCTGCACAGCCACACTACAGCTGGTCACCTGACAGGAAACCTGCACAGCCACACTACAGCTGATCACCTGACAGGAAACCTGCACCAAGCAATCTGATGTTTCTGCAGTGGTGGCTTCTGTGACAGTCCATTCTACGTAATGAAACTGCCAGTCCTGTTTAGAAGGATGTCAATGCCTGTCACTAATCTATCAAAAATCTAATTGTGTATAATAACTTAATCCATGTTTTCTGATAATAAATAAATTCGTAGAAATATTGTTTTGTGATCTTGTCCTTGATTTTGCCATGTCCTTTTGATCCATGAGACCTAAAATATTTATGTTTAACCTGTCTGTAAAAAAAAAAAAAATTTGCTGACCCCTGCTCTTCTTATTTGGTCATTGACCACTGACTGACAAAACATTCAGTGACTATTGTTTTCCACAAGGTTACTTTTGCTCAGTCTCTCTTTTGATTTGCTTCTGTAGTCTAGAACATCATAATTCTGGTTATGGTGTTACAGTCACTTCTGAGGATGTCCCCAATCTAATTCCAGCATCCACCCGCTATGATTGTGCACATATCTTCTTGGCAGTGCTTGGTTTCCTTCCTCTCTGCTGTTACGGTGTTATTTTAAATGATGGCGTCTGCTGGGGTTTACCCATGCGCAACGTTTAGGGGTCATTAATATTTATAGAATATGTCGATATTTTACGGTATAGTGAACGCGAAATATATGCGGAGATTATGACGCATTCGCGTTGGGAAGGTCACGCCGGGTGACTTGGTTACAGGGCTTTTTGTTACGCTATCCGTCAAGCAAGAAGGTCGTGTCTTGTATTTCTTCCAAGGAAATAAGGCTGAGTACATAGCCTATATTTTATAGATGAATCGATGTAGACTTCAGGGTCAGTTCGGAAATTAATCTAAGCATGAGATTAATTAAATTAAACTAATAATGGAAGAAGAATCGTATTATGATTCAATTTGTAGATGTCAAGAACTCATGTGCTCATTTCTGGCTGTTGACTATAACAGCGCACGTATATAGCCACGATGTTCTTCTGACACATTGTTTTGACACGGACGGATACATACTGATATTATTTGGAATTCAAGTGTTGCGCTGAATTGTACATGAAACCTTTGTGAATGTCGATTATCGTTTTGTATGAATCTTAATACATGTGGACTCTAAGCAGAAGGCTTGATCCTTTATTTACGTTTCGGGTTCGGTTCTACAACTGTTGGTGTTTACCTTTGTCAGCACGATAACTCTCCCACAAGGGAAATCAAATACTATAGACTATGCAAATCAGAACGTCGAAGGGATGTTCTGCTGCCCAGAGCTAACCAGTCTAACCATCATTGCTATGTCTACAGAGTGACTTTATTATTCAATAATAATACCTTAACCAAGGAATCGCAACACCAACCACACCACCACCACCGACCCGTCACAACTGGTGGCCATTAGTGGTTTTGGAATTTTTTCAAAAGAACGAACCACAAAAAAATGGGACATTTGTCCTTTCGAGCTGAAACGAACATTATTTGCATAAACACCGGTGACGTCATGCCCTTCACGACAGTATGAACGGTTGGAAAAGCCAGCAGCTGACAATGTCCTTCGAACAAACTTATTTGCAGCTTTCAAACATCAAAGGAAACCTATTGCTGACTTTCTCAATGATACAAACAAGCTCTAGAGTCCGTCGGCGAAGCATATAATGTACGATATTACCGCCAAAACAAGATAAGTCACTAATTTTAAAGGTTAAACTATTTCGTCCTGTTTGTCCAAATAATGCCATGTTCTTTTTTCTATGTATCCATGTTAAATATTGTTCCTGTCCTTTTCATGTCGCGGGTATGGTTGGGCGGCGGTTCATAATGAATAAAATGGCTCTCAGGATGCCGATATTCATTCTGAATGTTCCTAAGGCTGTGAATTAATAGCACCTCGCGAAGAAAGCGTCGAATTATCGTTATCGGTGATCGGTTCGTTCGGACTTGCATTAATTCACTTTGCATGTTAGGTGTATAGTCATGTTATAACTGTTGTTTTCTGATGTATTTAGTTCTTATTTTTATTCATTTACAGTCCTATGTTCGTAATCTATCTTGTTATTCTGATCTAGCTATCTTTAATTTTAATTAAATGTATTGTATTAACGTCAAATGAGTCCTGTGACGTCATCATTCTTAGTGCCAAATATGTTCGTTTCCTTCAGTTAACCTTCACCCTTCTACATTTCCTGTTACTAAACTTGGTTTTATAATATCATTTATTTTTGTGAAAATGTCACTTTGGTATTGTGCTACTGTTCTGTAATCCTTGGTTAACACATTGTATTGTTTGTATTCATTTCATCCTTCTATAATTTAATATTAATGCCATAATTTCTTCATTAATAATAGTGTAGATGAATATGATTAAATTTTTATCAACTTTGATGAGGAATTAGGGACTTTGCACATATTTGCAGTAGTGGTCCTAGAAATGGGCAATGCACTTTATGCCTCATGATTAAGGCATAATATCTAATGATTAATTATTAAAACTTTATAACATATTAATACATATTTAATATAAATTAGTACACTTTCTCAGTACTATATTGTGAACTTAGTGACAATTAAGACTAATTATTTGGGGATAATACATATAATTATTAAATATTAATATTAAGCGCTTGATATAATTTCAGCAGCTTATATAACTAACTATCATAACTATTTATGATAGATATCAGTAAGTATATATATATAATATTTTTACAAAATATTATAGATTGTGGAACTTATACATAACAATACAGGAATATTACAATTTCTTGTATTAATTATTCATTCGTTGAGTAATTATAATTATCGACATAGATTATATTGTTGATTACAATACATAAGTAATTGAATACTTAAATAATTAAATTCCAAGAATGCTTACCTTGGACCATTTCATTAAAATTGGAAAAGATTGTAATAAAAAGGGAGAGGCACTCCTTGAATTTGCTGAACAACAACTAGCAAGATATAAGGCAGAAGAGGAGGAAAGGAAAGCTATCGCTAAGGCAGAGATGGAAGAACATGAAAGAAAAGAGGCTGAAAAGAAAGCTATTGATAAAGCAGAGATGGAAGAACTTGAAAGAAAACAGGCGGAAAAGAAAGCAGAATTAAGACAAGAAGAAGAAAGAAAGGTGGCAAGAGATGAAATCCTACGGATTGAAGAAGAGAATAAATTGAAACGACAAGAAATCATACTACAGCAAGAAATGGAATTGCAACGGCTTAAATTGGAAACAGCAAAACTTAATTCGCAGAGTGCTGCAGCAAGCCAAAATGATAATGCTCAATCTGGATCTTCATCCACCCGACTTAAGGGCAATTATTACTTTAAATTACCACCATTCAAATTACACGTGGACGACCTTTCATCGTGGCTGGCGCGCTTTGAGGATATATGTAAGGTCAATAACCTTGACAAGACTGCATGGGCACTTAAACTTAAGGAATTTCTGGATGGCGAACCTGCAAGTGCAGCACAAAACATTGATCCTACATTAGCAACAGATTATGAGGTCATTAAGACGTTGTTATTACGTCGTTTCCACTTGAACGAAGAGGCATGTAGATTACGTTTTAAAAGTTTGTTGCCAGATAACAATAAAGATTTCACAGGTTTTATTGCTAACATACGCAATACTTTTAACAGATGGGTTGAACTGGCAGGTGTCAACAAATCTTACGACAAATTAGTTGATTTATTATTAAGGGATAAAGTATTATCTTCTGTCAGCCCACCATTCTTTGCTTATCTACAAGAAAGAAAACCAGAATCTGTTGATGAGTTAGAAAAAATTTCTTTAAATTACTGCACAGCTCATCCGAATGCTAATATTTCTGGCTCGTTGATAAGAGAACCACTTCCTGTAGCCTCCAATATGGCATATCATAATCATAACAAACCTAGAACACACAGTGTGGACAGAGGTAGGTTCAAAGGAAACTATGACTTTAATTTTCATAAGGGACAGAATAACTTTAACAATAACTTTAATAGAGGAAGACAACAAACCAGAAATTATTCACCTCAGTCAAGATACAACAGTAATCCACGTAACTCAAGTTATAATTGGTCATATCAATATAATAATGGTAACAATTGGAAGAATAGCGATAATTATAACTCGAGACATCGAGATAACAATTATAATAGACGACAACGAGATAATTCAACTAATTATTCTCGTAATCGTTCTCATTCTCGTGGATCTTCACATTATAACCATAATACCGGGGCAGCAGTGACAAATGATATCACCCCTAAGGTTCAGGTTCCACCTAACGATAATACAATGAATTCTTCTGCTGCATGCTTTGTTATAAATTATAACGTGGCAAATAGTTGCCCACAATGCAATCTTATTTTTCAGAAGGCAAAGGAGACAGTGCTAAACTGCGGACACATTACACCAGAAGTAGGTCTTGCAGCCAATGATGGAACAGGCTCTCTGATTTTTAACAGAGGGATAGTAAATGGTTCTGTAGTTTCTGTATTGAGAGACTCGGGGTCCACAACCATTGGAGTGCGACAGTCGCTAGTACATCCTAGCTGTGCAACGGGGGAATATGTCCGTTGCATGACTTTTGGGGGAACTATTGAGTTTTACCCCACAGCTATTATCCATGTTAACACACCTTTTTTCACAGGTAACGTGAAGGTATGCATGCTGAAAAAGCCAATAGCAGACCTTATGGTGGGTCGCATACACGGCAGCAAGGATTGTTCACCAGAAGATATTATTGAATGGGAGAGACACAATCTATGCACTGGAAACGCCGTGACAACTAGAGCTCAGACTATGCTCATGGAGAGTGTCAATGATAATAAGATGGATGCAGAAAAACAGGAGGATATTGAGGTCAATTCACCCATTGACAGGGAATCATTTGCTAACAAACAAAAAAATGACAAATCTCTAATTAAATTTTTTAACCTAGTTAATAAGGTTGATAATTTACCTTCAGGTAATAAGAACAAACATTGGTTTATTATGAAAAATGATATACTAATTAGATGTTTTAGTGATAACTCACTGGTAAAACAACAAGTGATGGTACCGGCTGCTTTTAGACGGTACATTCTTCAACACGCGCATGACTCTCAGTGTGCAGGACATATGGGATATACTACTCGAACACGATCTCAAGTATTATCTTCATTCTTTTGGCCAGGAGTGTCACGTGATATTTCGCAGTATGTACGTTCTTGTACTACGTGCCAGGAAGTGAAAGCACGTGGAGCTTTTCACACGGCGCCTATTCAGGCTTGCGATATCTCAGTACGACCTTTTGACAAGATGGCCATAGACATAATTGGTCCACTTCTACCATCTGCGAGAGGACATAGATTTGTTCTCACGTGCATTGATTTATGCACACGATGGCCAGAAGCCATTCCATTGAAGACAACCACTACCACAGATGTAGCTGATGCATTACATCTAATTTTCTCTAGAATAGGGTTTCCTAGAAAATTATTATCTGATCATGGGTCGCAGTTTATATCCGATACCATGAAGGAGGTAATGAAAACCTGGAACATTGATAGGAATTTGAGTAGTATTTATCATCCCATGAGTAACGGTGCAGTTGAGAGACTTAACCGTACGGTTAAGCAACTTTTACATAAGGTTACTGTTAAACACCCTCAGGACTGGGACAGAGCACTCCCAGCTGTCCTATTTGCTTACCGAGAGGTGCCACATGAACAAACTGGCTTCTCTCCCTTTGAGTTAGTTTTTGGTGCCCCTCCGAGAGGTCCTATGGGACTGATAAAAGATTTATTAATTGATGCAGAGATGACTCAGGACACTCAGTCATCTTATGAGTATGTGATTAATCTTCGAAATAATATTATTGAGTCTTGCCAATTGGCAACAGCTTCTTCTGAGGCTGCAAAAGCTAAGGCTCGATCTATACAAAATCGATCTAGACGATTACGTCAATTATTCCCAGGCGATGAGGCTTATGTATTACTCCCTCACAATAACAATAAGTTATTGATCTCATGGACTGGTCCTTATAAGGTTACTGATAAAATTTCAGACGTTGATTACGTCTTAGATATCAAGGGACACAGAAAGATATTCCATATTAATATGCTCAAGCAATTTCATACACGTCCTATACACTTACAATCAATTTTTCATGAATTAGATGACAATACTGTATCTACTTGTCATTATTCTAATTTATCTGTTATACAAGAGGAAGAATCTTCTTTTCCTGAAGTGCAGATGCCTTTACCTGTACTTACTGTCCAATCTACTGAATCTTGGCGTGATGTGACCATTTCTTCTACGGTTACACCGCAACAGCATCAACGCGTTGCTAATCTTCTACAATCTTTCCCAGATGTGTTAACTGATGTACCGGGTTGCACATCTGTAATTAGTCACGATATTATTCTGAACGATGATACACCAATTCGTGTTCATCCTTATTCTGTACCTCTACATTTTCTGAGTAAGACATCTCAGGAACTCGAACAGATGATATCATTAGGTATTATTGAGACTAGTACATCTCCATTTTCTTCTCCTTTAGTCATTGTCCGGAAAAAGGACAACAACATACGTTTATGTGTTGACTATAGGAAACTTAATGCGCAGACAGTACCGGATAGCGAACCACATCCTATCCTTGACGATTTACTTCCTCGTCTATCCAATGCTACACTTTTCACTAAAATTGACTTAACTAAAGGTTATTGGCAGATTCCATTAACCGAAAGAGCCAAATACTACACAGCATTCTCAACTCCACGAGGTCTTTACCAGTGGAACGTGATGCCTTTTGGGCTAATGAATGCTCCAGCTACCTTTATTCGCATGATGCGAAAAATTTTAGCAGGTAGATCAGACATAATTACCTATATTGACGACATATGTTTGTTTAGTTCATCATTTGAGGAACATTTTTTGGGTCTTAAATCAGTTTTGGAAATATTGCGGGATAACCATTTAACCGCTAAACCAACTAAAATTCAAATAGCGTGTAATGAGATAACATTCTTGGGGCACATTATTGGATCAGGACGTATCCAAACAATTCCCAGTACAGTTTCTAAAATATTAAATTTATCTGTTCCTCAAACGAAGAAACAGGTTAGGAGTCTGTTAGGTTTAATCCAATACTATAGCAGATTTGTACCTCACCTATCATCCATCACGGCTGTCCTGTCTTCGTTACTAAAGAAGAACATGCCTTTAAGGATAAATTGGACCGACGAATGTGACAAAACTTTTCGCGCTATCTTAAAAATATTTTCATGCCCACCTGTTTTAAGATTACCAGATGCTTCTAAAAAGTTTGTTCTACGTACAGATGCGAGTAATTACGGAATCGGGGCATGTCTACTGCAATATCATGATGATGTCCTTCACCCCGTAATGTATATCTCACGCAAACTGAAACCTCCGGAGATGAAATATTCCACTGTGGATCGAGAATTGCTCTCCGTAATCTGGGCAATTACCAAGTTAGAGAAATTCTTACTGGGATCTCCATTTCTGATCCAGACTGATCAGAAATCAGTGGCAGCATTACGTCGCTCAAACCATAAAAGTGCTAAACTTGCACGATTTGCTATTACGTTGCAACCCTACGAATTCGAGATACAGTCGATACCTGGAACTGAAAACGTCATAGCCGATACGTTGTCCAGACATCCTACGGATTCTGAATGAATATAACAATTTCAAGAAAATGTTCTGACTGATCAAGCATTACATTTGCAATGAACGGTATTGATATCAAGTCAGAATATACAACAATTCAGTTGGACTTCCTACCTAAATAAGGACATTTCGAAATAAACTATTGTGATAAAAATATCAAGTTTCACGGATCGTTTGAAAATTTGAACTTCAATTCCACTTTGAGTATCACTCATTTCGATTGAAAACTGTTAAAAAGGAACAATCTCTGATGAAGAAGGGACAGATACGTTGATGACTTAGTCAATTAACTTTCAAAGTTTAATAAAGGAACTAACGATGAATGGATCATCAAATCATAATTTGATAATATGAACCTTGTGTCTTAATGAACTTTCATACAAGTCAATAGGAGGTAACAACGATTGGATCTTCATGTCCAAAATTATTAAATTTTCTAGTTATTAAATTAGTATATAATAGATAATAAAGTCAAAGTGTGATGAAATAAAAAAATAAAATATACTAAGAAAAGATGAAACAAAAGAATATCACACCAATTAAACCTTTTAATTAGTGTAATTATTAAGGTAATAGATATTACATTATGACATTTCATATATATAGTTAAAATGTATGAATTTTTTCTGCTCTTTTCTTCTGATTGCGTTAATTTAATTAGGTATCTATCCTTACACTTCATTTTCACACGCATTCTAATTTAATGTATACTTTAATATTTGGTTTCAATTGTCCGTACTTATCAATTTTATTTCTTTTACTCTCTTATACTATTTCTCATTTTCCTCTATTAGATATTAATTAGTTAGTACCATACTTACATACTATAATTAATTATTTTAATTTTAGTTAGTTAGAATTATTTTAATAACACCTCACATTATTATTTAGTCTATACATACAAAAAATTAATTAGTTAATTAGTTAGTGACAGTGACATTTCCTTGTTTAATATAAGGTATATGTATGATATGACGTTGATTTTATTATAATATATTACTGACATGACCGCGACACTGTTCTAGATAGAACATCGTAGGTCATACGTCGGGTTTTGTTAAATTTTTGATAATTTGATTAATATTGTTCAAAAAAAATCTATTTAATAGATTTTTTTTTGCCCCCGTCTGACAGGAAATCTGTTACGGTGTTATTTTAAATGATGGCGTCTGCTGGGGTTTACCCATGCGCAACGTTTAGGGGTCATTAATATTTATAGAATATGTCGATATTTTACGGTATAGTGAACGCGAAATATATGCGGAGATTATGACGCATTCGCGTTGGGAAGGTCACGCCGGGTGACTTGGTTACAGGGCTTTTTGTTACGCTATCCGTCAAGCAAGAAGGTCGTGTCTTGTATTTCTTCCAAGGAAATAAGGCTGAGTATATAGCCTATATTTTATAGATGAATCGATGTAGACTTCAGGGTCAGTTCGGAAATTAATCTAAGCATGAGATTAATTAAATTAAACTAATAATGGAAGAAGAATCGTATTATGATTCAATTTGTAGATGTCAAGAACTCATGTGCTCATTTCTGGCTGTTGACTATAACAGCGCACGTATATAGCCACGATGTTCTTCTGACACATTGTTTTGACACGGACGGATACATACTGATATTATTTGGAATTCAAGTGTTGCGCTGAATTGTACATGAAACCTTTGTGAATGTCGATTATCGTTTTGTATGAATCTTAATACATGTGGACTCTAAGCAGAAGGCTTGATCCTTTATTTACGTTTCGGGTTCGGTTCTACAACTGTTGGTGTTTACCTTTGTCAGCACGATAACTCTCCCACAAGGGAAATCAAATACTATAGACTATGCAAATCAGAACGTCGAAGGGATGTTCTGCTGCCCAGAGCTAACCAGTCTAACCATCATTGCTATGTCTACAGAGTGACTTTATTATTCAATAATAATACCTTAACCAAGGAATCGCAACACCAACCACACCACCACCACCGACCCGTCACATCTGCGTTTGCCTTCTCTTTGGTGAGACTACAAGATTTTTATCCCTGAAACTGTTCTGAGAAACAAATGCACTCTACCCTATTAGTATTAGCCAATCAGATGCATGATAAATATGCAATTATGAATAGTTCGCACACCAGGGACTTTGTCTCCTCAGCTCCAACACCAAAAATGTTCATAGACTTTTGAAAGCTTAAATATTAGTCAATAATATAACTATAAAAATTATCAGAAAGTGCAGAAATATTTTTCCTTCTTCTTTCAATAATGAAGAGAAAAGGAGACAGATATCATTTAATTAACACAACAATACCCAGATAATTTAATCAACACAACAATGCCCAGATAATTTAATAAAGAAAACAATACCCAGACAATTTAATCAAGACAACAATTCTTACACAATCCAACAATACTCAGATAATGTAATCAACATAACAATACCCAGGCAGTTTCATAAAGACAACAGTACCCAGACAATGTAATCAATACAACAATAATAAGACAATTTAATCACCACAACAATATCCAGACAATTCAGTCAAGGCAACAATACCCAGACAATTCAATCAAGACAACAATACCCAGACAATGTAATCAAGACAACAGTACCCAGAACGTTTCATCAAGACAATGGTAAATGTACAATGTAATCAAGACAAAAGTACCTAGACAATTTTATCATGACAACAACACCAGACAATTTAATCAAGACAACAATACCCATACAATTTAATCAAGACAACAGTACCCAGACAATTTAATCAAGACAACTGAAATCACGACAACTGTACCCAGCCAATTTAATCAAGACAACAGTACCCAGATAATTCAATCAATGCAACAATACCCAGTGATATCAATCAAGGCAACAATACCCATACAGTTCATCCAAGACAACAATACCCAGGCATTTTAATCAAAACAACCATCCAGAAAATGTAATCAAGACAACAGTACCCAGACAATTTAAACCAAGACAACTGTACCCAGTCAATTTAATCAAGACAACTGTACCCAGTCGATTTAATCAAGACAACAGTACCCAGTCAATTTAATCAAGACAACTACCCAGATAATGTTATCAGGACACAAAAAAACATATAATTTAATCAAGACAACAATACCCAGATAATTTAATCAAGACAACAATATCCATACAACTCAATAAATACAACAACACCCACATAATTTAATGAAGACAACAATACCCAGACATATTTTCACCAAGACAACAGTAGCCAGACAATTTAATCATGACAACAAAACCAGACAATTTAATCAGGGCAGCAATACTTAGACAATTTAATCAAGTCAACAATACCCAAATCATTTAATCAAGACAACAAAAGCCAAACAGTTTCATTAAGACAACAGTACCCAGACAATTTAATCATGACAACAGTACCAGACAATTTAATCAAGACAATAATACCCAGACAATTTAATCAAGACTACAGTGCCCAGACAGATTCATCAAGACAACAGTACCCAGGCAGTTTCCTCAAGACAACAGTACCCAAACAATTTGATCAAAAATACAATACCCAGACCATTTAATCAAGATTAGTTCCTACAGCAGAGCAAAGGTGTTGAGGCCTATCTGGAAGCAGAAAATGTCGTGAAAATTTATCATACAAATAGAACCTCTTAGTCATGTTAGATGTAGACATCCCCCAGCGAGAGATTATATTTAATGCTGGTCAAAACTGAGCCCTGTGATAACTTTGAACTATGCTTCAAGGCCTTCATTTTCCTACCTTTTATACACAATGCAGAAAACAACATCTGTACATTGGAAGAACAATACAGAAAAATAACGTTTGTTGATTGGAGAGAAGAACCACAATTTAAGATAGATGGACTACTCACAGAAAGTGAAGTTTTTAATTGGTGCACTCCAACATCAGGCATTTAAAGAGCTCACCACATATGCCCTTACATGTCAAATAACCACAGTGAGCAATGCTTTAGTTGAGAGGATATTCTCTCTTGTATCATCAGTTAAGGTAAAAGCAAAAAACAGAAGGCAGCTGTGTCTTTTTAATGCTATAGTAAGAATCAGAGCTGAACTATTGTTTTCCAATAAATGTACTATAGGAACTTATTATGTTAAGAAAAAACCAAAATCAACTTAATGAAGTCTTTGTTCTGCCCACTGACTTCACACATTTTGTTCTGAAGACTATGCTGATGCAAGAATAGTTCTTGGTACAGACTGTGAGGATAAGCTTTGTTTTGCTGAAAAAGACCATTCAATCTTTCAAATTCTAGTAGCAAACTGTGACGCTGGGTTTGAAAATTTGGCCCTGGGGGTGGAGCTAACACCCGCCCAAAATTCTTCTTGATTTTAGACACACCTACTTTTCATCATTTTTCTAGTTTCTGTCGCCGCTAGCATGTCACTTTGATCTGACAAGTTAACTCTCCTGTTTCTCCTGCGAATGCGGCCAGCAGAGATGACAAGGTCTTTAAATGTGAGTAAGAGTGTCGTTGAGTTTTCATTTTTACTTTGGCTATCAGAAGGTGGTGATCTGATGCCACATCTGCTCCTCTATATACCTTTACATACTGCAATGATGATTTAAACTTCTTGTTTATGCATATATGATCAATCTGATTTTCTGTTCTATGGTCTGGTGATATCCATGTTGCCTTGTGTATTCTCTTATGTGGAAACATGCTTCCTCCTATAGCCAGTTGATTTGAAGCACAGAAGTTTGAGAATAGTTCCCCATTTTCATTCATTATTCCTAGCCCATGTTTTCCCATGACTTCTTCAAATCCGGTGTTGACTGTACCTATCTTTGCATTCATGTCACCCATCAAAATTGTGATGTCTCTTCTCTTTACTTTATCTATAATTTCCTGTAGTCTAGTATAAAATGCTTCTTTCACAGACTCTTCTTTGTCATTAGTTGGTGCATAACATTGGATGACATATACATGTATTTTCTTTTTAGCTGTTTTAAAAGTAGCTGTTATTCTGGGACCAACAGCTTCCCATTCAATGAGTACATTCTGTGCTTCTTTAGATAACATAAGAGCTACCCGTTTACTGTGGTATGAACTTTCATCTTCATGTCCTGAGGACAGCACCAATTCACCTGTGATGAGTTTCTTCCTGTCTAACCCCTTCCACTTTGTTTCACACATTTCTAGAACCTCGATTTTATATTCCCTCATTTCTGCTGCTACTTGTGCCACTTTCCCTTGTTCGTTTAATGTCCGAACATTCCAGGTGCCAAATCTGGAAGTTCTCCTAGAAGAAAGAAGGTTAGTCAGCCACACAGACTCCTTTCGGCTTTCTCTTTGTTGCATCATACGCCTCCCTGCGAGAGGACCTTCCCCTGTCTTGGATGGCTGTTTTATTTTCCTTATTTGACTTGTCCATGTTTGTTGAAGTTTTTTGTGGTTTAAATTTTTTACAAGATGGGGTAACCAGCCCCATGCCCAACCCTCCATAGTCGCTTTCTATGACATGCAAGGCAGAGAACAGTGTTACTATTCTTTGCTCCCCTTTTGGGCCCTGGTAACACACAGGTGGGGATGAGACATGTGAAGAAATACTGGAGAAAAAGGAATGACAACAAAAAGCATGGATAACAACAGAAACCATCAATAAGATAAAAGACAGAAAAAACAAGAAAGCAGATTTAAACACAAGCAAAACCAGAAGTTCCAAGGCCAAGGCTAAAGAAGTGTACACAAGCAAACAAAGAAGTAAAAAGAAGTATCAAAAGAGACAAGAGGAAGTATACTGAGCAGTTGGCAAGAGACGCAGAAGTTGCTGCAGCCAAAGGAAATATGAGAGAACTGTATAGCAGCACAAAGAAGCTAACAGGGAAATACAAGCAAAGAGGTTGCCTCATAAAAGACAAGAATGGAAAACTGCTCAGCAATATACAAAAGCAAATGAAGTGGTGGACATAATATTTTGAGGACCTTCTCAATAGACCAGCTCCACAAAACACCCCGGACACCCAGCCAGCAGAAGAAGAGCTGCAAATTAATGGTAAAAGACCAACGAAGGAAGAAATAAATAAAGCGATAAAGCTTCTAAGAGATGGAAAAGCATCTGGACCTGATGGCATTCCAGCAGAGGCCATCAAAGCAGATATCGACACGGCTACAGAGATGTTATATAAATTACTTGGTAAAGTCTGCATAAAGGAAGAGATACCAGCATAATGGTAGGAAGGATATCTGGTTAAGTTGCCTGAAAAGGGAAATTTACAAGAGTGCACAAATTATAGAGGAATAATGTTACTATCAGTGCCAGGAAAAGTATTAACCAGGATTATCCTTGAGAGATTAAAAGAGTCCATAGACAAAAAACTGAGAGATGAACAAGCAGGTTTTCGACAAAACAGATCATGTACAGACCAGATAGCCACTTTGAGAATAATAGTTGAACAAAGTCTGGAATGGAATTCACCACTATACATCGGATTTGTGGACTACGAAAAGGCATTTGACAGTGCAGACAGAGAATCACTTTGGAAATTGATGAGGCATTATGGAGTTCCCCTGAAGATCATTCATTTAATAAAGAAAACATATGAAGACATGACATGCAGAGTTCTTCACGAAGAACAGCTTACAGAACCGTTTGGGATAAGAACAGGAGTGCGACAGGGATGCCTCTTGTCTCCATTTCTTTTCTTACTAGCAATAGACTGGGTTATGAGATCATCGACAACACACAACAGAAATGGAATCCAGTGGACTCTGACTAAGCAGTTGGATGATCTGGATTTTGCTGATGACTTGGCTCTTCTGTCCCATAACCGTAATCAGATGCAGGACAAATTGAAAACACTCGATGAGAGGTCACAGCAATTGGGTCTGAAAATACACAGGGAAAAGACAAAAATAATGAGAATAAATGCAGGTAATGATAACAGGGTTTAACTTGAAGAAACACCAATACAAGTTGTAAAATCGTACACATATCTTGGCAGTAATATAGACAAAGTTGGAGGGACAGACAGCGATATCAAAATAAGAATACAAAAGGCAAGAGGAGCTTTCATTGCATTGGGAAATATATGGAGATCAAGAGAAATCGGATCCAACACAAAAATAAGAATCTTCAACTCAAATGTGAAGTCAGTCCTATTGTATGGCTCTGAGATATGGAAAACAACAAAGACAACAACCAAAAAGCTACAGACTTTCATAAATGGGTGCTTGCGTAGAATAGAGGGATTAAAATGGTATGACAAGGTTACCAGTGTGGAACTGATGACAAGAACTAGACAAGTGCCAGTGGAACAAGAGATGAGAAGAAGACGATGGCGATGGATAGGACACACACTGAGGAGACTTGTTGACAGCATTACAAGGCAGTCCTTGTTCTGGAACCCCCAGGGCCAGAGAAGCAGAGGTAGACCAAGAAGCACACGGAGAAGAGAGCTGGAAACAGAGGTGAAAATGATGAGTAGAACGTGGAAAGATTTTGAGATGATGGCACGTGACAGGAGGACTTGGCATGTGTTTGTTGAAGGCCTATGCTCCTTTGGGAGTGGAGGGTTATGAATGAATGAAGAGCGTCGTTGTGACGCGTCCACAAACACTTCTTGCTGGGCGGCAAAAATTTCCCTGTGTTTTTTACTCCAGGGAAAGTCTGGGACTCTTTCAGTGTAACAACAGTCACCCTGTTATGCAAATCCTTTTCATAATGCTGTCACGAATGAGTTATGTAAGAGTCTGCCTGAGATGACAACCAAGTCGGTGTGATGTCAGAGTGAATAGTGTGACTTACAGTTATTGAGGGTGAGAACCTATACTGACTCTCTCCTCGATACTCAGTGACCTTTTGTTCAACTCCTGTCACCCTGCCTCTTGCTCTACTAGGAGATTAGGTTTATTACACTACAGTGTATCCACATACAACAGTATGAGTACAAGTTAAAGAGTACTGGTACAGATAGGAACGGATATCTGATCCGGTAAGTAATTATCTTTTATTAACAACAGTCAAAAAAAAAACAATATTAAAATAAGCATGAAAATCTATCACCACCTCAAAAAAAAAAAACCTCAATACGATGTACGAGACCCAAAAAAAAAAAACAAGCAGGTTAGTATAAAGATTTGGAACACTCCAGAAAAACAAGTAGGTTCCTTACTTACTTAGTCGTTCCCCTTCTACCGTGAGGTGTAGTAGGTTCCACTTTCCCAAAATTATGGGGTGAGGGTTAAACTAATAACCCTTTGCTGGAAATCCTGAAATAAAGAGTCCTACCTACACACACTTATCTCGCTGACTTGTCCCTGTCAGCGACACTGCTAGTAAATTTCACTAACTGCTCCGGTCCATAGTTTTCTTAAAATCTACCCTCCCCTCTATTAATTTGAGTGCACTCTACCCCAAGTCCTTCTTTATTAGCACGCGTGCTTTGATGCTCAACTGGAATCACAGCTATGGTTGGCTGGTCGCAAAAAGGAACGATTTTAACCCTCTCCGTGTCCTGAACTGCTAATACATCCGTGATATTTTTGCACCCGGCTGTCAATCCAGGTACTATGGAGGTGCACTGGAAACACTCACGATCCGGAGATGACGGGGTTTACTGTAACGAAAACATAATCAAATCCTATGATCAACTCGCTAAACTAATCATAAACATTACAACACGGCACAACTAATAAACAGGGTCGCAATAGGTACAGAGGAACATACATCTGTCCCATCTCCGCCTATCAGCTGGTCAATTTAGTCCTGGTGGTTTGCAGTTTCTTCTTACTCTCCCCTGCTCACCGTCCGATCAGCAGACATCAAACAATAAGTGCAGGGCCGGCTTATTTTAGCTTTTGCGTAATAACACGAAGACCGGTTTCTCCGCGACTAACGCTGGGATGGGTTTTAGGCATGTATACAAGGCTGCCCTCTCCCTCTCTCTACCTGGCGAGACGTGACCTTAAAACCAGTCAGGTCGGCTAACTTACCGGCAGAAACACAATTCGCATACCAGTCTAACTGGTTGCCTGGCGTTCGACACATCTAAAAATTACATACAGCATATGACAACAATAGAAGTCTGCAATAGGAAAGCATTACAAGTGAGTTTAAAATAATCAACCAATGTACATGTGCTTACTTAAATTCTAGTTACATGTGGGGAAAAATTATATTTACACAATCCGCCCTTGAGGCCAAAAGATTTCGATTGCTTAGGTTAACCTTTTAGTGTGTTAAAGACTCAATTACATAATTATCCATATATAGAAGAAGCCGAGTATTCCTTTTAATGACCTTTATCAGACATCGTCACACAACCATTTGGCTCTTATAACTAGTAGCAGCATAAAATCACAATTCCCTTCTCAAAAAGAAAACTAGCTATAGCTTCACATTTCGGGTTAAATTATTGCTATAATTTACTACCTTACTAACCCTTTATGAAGGCTTACTCTGACTTATTACAAATCACAAGCACAAATGTATACTAATTATCAAGTACTAAACTTGCTTTCCAAAAATGTCAGAATCTTCCACTCTATAATAGCTGCCAAGCTGGCATTACGTCCTTTAACTTCTCACGACAGGAATGTTAGGACTGAAGCAATTTGATTCAGACGGAGACTGCATTTACAGAGAGAATTTCCCACATGTGTTCAGCGTTGTTTAAACACCTGCATAGGGGAGCAGAAAAATAACACTTAATAGTTACCCAGAGACTTCTCCTAACGACAAACTACAAAAGAATTAGCGTAACAGAGTAAAGATAGTTACGCCTAGAGAGTCCCAGAATTCCTAGCATCAAACACATGGAAGTTTAGGAGACTGTCATCTCAACAGCACAGGTGTCTTCGAACAAGTCGCTCCTTCGCCCGGACTGCCACGTAACATGACGGAACTCCAGGAACAGTGTCCCGTGTTTACGTGCAAAAAAAACGAGAAAAACCGCCAATAAATGGCGTAATAATTTCTGCACGTGGACAGCGAGGGGGTTAACCTTCCCTGGTCTCAAAGAAACAATTTGGAGAGTTGTAACTGCTTCAATGTTGTTGTTGTTGTTTTCGTCTACTATGTTGCTGTAATACCCTGTTCATCCTGGAAATTGGTTATAATTGGGGTATATTGTGTGTTAGGTTCTTCGATGTTGGCCGGTTGTTAGTCCTGAAAAGGACTGGTCCTAAAAAGGACCACTAGCTGACTGTCCGGATTCCTCTCCGTTGCTTGCCTGTCCGTGGTGTGTTCATTGTGTTTTTCATATCCTGCCTCCCTATCTGGCTTGTGTGGTTGTGTGTGTTTTTGCCCTCTTCGTTTCTGTTTCTTGGTCTTCCTCTTCTCTTGTATCTGGCTTTTTCTATAATTGTTGGGAGTAGCTCTTCTAGCGTTTCCTCGATGACTTCTTCGTCTGATTGGTAGTTCGTTTTCGTGTCTTTTGTGTTTGATGTAATTTCTTCAATTGTCATTTTTTCTGCCTCTATTCTTTTCAGTAGTTGTTCGTTTCCATCTTTCAGTTCTATCAGCTTCCTGACATCTTCTACTACCTGCTGCTGATTTCTTTTCATGTCTTGGTGTATTATTTTCATGTCGTTTATGAATTGTTGTTGTTTCGCGCTTTCCGAGCTGTCATGGATTTCTTCACATCTGTCAGTTGAGGTTCTGTTTTTGTGTGGCTGGCGGTTTTCTCTCTCCTTTCGCAGTTGTTGTTTCAAATCTCTCACTTCAGTCGTGAGCCGTCTGACTTGTTCCGTTAGGCTGTCTTGGCGCCTATTACCTAGAGTACTTGCCTTCAGTGTGTTTTTTGCCTCTTGGTACGATACCCCCTTTCCAATGGCAACTGTGATTATTATTTGCCTTGTTTGTTGGTATTCGGGACACCCGAGGTATCGTGCTCCGTGCTTTCCGAGGCAGTTGGTACATTTTCTATTGTTGTTTAGCGCTTTGTAGTCGCTGTCTTTTTTTTGCCTTAGGGCAGTCTTTGTACTCGTGGCTGCCCGCACAGTATCTACAGACCGTCTCTTTTCTGCACGTATTCTTTGTGTGAGAAAATCCCTGGCACTTTGAACACTGCATCACTGGCGGGATGTAGGCATGTGTTCTTCGAGGTCTATTCTGGATAGTGATGTTTTCCGGGACTGTTTTTCCTTGTACAGTCACTATTATCAGTCTGGTGTCTTCTTTGTTCCAGGATTTAAGCCTTTCGGCGTGCGTGATTTTGTACAGAGGGTTTTCGGCCTGGATGTAGCTGAGGGCCTCTGTGTCTGACAAGCTGGTGTCTATCCCTTTGATGACTACTCTCTTGGTTTCAGTGTAGATTTCTGCTTGGATTTTGATCCGATGTGGTAGCTGAAATTCTGTAGGCCCGGATGCCAGAGCAGTCATCAGCGCTTTAGTCTTTTCTGTATCATTCAGGGCAAGTGTCACTCCCTGTTGATGCCTTCTGATACTTATTATGCCTCTTTTGCCTACTACTTTCTCCAGGACATTGATTACTTTGTCGTCCGGGAGTGCCCTGAGTGTGGCTTCTCCTCCGGAAAACTGCGTAATTTTTATTTTGCGCTCTTGATCCTGTTCTTTCTGAATGCTATTTCGTAGTTCGCCTGGGCGGCATCGCCCATCTGCCACCACTGGCTGTGTATCTGTCTTTGGGCACGGTACCCTGTCCTCTTCTGTCTTCTCGTGATTCTGCTTCTCTTGATCACCGCAGGAGACTTGGCTGTTCTCCGTTGAATTCCGGCGTATCTCGATGTCTGACTCTGGAGCCACCTCAAATAGTGCTTCTTTCAATGTTGGAGATAGACTAAGGAACTCGTCTCCGTCTTCACGCATTCTGTATAGTGCGTCCATAATGGTCTGAGCGATAGCTTTTGGGTCTACTTCGTTTAGTTCCGGTGATATTGTCCCCACATCAGCAGCAGGCTGTGAGGTGACGTCTTGTTGTTCTGCTCTTTTGACTACCCCTAGTGCCGGTCTGTGTTGAAGAGTTGTCTCTTCCAACTCCTTCATAGTGTTAGAAGGTGGGTCGGCTGTTTTTTCCGGTTGGCTGTTTTTGCTTTTGTTCAGTGCTGGTGGGCTGGTGTAGACCTTCCTCTTTTTCGAGTGTGGTTTATTTCGAGCCATTCTGACTATTGCGAACTCCGTGTATGTCCTAAAAAGGACGCTGGTTATAGTGCGGTTGAAAAGACGATGTTATCGTTATGGTTTGTGAACTGCTTCAAAGATTACTCTGACCAACTTAACAGGCAAGGGGAGGGAACCCGTCCTAGTAAGAGTGACAGCTTGCACTCCCCTTTTCAGATAAAGAAGAGAAATTAGAGGAAGAAATGAGAGGTAATAACAGTAAAGAAGACATGAGGGGTAGGGGTTTAGCTCCACCCAGTGCCCAACAATTTCTTACTCAATTCTGTCACAATCTCGTCACCAGGAAATTCTCCGGGAAGTAGTTACGATTCTTTTTTGTCATTGTCTGTGCAGGCGTTAACCCACGCTTGGACACCTGTGGCCTATTCTTTGTATATAATGAGTCCACTTCTGTCTCTAAATGATTTCAGTCCCTTGAACTCCTATAGTGAGGGTAGAGATTTATGTGTAGTTTGCCAGCTACTATAGTGTAGGAAATTTTTCACAATCTTGATAAGAATTCTGAATGGGTGGGTTTGAAAAAAAATCGAAAAAAGGTGATTCGTCTTACGAGGACAAAAGACAAAGAAAATAGTCTACGTTACGGCCACAAGGCCTTCGTCAGGAAAGGAAAGAAAGTGAAGTCTAGATAGGACACATAAAAAACTTAATAAAATAATAAAATAAAAACTGGGTACTTCCCTGAAGGCAAGAACCGAAATTCGCTGTCTTGTTGAAGAGCGCGTGGCTGAACAGAAAGCGACTTCCGCCGCCGGGTGTACACAATACATACTGAAAAACTAAAAAACGAAACCGGACAATAAACTACCCAACGGGATAAAAGTGGGGACTGGAAATAGAAGAGGACAGAATGAGTGGGAGATAAATAAATATGAAATTAAAAAATGTATATGGCATACAAATAGAAGAATAGGATAAGAGTGGAAAGAGTCAAATAGAGCAAGAGAGGAAAGGGTGACCTCAGACAAAGGTGTGAAAAGTGTTGAGACCGGCTGGTTTTAGACACCCCATGCGGTTTATAAGACGGTTCTCAAGCTGTTCTCGGCTGGCAGTGTCAGAGGAGCAGGATCGGATCGCTGTGACCTGGATGTCGATGGGACCATGGTGGTCAGGACCATTGAAGTGTATGGCAACTGGTGTGGACTTTTGCTGAGCGATGTCATTTAAGTGCTGGCTGAATCTGTCCCCAAGTCGTTTGCCTGTTTGGCCAATATAGGTTTTGCAGCAACGTTTACATATGATCGTATAAATGACATTGCGCGATTCACACGTGAAGCTACTAGTGATGGTGTACGTAGCCTTAGGAAAGGACACCTTCTGGGTTGAGGTGACATACTTGCACGTGTTGCATCTTGTCCGACCACAGGGTAGTGTGCCAAAGTGAGTGGCATTCTCCTTTGGGAGACGGCTGTGAACAAGAAGATCCTTCAAGTTCTTGTCACGTCTATATGCCACCAAAGGTGCTTCACTGAATACTTCTTGGGTCACAGGCTCTGCTTGGAGGATAGGGAGGTGGCGGAAAAGGATCTGTTTGACAGTAGTACTATGAGGGTGATGGGTCAAGATTAATTTGACTCTATCCGAAGTGGATTTATGGTGAGGTATGAGGGCCTCCTGACGACAGATGGGGAGCACACGTTGGAGAGCAGAGGTGAGAACATGTTCTGGATAAAGTCTGTTACGGAAGAAATCCAACATCTCATTTGCTCGTAAGTGGAAGTCATCATCGTCTTGGCATAAACGGCGGAGGCGGAGAAGTTGTGAAAAAGGAAGGGAGTCACGACAGGCCCGAGGATGAGAAGAGGTATACAGGAGGTAGCTGTGGGCATCTGTCGGCTTGTAGTATACTGAGGTATTAAGGCCGGAGGGCGTGATAGAAATAGTAATGTCAAGGAAGTTGACAGAAACTGTGGAGACGAGGGAGGTGAACTTAATGGTGGGGGTGAAAGTGGTTCACAAAGTCGATGAAGCGGTGTAAATCAGTCTCAGACATATCTGTGAGACCTATGCCATCATCGATATATCTGCGGTAAAACCCAGGGAAAGGACCGGAGTATTGTAGCCATATCTGATGCTCCAAGTGGCCCATGAATAGACAGGCATAGCTGGGACCCATCTTCGTTCCCATGGCAACACCACTAATTTGGTCAAAAAATTGACCATTGAATTCAAAGGAATTCAGGTTAAGGACCAGTTCAGCAAGACGGAGAAGGGTGTCAGTGGATATAGAAGGGCAAGTGCGCTGATCCAGAAAAAACCGAAGAGCTCGGAGACCATCAGAGTGGGGAATAGAGGTATACAGAGAGCAGACGTCTAGCAAGAAAAGACGGTAGGAGCGGTCTGCTGGGAGTCGGATAGAGGAGAAAGTAGTAAGAGCGTGATTGGTGTCTTTGATGAAGGAGGGAAGACTCTCAACGATAGGCTGGAAAATGCTGTCGAGGAAGTCAGAAATGTGTTCAGTAGGACAAGAACAGGCTGAGACAATAGGTCTTCCAGGGTTTTCGATCTTGTGAATTTTGGGGAGCATGTAGAATACAGGCTTGCCCAAAGAGCTGTCATGAATCCTAAGACGAGATGCCCCGGGAGGAAGATCATTACTATTGATAAGCTGTTTAATGGTGTTGTGTACAATGCGATTGTTAGAGACAGTCGCATCGCTGGTCCTAGACCTGTAAAAAGAGCCATTGGTCAACTGGTTTTTACCTTCACTTAGGTACAAGTCTTTCTGCCAGACGACAATGGCTCCTCCCTTGTCAGCCGGTTTGATGACAATGTCGTCTCTACGGCGAAGAAGGGAGAGAGCACTAGACTCTGCCGAAGTGAGATTGGAATAATGCAATCTACGAATCACCTTTTTTCGATTTTTTTTCAAACCCACCCATTGTATTCCACGTCTTACCGCAGTTCCCCTCAACTTCCTCGATTAAGAATTCTGAAGTAACTTGGTAGTTGTTATTATTTTTCCTAGGGATTTATACTTAGTCATTATAGTTCGTTATAGTGGGTTCTAGCATTTTTAATGTTCGGCCAGTATCCAACAAACGCTAAGAAGCTATAGTTAGTTTTTTTCTAAAGGAAATCGTGTTTGTATGCCACTGATGTTTTTTTTTTCTTCTAAACCCAAATGGTTGTGCAACTTTAGATGCTTCACTAAAACCTTTCCGGAGAACCTTTTTATTCACGAAGTGTACACATATCTGACTTTTTTCACTAATAGAATAATTTTCGCCCTCGAATTGTAACAACGTACCTGATTGTTATGTGAAGGGAAGTCTTGTTAACACAGAAGGTAACCATAAGCAATTGTCTTATTCTTTTGGGCCTACGTGGCGGATCGTTGCAAATTATCTCACAACGTGTAATATTAATTTATTTGTTTACTTGTTTACTATATGGATATTTGTAATTCATTTAGAGCTTTACCCAGAGTAGCCTTTAATGTTGTCATATACATTGTATCACACTCACAATCCATGCTTCGAAAGGTCCAAAGTGGTTGGCTTCGACATGAATGGAAAACCTCCATAGAAGCATAGAATCTTCAAGAACTAATATGGATCTATTGTCCTGGTCATGCCGGGGTACATGGCAATGAAAGAGTTGACAGACTAACTCCAAGAGCAACAATAAAAGGTGCATTGGCCATGGATAAGGAAGAAATACTGAGGGCGATTCATGTTCGTCTATTAGAAAATGACACTGCAATCGATGAATCAGGAAGGCTAAGATTGCTGGATTTCGGCATCCAACTTAAGACCAGCAGGTATGGACGTATCAGAGGACGCATCCGCCATGTACACAATCAGTGCTCAACAGGAACAATTAGCATTCATACCCTTTGACATTTGTTGCTGGAGACTGAGCCCTTATGGGTTTGCTCAGAGTGCAATGACGTCGATTCTGTTTAACAATAACAATATAGCAAGCAAGTAAATAAGATAGTATTAAGTGTGTCGCAGCCAGTGTGATAATCTTAAACTGGCCTTGTGATTTTGTTTATATGACTATGTGTTAGAATAACTGGCTGATAGAGTGTAAAGTCAGTTCTGTGCCATGGTAAATGAGGCAGGAATGTTTGTATACCAAACCCGCCCCGCTAGCAGGGGGAACCCCCTGATTATGCAAGTCGTGAGTTGGCCTGCTAAACACTTACTTGCTCACTTGTCTGTTTAACTGTCAGTGAGAGAGAGAAGGGGAGGGAGAGATAAACGACGGGATATTGTGGGAAGGGTTATAAATAGTTAATCCGTACTTGTTTATGTAATTGCTTTGTTTTCAATGTTGTTTTGATTTGATGTTGTCTAGATGATCAGAGATTTTTTAATATGGTTTCATATCAGCAAACACCGGTTAACTCCAACTGAGTTAAAGGAAACTCTGAGCCATCGGGGTGAATTGCCTTCCTGGAAAGGCCGAATTAATCTTCAACCGTTTTACATTGGGGTGTTCACACTAACGACAATCGTTTCGCTTATCAGCAGCCTAATATGGGTACATGTGTGATCTCCCATGCTGAGAATATTACGCCACCCCAGCAAATAAGTGGAGCGCCCATGCTCCACTAGCACCACTTCATAGAGCTATATCATCCATATTATGACGCACCATCACAGGAGTAGCAAGCCAGCGCACATCGTAGAGTTCTTACCTCCAACGCATAATTAAATCTGAGTGCCTTTATCGTCAGTCCTTTAGATCCTGGATTTACATGACACTTGTACATTTAAAGGACTTAGCATTTGTCCCAAAAATTCTTTGAAGTTGAGCATTTACAGTGCATTGTTTTTTTCAGATTTGTCAGCAGAAACTGGAAGAAGAGAGAGTCAACATTTCTCCAGCTGCTATCGCCAACAAGCTGTAATCCAAGTGGAGTATTGATGCATGTGTGCCAATGAAGAAGGACTTTTGAGGAGAGCACTCAGATATATGTTTGGGAAGGTAAGAGACTGTAGTAACTGTGGGACAGGGACATTAAGTTGGATGTTTTAGCTGTGTTGCTGACAAGAAGTCAGCAGCTTATTTTGGGTGTAAGGACTTCCTTATTTCAGGGTTCCTTGCAGATGGATTATTATAACACCTACCACCATAATTGTGGGAATGTGAAACTAAGTTGATGTCTCTTTTGATTCCTATTACTACTAGCCTTGTTCGTCTCTCGGATTGATACATACATTATTATGTTTGAGGTTGGTGATTGGATATTTTCTTGCTTTGCCTTAATTTACTTTTGTTAATTAATTAGACAAACACAGCGGCTGCAGACCATTTTTCTATATGTACTTTTACTTGTTACTTTCTGTTCTTGCACTTGATTGTTTATGGAGTTACTAGTGTGTACTGAACCTTAATGTAGGAAGAGAGAGGCGGAGTTGAAAGTAGCTTAGAAACATAGTCATTGAGTGACAGGTGGGAGTCATTATCTGATATTTCACTCCTAAGAGCTATAATTTAGTCCATCCACATTCAACCCCATTTCACATCTATCTTCTCAGTCCTCACTCAGACTTTTGTCTTGTCTCAGATGTCACTCAGATCTTTTGTTTTGTCTCAGACAGACTCTTGAAAACCACTCGTGACACAAACACATAGTTGTTGTGGTTCGACAAAATTAGAAACATAACCTTCCCTCGTAAGAGCCACCGATTAGACGACGGTTTTTCAAATGGAAGAGGAATAGCTTGAGTTGGTTCATATTCCATAGCCGTGTTCTTAACGTAAAACAATTCTTTATATGACCTTCGTCATTTGATTATAATTGGATATTGTAAATGTATGCTACTGTATTACCTTTATAACGTTGCACTCTTAAATATTGCTTAAAGTACATGTAGGAATGAAAGGAAAGAGTATACAAGATATATATATATATATATATATATATATATATATATATATATATGTATATATATATATATATATATATATATATATAAAGGGCAGAATGTTAAACGGGCCTACGCTCCTAGTTCTTAACCCTTTGAAAATAAAGTTTGTATCGTTCGTTCGTTCACTATGGCGAAACCAGTGACGTATTTCTGACAATACAAATCCTAAATGCGATGGTCGTGTGGTAACTGCATGTTAAAAGCGCAAATCCAGTGAATGGCAGATGCACTTGAGTTGCATACAGTGAGGAGACACATCTTTCAATCTAGAGCACACTGAGTTATTACAACCAACCATGCTTGACGCACCATCCAATGCAGTTTGTCAGATTGTTCGTATTCGTGGATATCCTGCCACAAACAAATACCTTTCGCGTTCACAACTAGATATTCAAAAATGCTAAAAATAAGTAGGTCATATTGTATTAGGGGATTGAAATGTTGGCGTAGATTATGGGTTGTAATTTATATTAACTCAATCGTTATGTCTTGAATTCCTTTAATATAATAAAATTTACGCATATTGCTTTCAGTCCATGCACGTTTAGCATGTGAGAAAAAACTAAAGTCAAAAAGAGCCGAAAAACCCAAACAATTTTTTTTTTACATCAACCACAACAAACAAAAAAAGCCAAGAAAACGCTAAATCAGACACATTTTTTAAGCCAACCAATGTTTATTAAAAAAAAAAAAAAAAAACGTAAAAGGCCAAACGATTTTTTTGCTGGCAACCAATGTTTTGTTTAAAAAAAAAAAAAAAAGCCAGTTTTGTGAAATTTGGAGCCAAAAAAGAAAAATTGGCAACCCTGCTCCCGCAAGGGGAGGATCACTCTATACCAAATATAGTCTACACCGAGTAGTGTAGTCAGACAAGTTCTTATCTACGGTGTCTTTGTCATCTTTAGCTCAAGAGCAGAGTAAGGGCTACCAGCTGGGTAGACTTAAGAATAGCGCAACATGGTTTCGAACCCGGTACCTCCGCCTTGAGTAGCAAGTGCTGTAACCATTTTGCTAGTTCGACTTTTGAAGGCGGAAGACTAAAGATACACACCTCATTTTGGCCGGAGGGAAGGATAGTCAACTGAAGGCTGCCGTATTGGCCTATGTTTGGCAAGTGGCTATGGTTATGAATAATGTATGTAATTATGGCGTTTACACTTTAGGCCTACGTACGAAATGATACATGTAAAGGTATATAATAATAATAATAATAAATTCTTTAAGCGCCAAACACGGCGCATAAGGCAGAAACCAGTGCTCTCCAGGTTGTTCGTTGTGACGCCACTCCTCTTAGCTCTTGCACATTATTTAGGCCCAACGTTCTTCCTTCTCTTATTATTGTTCTTCTGAGTGTTTCTTTTGGTCTTCCTTTTTTCCGCTTACCCTCAGGAACCCAAGTGAGCGCCTGTAGTGGTATTCTGTTGTTTTGCATTCGTAGGACATGACCGATATATGACCATCGTCTTTTCCTTATATAGTCGGAGACATATTTCTGCCTAGAGTCTTCTCTTATTTGTCGATTAGTCTTGAATTCTTTCCAAGGTATATAGTTTTGGGCAATTGTTGATGGTATTGTGAAGGGAGGGGTAGGCGGAGGGAGGGGAGTGTAAAGGTTGTAAAGGGAAGGTTGTAGCACTGATGTGGGGAATGAACAAACTTTATTTTCAAAGGGTTAAGAATTGGGCACGCAGGCCCGTCTAACATTCTGCCCTTCTTCTCTCTGTCATCTTACATACCGTATCCTTTCAATAGCACATGTATACTACTCGTCAAATGTCAAGGGCCACTTAGAAAAACCTTGGTTGAAACCATAAAACAAATCTGATATAAACGTAATTGGTATCAGTCAAAACGGCATTTATTGAATACCAAATTGACATGTCACGTAAAGAAATGGAAACATTCAAAACGCTGTGAAGTGTGTCACCCACCTTTTCAAAAGTCACACAATAGATATTGCACAAATAGACATTTCAAAATCGGGTATGACCACTGTTTGCAGCAAAGCATTCAAGACAGCATAGATGCATCGAGTCCACAAGGGTCTGAAGAGTATCCTGAGGAACGGCTTGCCATTCCTGAAGCAGAAATGCAGTCAGCTGTGCAACATCCATTGGCAGGGGGTGATTTGTTGACAATCTTCGACCAAGGACATCCCAGAGGTGCTCAATCGGAGAAAGGTCAGGTGAATGAGCTGGCTACGCCATCCTGATGATCCCATGTTGCTGAATAAACTCATTCACCACACGAGCTCGATGGAGTCGAGCGTTATCATCTTGGAGGATGGCATTACCACCTACGCCTCCAGAGCAGGCTGAACAATTGGTCTCAAGATTTTGTTCTGGTATCTTGGGCCGGTCAAGTTGCCTTGGATGATGTAGAGTGGGGTCCTGTCGTGTCTGTAGAAGCTTTCCCAGACCATGACAGAACCCCTACCATAAAGATCCACCTCTCGAATTGTGTCATCAGTAAATTGCTCTCCTGGTCATCTCCAAACTCGAATCCTGCCATCATTGAATGACACAGTGAAGCGAGATTCATCAGTGAAGAGAACTTGACTCCATTGTTGCCTTGTCCATCGGATGTGCTCGTGACACCAAGCAACGCGGGCTCTGCGATGAGCAGGAGTAAGAGGGATTCTGACTGCAGGACGTCGAGCAGCCAGTTCAAATTCCTGTAAACGTCTGCGAATGGTGCTTTGACTGACATTAACGTTTACAGTTTGTCTCAGCTGACATCTTAGAGTGGAACAAGTCACTGTTCGATGGCGCAGGGCTGACAACAAGAGGTGCCAGTCATCATGTCTATTGGTGCATCTAGGGCGACCTGGCCGGTGGCGATCCTCCACACTTCCTGTGGCCTGAAATCTCTCCAAAATTCTTTGGATAGTAGAATGTGACACTGCAAGTCATCTAGCAACCTCACGGACAGATAAACCACTTTCAACCCACGCTATAGCCCTCATTCTTTGTAAGGTGTCAAGACTTCTTCTCGGTGGCATGGTTTTTGCAAGTGATGAAACTACCCTAAGTCTGCTAATTGTAAAACAAATTAAGAGTGAACTCTGTTCATGAAAAATGGCCATTGCACGTGGAATGTCAATCAGCACGATTACTTCACCTGTTTGGTTGTACGGAAGTTTGAAAAACTTACTTACTTACTTAGTCGTTCACCTTCTACCGTGAGGTGTAGAGGTTTGGAAGAGAGAGCGCCAGACCATTCTATCAGCTGTCTTCTTCCTGGCCTGGTTCCATTCTAGTCCTCTGTCCTTCAAAGATTGTCTAATGTTGTCCTCCCAGCGGACTCTGGGTCGTCCTGGAGGTCTGGATCCCTGGCTCTTTGTTTCCCATGCTTGTCGTGGTAGCCGATCTTCTCCCATTCTGCAGACATGGCCAAACCATCTTAGTTGGGACTGTTCTATTTGGGTCTGCAGCGGATGGGATTTTAGGCCTTGACGGATCGTCTGGTTGCGGACCATGTCTCTTCTTGTTACTTCAACCACTTTCCTCAGATACCTCATTTCTGAGGTTTGGATCTGGCTTTTGTGGGTTGTAGTCATTGCCCACGACTCGCATCCATATGTCAAGACTGGGACATAGTGGAGCGGTATACAGCCATCTTCGTTTTCTTACCAACCTCTTTCTTGCTGAGGAATCCACGATTTATGGCCTGAAAAAGTCTCCCAGCCGCTGCTTTTCGAGTGGCCAACTCTTCTTTGATGCCTCCCTTTCGGTCTATAATAGCTCCGAGAGTTTGAAAAAACAGATTAAAAATGTGAATTTATGGTCAGCAAACCAAATTGCACGTGATCACCATGGTTGTCTGTGAGTTGTTTTTATGCTTAACGTGCATAGAGGACTGTCAGAGGAAGATATTGCACCCATTTCTACTAAAAACTTCCTTCATTTAATCATTCTATGCGCTTATATAAAAGTGTATTGAAAATAATAGGGTGGCCCTTGACATTTGACGAGTAGTATATTTTGAGCATTATTTAAGCATACAACATTATCAAGGTAAAATAATAACACATTTATAACAACCAGTCATAATCAAATTTAAGTATGTTAAAAAAAAAAAAGAAAGGGAGTGAAAAATAAATTTAAAAAATTAATCAAAAAAAAAAATCAAAAAAAAGAAATATACAAACAAAATCTAAACCATTCATACAGTCAATTAGACATAATTTGAAACGTAATCAGATTATGGTGGCATGTAATAAAAACTTGTGACATATTTGAAATCTGCTGCTGAATGACCTGGGACTTTGTGTGTTGTCAGCACATGCGGAAAATGTTCCCACGGGTGAGCAGCTTTGAGTCCCAAGCAGATACTGCCACAGGGAGTGAATTGTTGACGCCTCCACTACACGAGATCCAGTTTTATGACCTTTGCTCCTTAGGGAGGTAAAGATTTTTGACTGATAGATGAGAATCGTACATATAGGCCCGTCTTACATTTTGCCGTTCCTCTTACTCATCTTTTATTGCTAGTTATCCAGACATTCTCCAACATACTTAAAAAAAAAAAGGATCCCGTTACAGACCCATTGAAGCATTTTGGGAATATGGTGTTAGGCCCATTTTTTCTTGACCGTCAGCACACTAGGGGTGATGTGGTCAGCATCACGCCGGCTGCCTTAACCTTCCCAGAGCTGCTCTGGTACCCATTTGGGGCTGGGTCAAACCAGGAGCCGTTTGCGACCTAAAAAAATCCCACCTCATCTGGGGATTGAACATACTTAAGGTATTATTTTAATGGCGATGCAACATTGTAAGTAGTATAAAAGCATACATTTACAGTATCTGATTACAATTAATCCAAATAAATGCCTCTAAAACTAAAGCTATGAACTTTTCTAACGAGACCTTTGATATCATCTTGAACGGGGAAAAACTACAGAAAGTTGAAAGTTTCAATTATTTAGGCAGTAAAATGACTCAGGATGGTGACACAACAAGAGAAATCCATACTAGAATTGCTTTGGCAGCTAGCGCCTTCAATAGATTATCTAAAAACATTTGGAAATTACGATCATTGAATATACATACCAAGCTTCGTCTGTTTAATTCAAATGTTATCTCAGTGTTAAACATACGGCTGTGAGAGTTGGAAAATAACAAAATCATTGGAGAACAAGCTGAATACATTCGAGAACAAATGTCTTAGAAAACTCATGAACATCAGTTGGAAAGAATTCAAGACTAATCGACAAATAAGAGAAGACTCTAGGCAGAAATATGTCTCCGACTATGGACTATATAAGGAAAAGACGATGGTCATATATCGGTCATGTCCTACGAATGCAAAACAACAGAATACCACTACAGGCGCTCACTTGGGTTCCTGAGGGTAAGCGGAAAAAAGGAAGACCAAAAGTCCTTTTAAACACTCAGAAGAACAATAATAAGAGAAGGAAGAACGTTGGGCCTAAATAATGTGCAAGAGCTAAGAGGAGTGGCGTCACAACGAACAACCTGGAGAGCACTGGTTTCTGCCTTATGCGCCGTGTTTGGCGCTTAAAGAATTTATTATATTATTACAATTAAGAAGTAAGATATATTAAAATGAAAAACTAGATCATCAGACCCTCCACACAGTATATTAGATAATAATTTGAAACAAAATCGGAGGGGAGGGGAGGTTAAGTCTTTGTCTGCATTTTCCTTTTAGAACATATCTGCTATCATTTTGACACATTGTAATTTTGCTGCACTTCGCACACCAAACATAATTAACCCAAATCCGACCCTTTTTCAAACTTGCACCGTTGAAAAAAAAGCCTCTAAACCGAGGAGTTTACACTCAGGAGCAAGCAGAAATAGGGCGGGGGTGTTCCGGTTAGCTTTAATAATGGGGATTTTACATTGTGTTAAAGCGAACGTTTGGGCAAAATAGTGGACTTTGTTCCATTATCCTTCCCATTTACCCTCATTATTTTTCCTTCCTTCATTAGGGCCTAAGTCTGAGAGAAATGCCATGTATACTCCAAATGGAACTGTGCTCCAGAACTGTACGAAGATGAAGAAATGTGAAGAAACAACACAACTAAAACAGGAACTAGATTATGAGGTATGGTACAATTTAAGAAAGTAGGCAAAGGTTGCTATGTTGGCCAGTAAGATATCAATTCATTTTGAGTGTCATTTTTATAATGTTTTTCAAATTACAAATCAAAAATAAAAAGACTCAAACACTAACCTTAACACAAACGCAGGGTGCAATGAAGAACAGTCAGCCGTCTTTTAAATGCAGCTTTGAAACAGAATTCAGAGATGCAGTAAACAGGGGTTTGGATTAAGAATCCTAAACCTAACCCTAATGATATATGTGACTTATTTGAATGACATTGAAGAAGCCGTCTTACTATAGTCTACTTCATTTCATTCTGTACCCTTTTTCAATCTTTTAATGAAAAATATTAAAGTCCATCTAACTTTTAAGTGGTGTCAATAGCCACATGATGGCAGATGTATAGAGCATACTAATCTAGCTTTTAGACGTTAGAACAGACAGACACATTTACTTACCTCGGATGCATAGTAATACCTGAAGGCGGAACAAGCAAAGACATTAACAACAGAATGAATAAGGCGAGAGCAGCCTTTGCTAGTCTCAACAACATCTGGAAGTCTTCCCAGTACAGCACAAACACCAAATTAAGACTGTATGAGAGCTATGTACTTTCTGTGCTTCTCTATGGTGCGGAAAGCTGGAGAATAACAGAGAAGGAAATGTTGAAACTGTCCTCCATCCACACAATCTGCCTAAGAAAAATTCTCCAAATCTTTTGGCCGAATACCATCACCAACCAAGAACTGCTTATTTGGAGTAACCAGGAGAACATGCACACGATCATAGCTGGCAGACGCTGGAGTTGGGTTGGCCATATCCTCAGAAGGGACCCTGATACCATTACAAGAACAGCTATGCTATGGACCCCTGAAGGAAAACGATAGAAAGGCTGACCAAAAACAACCTGGCGGAGAACTGTGGAAGCCGAGATGCAAAGAATGAACCAGAGTTGGGGCACTGTACGAAGGATGACCTCCGACCAAACAAAGTGGAATCAATTTGTTGCTGCCCTACAAGATGCCACCAGGCATGATGGCCACTGACTGCTTTGATGGTCAGCGGCTATGGATCAAAGAAGAAGAAGAATCTAGCTTTTAACCTGATTTATGCGTATTGTTAAGACCTAAAAATCTATTGTGACAAGAACTGAGTGATCTGAAGTTTGATCACATCAACTTCCAGTTTGGCCATGAAGGCTGGCTGCAATAGATCTGTAGTATCTTCTGTCTCTTATCTTAATATTCACTATAATACCGGCTATAATATATCTCTACTACCTTCTGTCACTTGTCTTAATATTAACTATAATACTGGCTACAGTAAATCTTTAGTGTCTTCTGTCTCTTGTCTTAATATTTGCTATAATACTGGCTACAATAGGCTTTTACCTGGGCCACCACAAATCTGGATCTAATCATGTGTACAGTCCAAGACTCCATGCAGCTCTTCATTTTGAATGCATTCTAGTCATTCCCAATGTGTTAGTAACAGCTTTAAAATTCCCAGCCTATACTCAATGACTGATATGATGAGCTGATGATAAAGAAGAAATAGACTCTTTATCTTCTGTCTCTTGTCTTAATGTTCACTATAATACTATCTATAATAGATCTCTAGTGCTTTCTGTCACTTGTATGGTTATAACCTTACCATACACTCAGATTTTTAAAAAATGTAGACATGTCCAGCTTTTATGCGATTTACTAAATATAAAAGATTATCATAATATGTTAACTCAGGTTATGTAATTTTCACTCTGTTTTTTTTGTCCAACTGTTATGAAAAAATGCACCTTAGCAGAAAAGGTATTAGGTTTAGTCAGTTAACACATTAACTACCGAATTGAAAAACACACTGTGGCCGAATTAAATTTTTTTCCCATTTTCATCCTGTAGGTGTTTGCACAAAGTAAGCTGTAGTTTTCGTAATTGTTTACAGATTTTTATAGATTACACGTCATTTTAAAGATAAATGAATGCACTATTACAATAAACACCAGTTGTAACTCTAATAAAGGTTGTTGCTATTTAACAGCCCTCTGATGGCCGAGGACTTGCAATATTTTCACAATTATGAATGCCTGCGCCCCATCTCTATCAAAATCACAATTTCAATGAATGTGCACACCATTTTCAATCTTGTCCTCGTCGCTAGATCTATCAGTCAATTGTTGAAACACGCTTCTATCCTATTCAGCCTTTAGACGAGATGTACACGCATTTTTTGTAGTCCTATCACTAGTTGCCACGGTAAACCGTTTTACACGATTTGGTAACTAACCCAAAACGCTGAAAAATATGAACATAATATCAATTTTCCAGTGTTCTACAACAACCATGCTTTGGGAATTTGTTTTCCGGTGGCAACTTAAAATCTCAAACCAGATCAGAAAGTTTTTCAGTACATTTTTCATTGGTTTTATTACTAAAATTAGATTGGCGCTCTGAGCGGCTTGTGGTCCAAATGTGATTATTTTGTGAGCCGCTGACAGCGGCTTGCGGTAGTTAATGTGTTAAAACCTTCCTGGCTGTTAAAAAATACAAATACTTTTCACTTTAGTACTGAATTAAATATTAATTAATTAATTTAACCCTTGATGGGTTATGGTTAGAATATATAGTGTAATAAATTCAATTGTAATTGCCCTATGCAAATATTGCGTCAAAGTGCAAAACAAAAGACAACTCACACACCTTTTACACAACAACCAATTTTGGAATGAGTCTGTATAGACTGCATGGCTGGAAAAGGAGAGAGCGACAAAGTCATGGCGGATAGCACAAAAGACAATGAGTGATGAAGAGGTGGAGGATTTTAAGGAGAAAAAGCAAAGAGCCATCAATAACTTTAAGAGCTTGGCAAGAGAAGCCAAGGACACAGTGTGGGAGGCCTTTGTGACACGGATGGGCACTGGCAAAATACTACAGAAATTCTTGTCCTTACATCGCAGAATGAGTAGGAAAAGTACAAGCCAACCATTTCCTAAAATTCTCAGCTCGACAAGGATAAGCCTCAAGACCGATGTCAAATAGGGACGTGCATTACCAGAGCATTATATTACCCAGATAGATAAAGGTGATAAAGCTGCCCACCATGAAATTAAAGACCGTTTCCAGGAAAGTGACAGAAGAGGTGACATATATTTTGACCTCATCCGAAGACGACATTAAGTGCACTTTAGCAACCAGTAAGAACACTGCCCCAGTCCTGATGGTGTACAGTATCACCACATAAAACAGCTTGATGACACAGGCATTAAGAATGGGGTGAGTGATTTCAACACCAGCATAATGAATGCTGAGGTGCCAGAAGACTGGCTTCATAGTTACCTACAGCCACTTCCTAAACCTGGTAAAGACCCCACACATTTCAGCAGCTATAGAAATATCTTACTTACTTAGTCGTTCCCCTTCTACCGTGAGGTCTAGAGGTTTGGAAGAGAGAGCACCAGACTATCCTATCAGCTGTCTTCCTCCTGGCTTGGTTCCATTCTAGTTCTTGGTGCTTCAAAGCAGACTTTAGGTCGTTCTGGGGGTCTGGATCCCTGGCTCTTTGTTTCCCATGCTTTTCATGGTAGCCGATCTTCTCCCATTCTGCAGATATGGTCAAACCATCTTAGTTGGGACTGTTCTACTTGGGTCTGCAGGGGGTGGGATTTTAGGCCTTGATGTATCATCTGGTTGCGGACCATGTCTCTTCTTGTTACTTCAACCACCTTCCTCAGATACCTCATTTCTGAGGTTTGGATCTGGCTTTTGTGGTTTGTAGTCATTGCCCATGACTCATCCATATGTCAAGACTGGGACGTTGGTGGAGCGGTATACAGCCATCTTCGTTTTCTTACTAACCTCTCTCTTGCTGAGGAATCCTCGATTTATGTCCTGAAAAAGTCTCCCAGCTGCTGCTTTTCGAGTGGCCAACTCTTCTTTGATGCCTCTCTTTTGGTCTATATATTAATAGCTCTGAGGTATTTAAAGTGGTCGACCTGCTCCAGGACCTGTTCTCCCAGCTTAATCTGATGTCTTCTTTCTTCTTGTGATATCACCATGGATTTTGTTTTAGAGCTGCTTATGACCATCCCTCTCTTCTCCAGCTCTTCCTTCCAGACTTGCAGGTTGGATTGGTGATGTGCCTCTGATTTAGCAATCAGGGCAACATCATCAGCAAATGCCAGCTCTGAAATACAGACCTGTCTCATCTTCCAGTACCCCAATGAATATTTTCTTGTTATCTCCTTACATGCTTTGATGACATCGTCCACGAGGAGTGTGACAAGATAAGGTGACAGGATATCACCTTGTCTTACACCAGTGGTGGTCCTGAACTCTTCTGACTTATGGTTTGCTGTCCTCACATCATTTCTGCAAGACTTGTAGAAGCTCTATATAGCATGAATCAGAGGTGCTGGAATGTTCTTCCTTGCCAAACAGTCCGAAAGTTTGCTCCAGTAGACCCTGTCAAATGCCTTTTCCAGATCTATGAAACAAAGATGGATCTCACTCTTATACTCAAGGGCCTTTTCACTCAGCTGTCTGAGTGTGAAGATTAGGTCTTGATTACTTCGGTTAGTCTGGAATCCGCACTGGACCTCATCCAATTGTGGCTCAGCTAGGTGTCGGGGTCTCTGCTCTAGGATTCTAGAGTAGATTTTACCAGGGACACTGAGAAGAGATACGCCTCTATGGTTTTCACATTGTCGATTGACACCCTTTTTGAAAATTGATGTTATGATGGCAATCTCCCAATCCTTTGGTATGGTCTTGTTGCACCATGCTGCCCGTAGGACCCTTAAGAGTATTAGGTTGCCTGATGCTCCCATGTACTTAACCATTTCTGGTGTTATATCATCATGCCCTGCTGCTTTGCCCATCTTGATTTTCTCCAGTGCTGCCTTCAGTTCTTCCATCTTTATGTCATCTTCACCATCATTGGTTTTTTTCTTCTGTGCTAGTGGTTATCATTTCTGATGCTTCACCATGCTCACCATCCAGGAGTTCTGAGAAATATTCTTTCCATCTTTCCATTACTTCCTTCGGGGCAGTAAGCAATTTGCCTTGCTTGTCCTTTATAAATTTGAGAGGGCATTGTTTTTCCTTCCTCATGTTCTTTAGGGTCTTATAGAACAATTTCTGGTTTTCTTGCGCATCTTTTTCTAGCTTTTCTCCAAATTCTTCCCAGGACTTCTGCTTTGCTGCTAGCACCTTGTTCTTTGCTTTTGTTCTGAGTGCCACATATTCTCTATATTTTTCCATTTGTCCTGTTGTGTTTTTAGCTCCTAAATATTGTTTCCATGCCATTTTCTTCTCTCGTATTTTCACTTTGACTTCCTCTGTCCACCAAGGTGTCCTCTTTCTCTTGTGCCCAAGTCGGACTTCACCACATGCTTCTGCAGCAGCTGTCTTCATGATGTCCTTGAATTTAAGCCAGAGGGTTTCCAAGTCATCAGGTTGTTCTTCTGTGTTGCTCACCGCTGCAGCAATAAGCCCCTGATATCTGGTCTTAATTTCTGGCTCTCTCAGCTTGTTGGTCTTAATGCTCATTTCTCCCATTCGTTTACTTAGTTTTGTGCATGATGTTGAGACATTCCCAGGCTGAGCAACTCATTCAGTTGTTCTTTTGATTGAAAGCAGGTAGTGATCACTTTCAATCTCTGGCCCCCTCCAGACTCTAGCATCCCGGACATATTTGAATGAGCTCCTCCTTACAATGGCATAGTCGATCACTGACTTCTCATTCTTTGTTGGTTCACATCTAGTGTATGCATGTATGCGCTTATGGGGGAACTTTGTGTTTGTAATGATCAGATTCTGCTCACTGCAGAAATTAAGGAGTCGCTTTCCGTTGTCATTGAGAGTATCTTTTCCATATCTTCCGATAACTCCACCCCATCTAGCATGGTCATTTCCAACTCTGGCATTGAAATCTCCGAGCATGATAATTTCATCTAGGCAGTCATCCACTGTCCTTTGAAGCAGCTCGAAGAATTCCTCCTTGATCTCTGCTCTCTCATCCTCATTTTGCCTATACACTATGACCAGGTTGACTATGGTTTCTCCTTCTTTTAGTTTTACAACCATAATGCGCTCCGAGACAAAGTTCCATCCCTTGATACTATCTTTTGGTTTTTGGCCACAATACAACCCACACCCCCTTTAGCTCTTTCAGATGTGGGTACACCACTGTAGAGCAGTGTGTTGCCATCGAGATCCGTGACTCCTTGTCCTTTTTTCTTTGTTTCCGTTATAGCCAGGATTTCTAATTTTGCTTTCCTCATCTCTTCCACCAGCTCCTCTTCTTTCTCATTTATACTTCTTGTGTTCCAAGTTCCATAAGTCGTAGTCCGTTCCAGTTTGTTCCCTTTTGAATCAGTCCAGTTTTCTCTCTTGTTGTTCTCATAATCAAAAGTTTACAGCAAACTGGTGATTGGCCTGTTGTGCCTTTGCATAGTGGAGGGGCTGCCTCCTTACGACCTCCATGCAGGCCATACTCTTCCTTTTTCAGCCGGGCTTGGGACCGGCCTAGGTGGAGTTAAGTTGGAATACACAATACTTATAACGAAAGAGTAATGGGTAAATGCGGCAGTGGAACAATAAATGAGAATGGGGACAAATTACTAAGCTTCTGCAGTATTAACAACCTGGTCATTGGATGAACACTTTTTCCACACAAAGAAGTGCACAAGTTAATGTGGGAATCACCAACCGGACAGGACAGAAACCAGATAGATCACATAATGATCAATGGCAGATGGAGACATGCACTACAAGACGTGAAAGTAAGAAGAGGCGCAGATGTGGGAAGTGGTCATCACCTAGTAGTAGCAAGACTGAAGGTGAAACTCAGAGCTGCTCTACCAGTTGCAGTCAAACAGAAAAGATATAACATCAAGAAACTTAAGGACCCCCTCACCAGAAAAGCTTTTGTGGTCAACGTAAAGAGACGATATCAGATTACCAAAAGCCAGGAAAGAACTGAGACCGATGATGTCGACCAGAAATTCAACACCATTTCAACAATATACAAGAAAGCAGCAAGTCATGCTAGGGATTCCAGGAAAGAAAGAGCCAAGACTGGATAACACCAGAAATGCTAAACACCATAGCGAAGAGAATGGAAATGAAAAGAAAGAAAACAGAAGCTAAGTCTCCCAGGTTAATGGCAATATATAGTGAACAGTACAGTCAGCTGGACAAGGAAGCGAAATGTCAAACCCATGCTAACAAAAGGACATTTCTGGATGACATTGCAAGACAGGCAGAAGAGGCAGCACTGAGAAATGAACAAAGCACAGTTTATAAAATAACTAAAACTATCAGTGGAAAACGAGGTGCAAACAACATAACATTAGTAAGAGACAAGCAAGGAAATCTCGTCACCACAGCACAGGGGCAGGAAACAAGATGGGCTGAGCACTTCAGAGAAACACTGAATAAGGAACCACCAGAGACTCAGCTGAATGTTCCTGAGGCTGAAAGTGCCAAAGACGTAAATACAGACATCCCACGAAAAGAAGAAATCATCGCAGCCATCAAAGGGTTAAAAAATGGAAAAGCGCCTGGTCACGACAACCTAAATGCTGAGTTATTCAAGACAGACCCTGAACTAGCAGCAGAACTATTAGAACCACTGTTTGCACAAGTCTGGGAAACTGAGACAATGGGATTTTTTATGCTATGCACTTAACTACCTATGGATTTTGTGCTTATGAGATGTGTCTTATTTTACTGTGTACTGTAACCTGTGACAATATACTTGGTGATGTCCTCGTGACTGTGGAGTATTAAACAGTGTAGAACGATTAGGAGTTTTAACCTTTTCCTGACTCCTACATGTGCGTTGGTGTGTGTGTGAATATTGTTGACTTACGTTAGAACTACATGCATTCGCGTTCTCTGATGTCTGTACACCCACACACCTGGTCGGCCACCTGTAAGCCCGATGAATGCTGATGTGCCTTCATCAGCGCACCTATCATAACAGAACATTTACCATCCTTCCTGAACCACCACAGTTCTACTCCATTATTATCTGTAAGTACCTGGCGTTGCCCGGAAGTCTCTCACCCTTCAACAAACCAAGATTTATCAGTGCAAGAATTATCAGTGGTGGCCAGTGTGGGGAGTAAAGGAAAAATTGTCACATTGCCCAAGAAAGGCGACCTTGCAGACTGCAACAACTGGAGAGGAATTACTCTCCTCTCAGTTCCCAGCAAAATACTAGGCAGGATAATCATCCAGAGAATTTAAAAGCAGTTGACCATAAACCGAGGAAAGAACAATTGGTTTTACAAAGAACAGAAAATGTGCAGATCATATATTCACCCTCAGGAACATTATAGAGTAGTGCTCAGAATAGCAGAGACAGCTATACATTAACTTTGTTGATTTTGAAAAAGCTTTCAACAGCATACACTGGGACAGCCTATGGAAAATACTGAGGGCTTATGGAATTCCCAGCTGCATTGTTTCCATCATAAAAAGCTTCTATTCTAACTTTACATGCAGTGTTGGATTGTGTAATGTAACTTTCAAAGTGAAAACAGGAGTACGACAGGGATGCCCCTTATCAACAACATTTTTTTTGACAGCCATAGATTGGGTGATGCGCCAGACAACAGAGGGTTGTCCAAGAGGAATTAGATGGACAACGTTTTCTACACTGGAAGACCTGGAACATGCAGATGACATTGCACTACTCCCGCATTCACATCAACACATTCAAGGCAAAACCGATAGACTGAATAAGTATGGCCAGCAGGTTGGCCTGAACATCAATCTGAAGAAGACAGAGGTCATGACACTAAATGTGGGCAATCCTGAGCCAATAACAGTAAGGAACCAGAAGTTAGAACAGACAGACACATTTACTTACCTAGGATGCATAGTAATACCTGACGGCGGAACAAGCAAGGACATTAACAACAGAATGAATAAAGCGAGTACAGCCTTTGCTAGTCTCAACAACATTTGGAAGTCTTCCTAGTACAGCACAAAGACCAAATTAAGACTGTATGAGAGCTGTGTACTTTCTGTGCTTCTCTATGGTGCGGAATGCTGGAGAGTAACAAAGAAGGAAATGTTGAAACTGTCCTCCTTCCACACAATCTGCTAAGGAAAATTCTCCAAATCTTTTGGCCAAACACCATCAGCAACCAAGAACTACTTATTCGGAGTAATCAGGAGGACATGCACACCATCATAGCTGGCAGACGCTGGAGTTGGGTTGGCCACATCCTCAGAAGGGACCCTGATACCATCACAAAAACAGCTATGCTATGGACCCTCGAGGGAAAGCGCAAGAGAGGCCAACCAAAATTAACTTGGCGGAGAACTGTAGAAGCCGAGATGCAAAGAATGAACCAGAGTTGGGGCACTACACCGAGCAAAGTGGAATCAATTTGTTGCTGCCCTACAATATGCCACCAGGCGTGATGGCCACTGACTGCTTTGATGGTTGGCGGTTATGGATTAAAGAAGAAGAAGAGACATGGAGAGCAATAAAAACAACCAAAATGCTACAGACTTTTATAAATGGGTGCTTGCGAAGGATAGAAGGACTGGAATGGTATGACAAAGTCACAAATGTGGAACTGATGACAAGAACCAGACAAGTGCCAGTGGAACAAGAGATGAGAAGAAGACGCTGGCGATGGATAGGACACACATTGAGGAAACCTGTTGATAGCATTACAAGGCAGTCCTTGTTCTGGAATTCACAGGGAAAAAGAGGCAGAGGTAGACCAAAAAACACATGGAGAAGAGAGCTGGTTACAGAGGTGAAAATAATGAGGAAAACATGGAAAGAACTTGAGCGGATGGCACGGGACAGGAAGGCTTGGCATGTATTTGTTGAAGGCCTTTGCTCCTCGGGGAGCTAAAGGGTATTGATTTATTGATTAACCTTGATGATTCATCATTTGCATTGTCATTCTCTAACAAGCGATCATTAATTGTTCTCAGTATCTCTCCCTGGTTCATATCCAGTGTCTCCACTGTGGCTGCTCTTGATGCTAGTCTTGTCAGCTCTCATTACCAGGTACCCCTTTATGACCAGGACAGTAGATCCCCACCAGCTCTTGTAGACTCGAAGCTTCTATGAATGTTTTCCATTCATCATTCATGCTGCAACCAACCGCTTTGAACCTTCTGAAGCATGGACTGAGAGTCTGACACAATGACTGCCTTTGTTAATGAAGTATCAGTTAGCCACCTTAAGGCTGCAGTAGCTGTCTCTACCTCCATTCTCATGCTGGAAGTTGTTATCTTGTAAGCCCCACTATGTTTGGCAATGATTCTGCTCTTTACCCTAGCAGAGAAGCCCCAACCTGATTTCTCACTATGGATCACAGACCGATCAGTAAACACAATGGCATCATTATGCTGGCATGATCATGTATCAGTTGATTCATTTCCAGTCTTGCTTTCCTAATGCCTCAAGTTTTACACTCTCTGCCAAGGCTGATGATGACTTGCTGGTAGTTAATCCAGTTCTCATCTAACTTACTCCACTCTTCCTCTTTGAATATATTTTCAACTGTGGCCACCTGCTTGATCGTTGTCTCTGCCTGTGCCATCCATGACACCCCCCTCTTTATTCTTGCTCCTTTAATGTAAGCTATGTTTCTATGAAGGATGCACCATTTGTCTGTGGTTGCTCGCATACAAGCTTTTCCCTGTGTCTAATTGACAGCACTCCAAGCATGTAACTCATTGTCACAATGGGGTTATCTTGCGTATAGCCCAGGACTATACACATTCTTTCATTTTGAATGTGTTCTATTCATTCATATTATGCTACTATCAGCATGAGTATTCCCAGGGATATATGACTCATCATCATGTGACGTACTCTTTCCAGAACGTTGTCTCCATTACAGCTGCTCTGAACGCATCACGATTCTGGGCAAGTCGACCTGCATCCGCCAAAGACAAGTTCAGACTCTCTGTGATGTCCTGGGTCCACCGTCGTCTGGGTTGACCCCTTCCCCTTTTTCCAGGGACCATGCCTTCCATCACTATTTTTTCCAGACTATTATGTCTTTTTATATGACCGAAAAATTTCAGCTTCCTTATTGCGATGGTATTTAGGAGCCAATGTTCCTGTACGTTTAGTGAGTGCAGTACTTCTCTGTTGGTCTTTTTTCTGTCTATGATATATGACTAGCTGATGATAAAGAAGAAATAGTAATCTCTGCTCCAGATGTGCTGCAGCCATTATTTTCAGGGCTGCCAGACCTCTCCTGCATTTCTGTATGATGTGATGAACATGGTGCTTATACGATAGCCTGCAATCGGATGTAACGTCAAAGTATTTCAGCTTTTCTTGCCTGTCAATTTTCTGTCAATTGAGAGTAATACCTGGAAGGTCTGTTTTCACTATGGAGTTGTTTAAGCAGCACCATATCATGCAGGCCTTGTTGGTTTTGACTTTGGAGCAAGTTTCTTCACTCCATTTAAACACCTCATGTAGTGTTCCAGGTATGCTATTAACAATTTCCTGTCAGAGCCAGTTCTGTACGTGAGTATGTCATCAGCAAAAGTCAATGTTTGTCCCAACCCAGTTGGCTGAATGGTGGCTACTTTTGCTGTATAGATATTAAACAGCACTGGTGATAGTGGAGAACCTTAAGGTAGACCCCAGCAAATGGGCATTGGGTCACCTGATCATTTTCCCAAGCAAAATGCCACTGATCTCTCAGTTAAGGCAGCTGCTCTCAATCTTGTTAGCTAAGAATATTGGCAGTGGCATCTTTTGTCTGGCTGTCAGGGTAAAACAGGAACAAGATAATAAGGTTAAAATTTAATTTTATTGTTGATATAAACATGTAATTGAGCTTAATTAAAGTAGATAATATTTGTAAGTTTTACTGCCATAATACAGGGTAAGATATCCTACTATGGTCCATCACTCATTTTTCTCAGACTTCAAGTCTTGTTGAGACCACCGCTGCATTCAGTGATGAAAAAATAAAACTGGAACCAGGTTATGAGGTGAGTAGTTTATTTGTTAATTATTTTAGTTAACTACCAGTGTGACTTATCGCTTTCATTTATTGAACAGATCTACACTTGCAGTATTGCATCAAACACCTCTTTCATTATCATGATCATAGAATCATGTGAGTTTAGCTTATGCAGTTGTTTTCTTCCACAACCTATAAAAGGTACTAATTCATTGTAGGGAGGCTAGAATCCTTGAAAATCCTGAGAAAACCAGAAGAAGTTTCAAGGCCTTACATACCAATTAGGGAGGTTATTAGTGGAATTTTTTATTAAGCATTATCAGTTATCATACTAAATCTATTTTCAGAAGTTTTCGTTAAAGTATTGAACACAAGTATGTATGACCCCTTGATTGGCCAGACATAGATCTATGGAACCAAACTGTAAGAAGATTTGCATCTGAAAACCATGAGGTTGTCAATTTCATGAGAAATCCATAGAAGTAGCTGGGTTTGTAGCGGCCTTGGAAAAACCTGAACTATCAGGAATGTCTTCAGTGCATTGAAAGTGGGTTAGAAGGTTGAAAACCAGAATTTACCGAAACGAAACCTGGAAAAAATGATGCAAAAGTTCCATGTGTGAAGTTTTTGTTTATTGGTGATATTTTTCCGTAGGCATTGTGGGACACCATAATTTGTTCATTTCTTTTCACACAAAATATATGTCTCAGCGTTTTTGTTAAAGATTGGAACAGTCAGTTTTTTTTAATGATCGCATGGACCGCGATAAATCTATGCAACTAACATGTAAGAAAAGATTTGCATTCTGAAATCATGCCTTTTTTTCAGTTTCAAGAGAAATGCTTCGAACTGTCAAATTATAAAAAGTGAATATCCCCTACAACAATAACCATAGTGTAAGTTATATACAATTTAAAAACAAAAACAATTCTGAGAGCTTAGGTGACTTATGAAAATTGCTTCCAGGCATTGTATTAGTAAAGTTGTTGACAAACAAATTGATAAAAACTATTGGAGCTGAACAGACAAAACTTGCTTTCACACACTATATTAGTAAAGTTGTTGACAAACAAATTGATTAAAAACTGTTGGAGCTGGCCAGACAAAACTAGCTTCCACACACTATATTAGTAAAACTGTTGACAAACAAATTGATAAAAAACTATTGGAGCTGACCAGACATAACTTTTAAAAGTATCAAGAATATTTATATATTATTTCATCTACCCAAAGAGCATAGACCTTCAACAACCATTGACAAGTACTGTGCCATCAGCTTAAAATCTTTCTTTGTCTTTCTCATCACATTCATTTCTGTCTGCAGTGCTCTTCTCTGTGTGTTCTTTGGTCCACATCTACCTCTTACCATGGGGGTTCCATAACAAAGACAACCTTGTAATTCTATCAACAGATTTCCTCATTATGTGTCCTATCTATCACCCATATCTTTTTCTCTCCTTTTATTTTACTGACACTTGTCTGGTTCTTGTCATCAGTTCCACATTAGTGTATGATTAAAAGTAGGTAATATTAGTTCAATTAGTTAAGATTATCAAGTGCAGACAGCTGAGTGAAAAGGCCCTTGAGTATAAGAGTGAGATCCATCTTTGTTTCATAGATCTGGAAAAGGCGTTTGACAGGGTCCCCTGGAGCAAACTTTGGGACTGTTTGGCAAGGAAGAATATTCCAGCACCTCTGATTCATGCTATACAGAGCTTCTACAAGTCTTGCAGAAATGATGTGAGGACAGCAAACCATAAGTCAGAAGAGTTCAGGACCACCACTGGTGTAAGACAAGGTGATATCCTATCACCTTACCTCTTCATACTCCTTATGGACGATGTCATCAAGGCATGTAAGGAGAGATCAAGAAAGTATTCAGTGGGGTACTGGAAGATGAGACAGGTCTATATTTCGGAGCTGGCATTTGCTGATGATGTTGCCCTGATTGCTAAATCAGAGGCACATCTCCAATCCAACCTGCAAGTCTCGAAGGAAGAGCTGGAGAAGAGAGGGATGGTCATAAGCAGCTCTAAAACAAAATCCATGGTGATATCACGAGAAGAAAGAAGACATCAGATTAAGTTGGGAGAACAGGTCCTGGAGCAGGTCGACCACTTTAAATATCTCGGAGCTATTATAGACCGAAAGGGAGGCATCAAAGAAGAGTTGGCCACTCGAAAAGCAGCGGCTGGGAGACTTTTTCAGGCCATAAATCGTGGATTCCTCAGCAAGAAAGAGGTTGGTAAGAAAATGAAGATGGCTGTATACCGCTCCACCTATGTCCCAGTCTTGACATATGGATGCGAGTCGTGGGCAATGACTACAACCCACAAAAGCCAGATCCAAACCTCAGAAATGAGGTATCTGAGGAAAGTGGTTGAAGTAACAAGAAGAGACATGGTCCGCAACCAGACGATCCGTCAAGGCCTGAAATCCCATCCGCTGCAGACCCAAATAGAACAGTCCCAACTAAGATGGTTTGGCCATGTCTGCAGAATGGGAGAAGATCGGCTACCACGACAAGCATGGGAAACAAAGAGCCAGGGATCCAGACCTCCAGGACAACCCAGAGTCCGCTGGGAGGACAACATTAGACAATCTTTGAAGGACCGAGGACTAGAATGGAACCAGGCCAGGAAGAAGACAGCTGATAGAATGGTCTGGCGCTCTCTCTTCCAAACCTCTACACCTCACGGTAGAAGGGGAACAACTAAGTAAGTAAGTAAGATTATCAAGTGATCTGTATATAAATCATGCATTCAACTTTAAGAGGCTTCTATATTAATATGAGTTTTTGATTTAGATAGTAAAAATTGACAAGGTTAAGAGTTAGGCTGTCAAGACATTTATGGAGATTTGTTAGAAGTGCCATGTGATAGAGTACTTTGTTACTTTATTTCAGTTATCTATAATTTTGGCTGTTGCTGTATTCAATGTTTAGAGTGACAGTTAGTGGTCTAATTTTTCTTTATTATTGTTATCTTTTTTATTTATGTTTTTATTTATGTTTTGGTAATAGTAGGACTAAGTCAAAAATCTGGTATACATTGTGTGTCTCATATCTTTGAAAATCATATTATTTGACTTTGAAAAACCCTTGAAAATGTTTGAACAAGTTTGCTACAAGCTCTGATTGTAGCACTAGAGAACAAGACATTCTTTCTGTTATTTAAAATGATGTAATGTACAGTTGTTCTCCTAGAATTATGCTTTGCTGGGGCTGTTCTATGAATTAGCTTATACTTGATGTTAATAAATATTTCATTTCATAGATGGATCACAACTTTCACCACAACATGTTTCATGTACCCACATTAAGCTCACTAAATAATTCTCATTTTTTGTTTTTCTGCCAGAATCATGATGGTCATAACTACACTGAAGACTGTGATACTCATGTTCAGATAGTTGACATCATGGATACAAAAACATCCATAATTAAGAAAGTAAAACAATCTGGCTTATGTAAAGATGAAGGTAATGAAATGGTAGTCATAATGATGAAATAATGCTTTTTTTCTTCTTTTTTTTTTATATTTATATTTTTTTAGTTTTTTTTTATTGATTTATGAGTCTCTAACTTTGCATTCTTAGTAAAAAAAAATCTGTAAGATCAGAACATCATTTAGGGCACCATATACAGAGATAATCCAACGGGCTGATCACCCGTTTGTCAGTCACTTTGATTACGGAAACAACGGCAAACGGATTGATTTGTCGTTGCCCTAAAGACGCCATTAGGCGTGATGGGAACAACGGCAAAGAAAATCTATTCGCTGTTGCCCTTAAGACGCCACTAGGCGTAATGGCCACTGACTGCTTTGCCGGTCGTTGGCTAAGGACGGAAGAAGAAGAAGAAAAGAATACAGAGATAATAGTGAATCTACTCATGAACCTTTTGCCTGACCTGGCATTCTCATTTACTATCAGACATCCATACTCACACACACCAACAACAAAAAATCTTAGACATCAATAATAGAAATAAACATTCACACATTATGTAATAGTTCATGTCATAACAAATCTTAAATGATTTTGTTTTTCTACTCCTCACAAGTTACACACATTTACAAAATAACTTTATATTTTGTCTCTTGTAGTCAGTGTTTTTAGATGTCTGTTATTTCAGTCTGTGTGAATCTTTTAGGTGTCCATGTATTTTAGTGTGTGTAAAAGTGTGTATACAAATCTAAATATGTATAGTGAGTTTTCTGTTTATATGGTAGAAACTACTGGGAACTCTTATGTTCATGAAAATTACTTAATGAGAACTGGTCACTGCCATTCTAACAATATAAAAATTATAGATGTATTATTCCACAACACCATATAGATTAGGGATGTATTATTCCATCATACCATATAGACTAGGGATGTATTATTCCTTCATACCATATAGACTAGGGATGTATTATTCCTTCATACCATATAGACTAGGGATGTATTATTCCATCATACCATATAGACTAGGGATGTATTAATGCACCACAATATGTAGATAGGGATATATTATTCCATCATACCATATAGACTAGGGGTGTATTAATGCACCACAATATGTAGATAGGGATGTAATAATCCACCATAACTTATACATTAGGGATGTATTATACCACTACAACATTAGGATTGCATTATTCCATCACAACATATACTTTCGAGTTGTATTATTCCACAAAAACATGTTATTGTTATTGATTCAGCGATGTTTGGGCTGTCGCCCTTCGGCTCAATGCCATGTAGTGATGTTTTCACAAGTTTTGTTTCTCTGTACTTGTCTGGCCTCAGAGGAAGGAGCATTTTCCTAACATCACTGAGTGCTGGGCCTTCAAAGAAGGGGTGATCATCAGTTTGATAGGGGTAGTTATACATAGCTGACATTCTGGAGAGTGTTGTGGTTGGATTATGTTAAAGTGACTGTTGAGTGGTATATGTTGTGATCTGAGCCAAAACAATTTTCTCTGATCACTCCTTGTAAGATAGCCGATGTTGTCATTAGGATCAGGAACAGGCATATGTCTGTAAACCTCTCTCCCAGTGTTTCCCATGGCCTATCTGTTCAGCCAAGTTTCTTTCTTTGTTGTTTGAATGAGTGACTTGGCTGTTTGGAAAGTTGTTGCTGTGAGTGGTTGTTCTTGTCTTGTTCCTGACTTTCCTAATCTGTCTGCTCTATCATTACCTGGTGTATTTGAGTGGCCAGGGATCCACTACATAACTATTCTAATGCCATAGGAAGTGACAAACTGATCGGCATCCAGGATTAGTTTGGCTAATTCAGTTCTACAATGGCCACTGCCTTTAAAAAGTCATAAACATTAGGGATGTTTTATTCCACTGCAACATATACATTAGGGATGTTTTATTCCACTACAACATATACATTAGGGATGTTTTATTCAACTACAACATAAACATTAGAGATGTTTTATTCCACTACAACATATATTATACATTAGGGATGTTTTATTCCACTACAACATAAACATTAGGGATGTTTTATTTCTCTACAACACATACATAAGGGATGTTTTATCCCACTACAACATATACATAACGTATGTTTTATTCCATCATAACATATACATTAGGGATGTTTTATTCCACTACAACATACACATTAGGGATGTTTTATTCCATCATAACATATACATTAGGGATGTTTTATTCCACTACAACATATACATTAGGGATGTTTTATTCCACTACAACATATACATTAGGGATGTTTTATTCCACTACAACATATACATTAGGGATGTTTTATTCCATCACAACATAAACATTAGGGATGTTTTATTCCACTACAACATTTACATTAGGGATGTTTCATTCCACTACAACATTTACATTAGGGATGTTTCATTCCACTACAACATATACATTAGAGATATTTTATTCCATCACATCATAAACATTAGGGATGTTTTATTCCACTACAACATATACATTAGGAATGTTTTATTCCACTACAACATATACATTGTGAATGCTTTATTCCATCACAACATATATATTAAGAATGTGTTATTCCAACACAAGATATACATTATGAATTTATTATTCCAGCACAACATAAACATTGTGAATGTATTATTGCTGCACAACATATACATTAGGAATTTATTATTCCAGCACAACATATATATTAGGAATTTATTATTCCAGTACAACATATACATTAGGGATTTATTATTCCACCACTACATATACCTGCCATCACTGGTGTCAATACCTTATCGAGGTATGGCGGCTTGCATACCCTGATTACCCCCAGAGCTATGCCAGCGGGAGTTTTACTCCTGGAAGGTTCTACCAAGCTGGACAGGTTTGCGTGGGCAGGGGTCAGACTAAAGCAGACACCCTGGTCCTCCAGGTTGGGGGGGTTTAGCATAGGGCTGACATCCCTGTCTATGTAAAAAAAAATAATGAAGTTACGGAAACAACAACAAATGAACAAACTTTGCTACGGGATGGACATCTGGAGTCTGAGGCTTGTATGACTGTCAGTGGTGAAAGCTGAAAGGAAGCCACTGACAGGAAAACAGATGTCCCGACCGCAAAACATGATACAAGAATAGGATTTTGGAATGTCAGGACAATGAACGAGACGGGCAAACTAAAACAGGTCACGGCAGAAATGAGAAACTATAGGTTACACATTCTAGGGATAAGCAAGAGCAGATGGACAGGGGTAGGAAAAGTTAAAACAGCAATAGGAGAAACAGTACTTTACTCTAGAAGAGAGGATGGACAGCACAATGAAGGCATAGCCATTATTCTACAGAAAGGAATAGAAAGGACATTACTGGAATGGAAACCCATCAACAACAGACTGATAAGATTAAGATTGACAGGGAGATTCACCAATATTACAATAATACAATGCTACGCACCAATGAATGATAGCGTTGAAGAGGTCAAGGATGAATTCTATCAACAACTGCAGAAAGAAATGGAAGACACACCAAGATATGATCTTATTATAGTAATGGAAGACCTCAATGCGAAAGTTAGTACACACAATACATATAATGAAAGAGTAATGGGGAAATGCGGCTGCGGAACAGCAAACGCAAATTGGGATAAATTAATAAGTTTCTGTAGCATTAACAACATGGTCATTGGAGGAACACTTTTCCCACATAAAGAAATTCACAAATTAACATGGGAATCACCAGATGGTTGGGACAGAAACCAGATAGACCACATCATGATTAATGGTAGATGGAGACATGCATTACAAGATGTAAAAGTAAGAAGAGGTGCAGATGTGGGAAGTGATCACCATTTAGTAGTAGCAAAACTGAAAGTGAAACTAAGAAGGGCTGGACCAACTGTAAGTACACAGAAAAGGTTTGACATCAGCAAATTGAAGGACCCCCTTACCAGAAAAGCTTTAGCTGCTGACATAAAAAAAAACGATACCAATTTGCCAAAAGTCAGGAAAAGACATTGACTGATGATATAGACCAGAATTTCAACACCATTTCAATAATATATAAGGAAAGCAGCAAATCATGCTTGGGATTCCAGGAAAGGAAGAAGCAAGACTGGATAACACCAGAAACATTAAACACCATAACGATGAGAAAGGAAATGAAAAGAAAGAAAACAGAAGCGAAGTCCCCCAGGTTAAAGCAACTATATAGCAAACAGTACAGTCAGCTGGACAAGGAAGTTAAACGCCAAAACCGAGCCAACAAAAGGAATTTCCTAGACGATCTTGCAAGACAGGCAGAAGAGGCAGCACTGAGAAATGAACAAAGCACAGTACACAAAATAACTAAATTCATCAGCGGAAAACGAGATGCAAACAATATTACATTAGTAAGAGATAAGCAAGGAAATCTCATCACGACAGTAGAGGGACAGGAAACAAGATGGGCAGAGCATTTCAGAGAAATTCTGAATAAGGAACTACCAGAGACACAATTGAATGTTCCTGAGGCTGAAAACGATCTAGATGTTAATACAGACAGTTGTCAAACTCTTAATTATGGCTTTACTGCACTCTTCCTCACTTTCATATTTTACCTAACCCAATTTTTTTACTGTACCGTATTAGTTTTTTGTCTTTGTTGACTATCAATAATTCAATCACTACCATTTAGCTTCCCAAAGAAACATAAACCTTTAACAAACACGTGTCAAATCCTCTTGTCATGTGTCAAGTCCTCCTGTCATGTGCCAAATCCTCCTGTCATGTGCCAAGTCCTCCTGTCATGTGCCAAATCCTCCTGTCATGTGCCAAATCCTCCTGTCATGTGCCAAATGCTCCTGTCATGTGCCAAATCCTCCTGTCATGTGCCAAATCCTCCTGTCATGTGCCAAATCCTCCTGTCATGTGCCAAATGCTCCTATCATGTGTCAGATCCTCCTGTCATGTGTCAAATCCTCCTGTCATGTGACAAGTCCTCCTGTCATGTGACATCAGCTCAAGTTATTTCCACATCTTCCTCATCATTTTCACTGTTTCCAGTTCTCCTCTCCATGAGTTTTTAGTCTACCTCTGCCTCTCTTACTCTGGGGGTTACAGAACAAGGACTGCCTTGTAAGGCTATCAGCAGGTTATCTCAGTGTGTGTCCTATCTATTGCCATCATCTTCTTCTCATCTTTTTTCACTGACAGTTGTCTGGTTTTTTTTGTCATCAGTTTTGGTGACCATCTTATACCATTTCAATCCTTCATTCTACACAAGCATCCATTTATGAAAGTCTGTAGCTTTGGTTTTGTTTTTGTTGTTTTCCATGTTTCAGAGCCATACAATAGGACTGACTTGATATTTGAGCTGAAACATTTTTTTAAGACTTGATCTCCATATATTTCCCAATTCAATGAAAGATCCTCTTGATTTCTGTATTTTTAGTTTGATGTCCTTGTTTGTCCCTCCAGGTTATATTGCTGTTAAAATATGTGTATAATTCTACATCTTGTAGTGGTTTTTCTTCAACCTTGTTATCATTTCCTGCATTTATTCTCATTATCTTTGTCTTTTCCCTGTGTATTTTCAGACCCAGTTGATGTTATATCTTGTCTTAATCTCTGCTCACAACATTGCTTGTGGCTACAATATTACAACTCAAGCATACCCAACTCACAACAACTCAAATAACTAATAAACTCCTGCTGGAGCATGGGAACATTCATACATGCATAACACCCTCAAACACTCCGTGACAGATGGTTTGGCTATGTTTGCAGAATGGGAGATGATTGGCTACCATGACAAGTATGGGAAACTAAGAGCCAGGAATCCAGACCTCCAGGATGACCCACAGTCTGCTGGGAGGGCATCATTAGAAATCTCTGAAGGACCAAGGACTGGATTGGAACCAGGTCAGGAGGAAGTCAGCTAGTGCTGAGCCAATAGGATAGTATGGTGATCTCTCTTCCAAACCTCTACACCTCACAGCAGAGGAAGAATTACAAAATAAGTAAGAGCCAAGTCATCTGGAAAATCTAGATCATCAAGCTGTTTAGTCAGATTCCTCTGTATTCTATTTCTGTTATGTGGCATCAGTATAACACAATCTGTTGCTTGTAAGAAAAGAAATGGAGACAAGAGGCACGTTTGTTGCACTCCACTTCTTGTGTCAAATGGTTCTGTAAGTTGTCTTTCATGGAGAACTCTGCATGTCATGTCTTCAAACATTTTCTTTATTAAATTAATGATCTTCAGTGGGATGCCATAATGCCTCATCAATTTCCAGTGTAATTCTCTGCCTACACTGTTAAATGAATTTTCATGGTCCACAAATTTTGGAGATTATCCTAGATGAAAAAAGGTTAGTCTGTATAACAGACTCCTTTCAGCTTTCTCTGGGCTACTTGATGAGTTGGTTTCTGAACCTCCTTTCTAGAAAACCTTTTACAGTCATGGGCAGCTTAATTGATTTATATTCTGTATTTCACCTGTCTATATTGTTTGTTGAAGTTTGTGTGATAAAGATTTTTTACAGGATTTAGTCACTGGCCCCATGTCCATGATTCCTCTGATTATGTCTTCCCTGAAATAAAACCTCTTATGTTCATTATCTCTTTCAGTCTTCTTTCTGACCTATCTCTTACTGCTACCAACTTTGCCCTTGTCACTTTTATGAAAACTAGATTCACCTGTCATCTTAACTTTTATTCATAATTGTCATCACTACAAGATTTTACCCTACAGTTTTACTTTCCATTATAACTCTTCAGCCACCAATTTTCACTCTAGGGAACAGCTCCTCAAAAAGCATGTAGAGATTAAATTTGTTTTTAACATATGCATGATGTCACTGCTAGCCACTCTCACCTCTTATCAGACTTAAGTGTCCAAGCATCCCAGCTATTCAAATTTGTTGGTCAAATACCATCTCCAACCAGGAACTGATTACAAAGTGCAGTCAAAAAGGCATGCACACCGTCATTGTGTGCAGAAGCTGGAACAGGGTTGGCTGTGTCCTCAGAAGGGACTCTTGACACCATCAATAGAATTGCTATGCTATGGACCCCAGAATTACAGTGAAAGAGAGGCAGACTGAAGACAGCCTGGAGGAGATCAGTGGAGGCTGAGATGCAAAGCATGAACCAGAGTTGGGGCATGGCACGAAGGGTGGCCACCGATCTAAGAAGAAGAATCCCAGCTACTACTTTCCTCACAGTCTTACCTGCTCTTTGCTGCTGGTAGGGATGAAATAATGTCCGAAGCCTGTGGGCCATAAAACAATAAAAGCTCCTCCAGATACTGAGCCAGTCATATATGGTGAGAAACTGAATGTTGATTCACATACCTTGTAGCACACTATCCCAGAAATTGTCAATGATAGGTGAACACCAGGATCTCCAAAGCCAGCAGCAATTTGGCATAAACACCAAATCGAAGGATTATTTACAGACAAAGCTGAATTATACAGAACACATGTTGCTTGAAAATGGAATGTACAGGCGCCACGTAAGCTAAACCACTTCCATACAGACTGTTCAGAAACAATTCAAATGGCAAACATCCCGGATACCGCCGTTCTTGAAAGCTGGTATCCCTAGTAAGCAAAGTCAAAATTCGCTGGGCAGGTCATGACATGCCAGAATGTGCCAAAGATACTCTTTTTGGTGAAAAAGGGAAAACTCCCATGGTGGCCAAAAGAAGCGCTTCAAAGACACGTTAAAGACGTCATTGAAAACCTTTGACATAACTTGGGAAGCTTGCGCAAGACCGAACTGCTTGGCGCACATCTCTTCGTTGCAGCACATGATCCAGAAGAGAAGAACAGCGGAGAAAGCTAGAAAGGACCGTGAAATAAAACCTTCACATGCAAACATTCCCTGATGTCCAAGATCTTTCCAGGCCCGCATCGGGCTCTTCAGTCACCTTCGTACCCATAGACTAACCTAACATATTCTTAAAAATTGGATGAACAGAGTGGTCTTCTTACCATGGACGAACACCAACCATGGTTTAAATGTGTTTGCCTAGACAATAAAAGTCCCATATGTGTTGTCTTTTATAGAGCTACACAATTTAGTAACTGCAAGTCAGGCATGTTCTTAAAATGTAACATAAGTCCACTCATGACTTTCAGCAACATTTGCAAACATTCAAAGAAGCAAAGAAAATCCGTGCTGACATTAATGTAAAGATATGTTTTTAAAATGTGTACTCATAATATTTATTTTACTGATGAATACTCTATGCTGCCAAAATGTCTTACCATCCACCATTTTAAATTTTGACCAGGCCATATGTCTTTTATAGAGCTACACAATTTAGTAACTGCAAGTCAGGCACTAGTTATTTATTTCTATCTAAAATCCATATAATTTCAGATGTGCCTTACCAAGCCCAGAGCATCAACACCAATAAAAGATTGTACAAGAATGATTATACCAGTGTTGTATTGTTGGCAAATGACAATTATGACGATTCTGAAACAAGAAGAAGCGATGTAGCTGTACGTTCCATTATTTGTCAAGACAGATCAGCAGACATTGGTGAGTCACAGAATGATTTCAAGGTCATAGTTCACAATGAAAGTGGGTCAGATGACATCAGAAAGAAAAGTGATGAACTTGATGGAATTGATATGAGTTTTGGATTTGTAAACAACATACAGAGTAAGAAAATACAGAACCCTTACAAACATGATGTTTGTGATGTAATGCAAACACCTTGTTCTATGAAAAAGCCCAATGTAATACATACTGGAGAGAGGCCACACATGTGTGATGTTTGTGGTTTAGGGTTTACACAATGTAGTAATCTTAAAAGACACAACAGAATACATACTGGAGAGAAGCCATATAAGTGTGATGTTTGTGGTTTAGGGTTTATACAGCGTACTGATCTTAATGTACACAAAAGAATACATACTGGAGAGAGGCCTTACAAGTGTAATGTTTGTGGTTTGGGGTTTACACGATCTTCTAATCTGAAAGAACATCAAAGAATACATACTGGAGAGAAGCCTTACAAGTGTGATGTTTGTGGAGTAGGGTTTACAAATTCTTCTAATCTCAAAACACACAAAAGAACACATACTGGAGAGAAACCTTATAATTGTGATGTTTGTGGTGTATGGTTTACACTGTCTTCTCATCTAAAACAACACAAAAGAATACATACTGGAGAGAAGCCATACAAGTGTGATGTGTGTGGAGTAGGATATACACGATACAGTGATCTTAATAGACACAAAAGAATTCATACTGGAGAGAAGCCATACAAGTGTGATGTTTGTGGTGTAACGTATACACACTTGGTTAGTCTTAAAGCACATAAAATAACACATACTGGAGAGAAGCCTTACAAGTGTGATGTTTGTGGTGTGAGGTTTACATATTCGTATACTCTGAAAGCACATAAATTATCACATAATGGAGTGAAGCCTTATAAGTGTGATGTTTGTAGTGTAGGGTTTATAAGATGTAGTGATCTTAATAAGCACAAAAGAGTACATACTGGAGAGAAGCCATATAAGTGTGATGTTTGTGGTTTAGGGTTTATACAGCGTAGTGATCTTAATAAACACAAAAGAATACATACTGGAGAGAGGCCTTACAAGTGTAATGTTTGTGGTTTGGGGTTTACACGATCTTCTAATCTGAAAGAACATCAAAGAATACATACTGGAGAGAAGCCTTACAAGTGTGATGTTTGTGGAGTAGGGTTTACAAATTCTTCTCATCTCAAAGCACACAAAAGAACACATACTGGAGAGAAACCTTATAATTGTGATGTTTGTGGTGTATGGTTTACACTGTCTTCTAGTCTGAAAGGACACAAAAGAATACATACTGGAGAGAAGCCATACAAGTGTGATGTTTGTGGAGTAAGGTCTGCACGACACAGTGATCTTAATAATCACAAAAGAATACATACTGGAGAGAAGCCATACAAGTGTGATGTTTGTGGTGTAATGTTTGCACACTTAGGTAGTCTGAAATCACATAAAATAACACATACTGGAGAGAAGCCTTGCAAATATGATGTTTGTGGTGTATAATTTATGCAACGTAGTAATCTTAATAAACACAAAAGAATACATACTGGAGAGAAGCCTTCCAAGTGTGATGTTTGTGGAGTAAGGTCTGCACGACACAGTGATCTTAATAATCACAAAAGAATACATACTGGAGAGAAGCCATACAAGTGTGATGTTTGTGGTGTAATGTTTGCACACTTAGGTAGTCTGAAATCACATAAAATAACACATACTGGAGAGAAGCCTTGCAAGTGTGATGTTTGTGGTGTATAATTTATGCAACGTAGTAATCTTAATAAACACAAAAGAATACTTGTACATACCAGAGAGAAGCCTTCCAAGTGTGATGTTTGTTGAGTAAGGTTTACACGTTCTTTTAGTTTGAATGCTCAAAAAATAACACATACAGGAGAGAAGCTTTACAAGTGTGATATTTGTTGTATGAGGTTTTCATGGTGTTCTGATCTGAAAAGATAGCATAAAATGCATACACAAGAGAAGTTTTTCTAGTGTACTATTTGTGGTGTAGGATTTACATGGTTTGCTAGTGTCAAAAGACATAGTAAAATACATACTGGAGAGAAGCCTTTCAGTTGTGATGTTTGTGATATAAGATTTGCAGGTTGTTCTTGTCTGAGAAGACACACACAAAATACATACAGGAAAGAAGTCTTACAAATGTTATATTTGTGGTGTAAAGTTTAACAGCAGTAGTAAACTGAGAACACACAAAAGAATACATTTAAAGTGTGGTGTATAGGCTACATAGTCTGTTAGTCTTATAGCCGTGTATACCGTGCTTTATTCAGAAAACAGACTATATTCTAACAAGACAGAGGAAGCACAGACCACCCCATAATTTTATATTTTATGAGAAACAGAAAATAATAAATTATAGTGTCACATGTTTAGGACAGAGTCGCTTCCACACGCCATTTCTAATAATTGGGTGATTTCCCCTGACCAATCGGATAGCTCAGATTTACCCCGGGGAATATAGAACATGACGCCATCTGGCAGTCAGAACGAAGGAGCGAAACTTTGGAGGATGTGTCTGGTCCAGCTCTACATATTCCTTAGTTTGAAGAAATCAACTGCAACATTTATTATAAAATGTGTAATTCAGGACATTGAGTGGTTTTATATTCCTTACTTGCGTAAGTAGTAACTATCATTCAACGCATATTTTTGAATAGAGCTTCCAACTCTGGTTGCAGCAGAACTAGGTTCGAAGATTGAGTCAATTTGCAAAACTAGTCTTACACCTAAAACCATGCTGAGCTGAAAATACCCTTGTGTTGGAAAATATTTAACTCAAGGAATACCTATGATGATAAAATAATCAAGGACTAATCTGAAGGGATGAGAATATGTCGTCGAACCTAAAATAAAACGTTAACCTTAAGGAAGAAAACGGAGAAAAGAAAAAGTTCGCCATCTTTGACAAATTGAGTAGGCCTATGAGATAAAGATGCAAAAAAGGATTTTTGCATCGATGAGAGCATCTGATGATATGTTAAAACTTTATTGTGCTTATTATTGTAAAAATGTTCTGAGTTCCAGACTTTTGTTGAAGTTTGACTTCATGCTGAAAGACATTAAAAGATTTGTTTGAAATAGAACGCTGTTGAAAAGGTGAATTTCTACAGTTTGAGATTAAGCTAAGAAATCTATCCATCTCAGTTAAATTTGCTACATCAACACCTAAGAGAAGAAAATCGAACCTGATGACCCAATCTTACAAAGGAGAGGAAAATATATCTCTAGCGGTCAAGGCTAGTTAACCAAACCTACTCTCTATAAAATAAACTGTAAACCCTGCATACCCCGGCACTGCCACAGTCTAGAAATGTTGAAAAAATACACACTGGAGAGTATTCTTACATGGTTGGTTTATTTTGTGATTTAAAAATATTTATTCATACTGTTGTATTCACTTAAATACTTTGGTCCCATCACTTGTTAGAATCAATTGAGTTACTTCTTTTAATAATCTTTATCTAACCTAGCATGTCCTTCGCGTTTCTGTGTTATAAGTAGTTTACTTTTCATGGTTCACTTGAAAGATGTTTTTCTTATACATAAGACTATGCCTGGCCATGTTGGTTGGTTGTGTTTGACAAGTTTTGCCCCCTAAATATGAGAGCATGTCTGGTTATGTTGGTTGTGTTTGATAAGTTTTTTCCATGCATGAGAACATGTCTGGTTTTATTGGCAAATGTTTTCATGTACATGAGAGCATATCTAGTTATGTTGGTTGAGTTGGCTGTGTTTGACAAGTTTTGTCTCCTAAATGTTAACATGTGTTTGGTTTCGTTGATTGTGTTTAACAAGCTTTTCCCAAAAATGTGAGAGATTGTCTTGTTTTGTTTGTTATGTTTGACAGGTTTTTCTCCCCCATGTATGAGAATATATCAGGTTGTGTGGGGTATTTTTTTTCCTTTACAGTAGCCCATGTCTGGTTGAGTTAAGTTGTGTTTCGCAAGTGTTTTCTTGTACAGCGGAACATGTTGGTTATTTTGATTGGTAATGTTTGAAAAAAATTATTCAGATAAATGAGAGTTGTGTGACGAGATGGATGAGTTAGATAAAACTAGTTGTGGCATGATGGAGATTGCATTGAAAATTAGTTCCCAGAACTGGAGAATAGAACTCGTGAACTAGATGTAGGAATGGCACAAGACAAGTTAGCTGCACAGTTCAGATGATAGCTGTAAAAGAGAACTGATAGGTGAGTCACCTTCTCGCTAGACCTGCTCCAGGGGTGTTATAATAGTTTGTGATTTGAGTTCGTATTTATTCCCTACCAAGTTAAATTATTACTCGTCATAACCACACAACCAAATTATAACTGGAAAGTTAAGAAGTTCAATAACTGCAGTTATAAAATAAATCAATGGACTTTAATGATTACTGAGGTGTAATAAATGATTTGCACCTTTAGTACTTAAATATTTCACAGAGAAAAAACTTTTTACATAAACAATATAATGTCACTGTTACCCCGTTTTATCATTATGTGGTTTTGACATCTTAGTTTATGTTTTCCCTATTAGTTAAACTTTACTTGCGTGGCAGGTGGTTGCAGTAGACTTCCCTCATTTGTTGCATCTGGACATTGAAGACACTATGCTTATGCCAGGTGACAGACAGTTTTGGTCCCCTGTTGACATTACACAATTTCCAAGGAACAATTGTGTCATGCTTCTCACCACCAGTTTGGATCCCCAGAACAGCAGTACTGTGAATCTGCAGCAAGGTTTTGAGCTTCGATCTAACAAGTGCTCACAATAGCTGTTAGTTATGTCTTCTTATCCAGTGTAGCACCATTTATGAACAAGAATGAACAAGTCAACTAAAGGACATTGTATAAACGATGTGGCAGATTTAAACAAGTCAACTAAAAGACACTGTATACATGATGCTACAAGTATTAACAAGTCAACTAAAGAACACTGTATGAATGATGCTACAAGTATGAACTAGTGAACTAAAGTATAAACAATGCTACAAATACGAACAAGTCAAGTAAAGGGACATTGTATAAATGATGCTAAAAGTATGAACTAGTCAAGTAGAGGGACATTGTATAAACAATGCTACAAATATGAACAAGTCAAGTAAAGGACATTGTATAAATGATGCTACACATCATTTAAGCTCATTTAGATTTGATTTTATTATCTCTTCTTTAACCTAATGGTTGTTTAGATCAACAATTTAATTTACTTCTCTTCCTGGCTTATCACTGATCTTTAAATTGAAAGTACGCCCTAGTACTGATTCAGTACGTAATTATTTTCAGCTCTGGACGGGAATTATTTTTAAGCTCCAAAAATGTACATATACATAATTTACTTTTACTGACAATGTGTGTCTAATCATGAGTTAAGTATAACATATTATATATCAAACTAAAGTACGTTGGATGGACATTATGAATCTATATACTTTTCTAGCTAATGTTATGTTTATGTTAAGACAGATAACATGTGCATGGGAAAAAAGATAACTTGAAATTTTAAACAAAAATGTTCCACTTACCCAAGGCTTGTAACATAAATTGTTATCACAGTACAGTTTCTTTGCTCTCTTTGTGCAGGTAATCCATCTAGAAGCAGATAAAAAGTAAGAAAGTTGTGGTTGATCACACAGTTTGTTCACTGTTCACATATTAGTAACATATGTGCAATGAAGAAATTCCATTACAATTTTGTAAAAATCTAGAACTCACATCCTAATCATCAATGTCCAAGAAAATATAACCACAGACACAAGAATGTCACTAATTTTACCAGAAATAAATTACATAAATTATGAAGAAGTGGATCTGGCTTTTGTGGGTTGTAGTCATTGCCCATGACTCGCATCCATATGTCAAGACTGGGACATAGGTGGAGCGGTATACAGCCATCTTTGTTTTCTTACCAACCTCTCTCTTGCTGAGGAATCCTCGATTTATGGCCTGAAAAAGTCTCCCAGCTGCTGCTTTTCGAGTGGCCAACTCTTCTTTGATGCCTCCCTTTCGGTCAATAATAGCTCCGAGGTATTTAAAGTGAGAGGAAATACCAGCAGAATGGAAGGAAGGTTATCTGGTCAAGTTGCCTAAGAAGGTAAATTTACAAGAGTGCACAAATATAAAGGAAAAATGTTACTACCAGTGCCAGCAAAAATATTAAACAGAATCATCATGGAGAGATTAAAAGAGTCCATAGACAAGCAACTGAGAGATGAACAAGCATGTTTTCAACAAAATAGATCCTGTACAGAGCAGCTAGCCACATTGAGAATAATAGTTGAACAAAGTCTGGAATAGAATTCACCACTATACATTGGATTCGTGGCCTATGAAAAGGCATTTGACAGTGTAGACAGAGATTTGCTTTGGAAATTGATGAGGCATTATGGAGTTCCCATGAAGATCATTAACTTAATACAGAAGACCTATGAAGACATGACATGCAGAGTTCTTCATGAAGGACAACTTACAGAACCGTTTAGGATTAGAACGGGAGTGAGACAGGGATGCCTCTTGTCTCCATTTCTTTTCTTACTAGCAACAAATTGGGTTATGAAAACATCGACATCACACAACAGAAGTGGAATCTGACTAAACAGTTTGATGATCTGGATTTTGCAGATGACTTGGCTCTTCTGTCCCTTAACCATAATCAGATGCAAGAGAAAATAAAAATTATCGATGAGAGGTCACAACAAGTGGGTCTGAAAATACACAGGGAAAAGACAAAGATTATGAGAATAAATGCAAGAAATAATAACAAGGTTGAACTTGAAGAAACACCACTAAAATATGTAGAATCGTACACATATCTTGGAAGTAATATAGACAAAGTTGGAGGGACAGACAGTGATATCAAAATAAGAATACAAAAAGCAAGAGGAGCTTTCATTGCATTGGGAAACATATGGAGAACAAGAGAAATCAAGTCCAACACGAAAATAAGAAGCTTCAACTCAAATGTGAAGTCAGTCCTATTGTATGGCTCTGAGACATGGAGAACAACAAAAACAACAACCAAAAAGCTACAGGCTTTTATAAACGGCTGCTTGCGTAGAATAGAAGGACTGAAATGGTATGACAAAGTCACAAATGTGGAACTGATGACAAGAACCAGACAAGTTGTAGTGTGATGACGTCTGTTTCACATCACAAATTCGAATAACTCTGGTCCTAATGGCACGCCATCCATAGTTAACAAGATATGATACACCGACCAATGAAAACGCTCCTTTTTCTAGTGTGTATAAGGAAACCTTTTATGCTTAACATAGAGGCCTATTTTGTGTAATTGACAATATGAAGATATTTAATTTCTTAAAGACTAAAGATATTTAAACGAAAAGATATAGCTAGTTTAACAACGGGGGATATTACTTAAGAGGTAGGTGTAAAGACTTCCTCGAATACAGTGCAGACCGCTTAAGGCGATCTCGGATGTGGCGAATTTCTGTTGTAAAGAACAATTTGTTTATCCCCGGCAATTTTTCTTCTTTGTCTTTGTAAAAAAGGTCCGGTCAAGCGGAATCCGTTTATCACGAATTTTCGGATATGCCGAACGATTAAACGTGTCCCGACTATATTAATTTGATCTGCTTAAGACGAACTTTTTTCAAATACAGTACCTGGACATTTGTACAACTTTTCGGCTATTTTCGGAAATTGCGCGCTTCGTCGATGTTAGAATTTGAGTTATTTCCCCTCTAAAAATGGCAGGAAAGTTAAAATCCATATCTTTGAAAAGAAAGATTGAGCTATTACAAGAAGTGGAAAATAGTGGCAAAAAGAAAATGGAAATAGCAAAGGAATTCGACATTCCAAAATCAACGCTTTCAGGAATCATAAAAAATAAGGATCGGTACAGAAAAATGTTTTATGGTGGACAAGTTCATTGTCACAGAATGAAGAACCGAAAAGCGGCGTGTGATGTTGTTGACACGGCACTCCTAAAATGGTTCACAATGGCGAGATCAGCAAATGTTCCTGTAAATGGACCTATATTAACTGCAAAGGCAGAAGAGTTAGCACTTCTGGAAGGTCGGACTGGCTGGAAATGTAGTCCTGGCTGGTTGGGTCGTTTTAAAAAAACGGCACAACATTACTTACAAAGCTTTGTGTGGGGAAAGGCATTCTGTTAATGAAACGACTACCGAGTCATGGACGGAGGAGGTGCTAAAACCAGCCATGAGTAGGTATAATTCCGCTGATGTGTTTAATGCTGATAAAACTGGATTGTTTTGGAGATTGCTGCCTGACAAGACTTTTTCCTTCAGAAATGAAAAGTGTCATGGGGGGGGGGGGGGGGAATCGAAAGAAAGAATCACAGCTGTTGTGTGTACAAATATGGATGGTTCAGAAAAATTGCCATTACTTGTAATCGGTAAATTCAAAAATCCACGCTGTTTTAAAGGTTTGAAAAAATTGTGTGTTGATTATGCAGCTAATTCAAAAGCCTGGATGACATCAGACATTTTCACCAAGTGGCTACATGCATTTGATCATTCTATGGAACGTCAACATCGCAAAGTTCTTTTGGTGCTTGACAACTGTTCAGCCCACCTAAATGTTCAAAATCTAAAAGCAACAGAACTTTTATTTTTACCACCAAATGCGACATCCAAACTTCAGCCTTGTGACCAAGGTATTATTCAAAATCTGAAAGTTCATTATAGGTCAGCAATGTTGTCCAAACTTGTAGGTCACATTGATGCAGACTTGGTTGCTGAAGCCTTCAAGATAACCCTTCTGGACGCTATTGTTATGTTGAAATCTGCATGGGGTAAAGTGTTGCCTGTGACTATTGCAAACTGTTTTCGAAAAGCAGGCTTTAAAGTTGGAGATGATACAGATGATGAAAACACGGTTGTATCAAATACAGTTGACATTCAAAAATCCGGCCATCGATAATCCGGTTCCTTCAGATTTCCGGCAATGGATTTCGGAGCGCATTTTTTAATTTACCGCGTTGGCGCGCCACTGTTTTCTGGAGCCGTGTATGTTTTGGTGCAGCTGTTGGGTCTTGCTTGCACGTGTTAACAGGCATTCCTGCTCATTCCTTCTTATTTTATCATTTATTTGCTGCTGTATAGCCCCCATTATGGATTCAACAAATAAAAGAAGTGGTGTAAAACGTAAACATCGTGCGTTGTCGATCGCAGATCATTTAGTTTTTAATTTTCTTTCTTTAAAGGACTGTACAGGTAGTCATTTTCTGTTAAATATATACAGCATATATAACCAGAAAAAATCCGGCATTTTCAACAATCCGGCACTCCTCAGGTCCGGAGGTTGCCGGATTTTTGAATGTCAACTGTACTTGTAATGGCAGTATTATAATTGAAACTTCTGTGGAACCTTTGCTTCATCGACTATATCAGGAACTGAACATTTCAGCAGAAGATTTTGTCAACATTGACAATGATATTGTTACTACATGTAGTGCTAGCCTTGCCAGTGCTGATATTCTAGGGATGTGTATGCCAACAGTTTCATCTTCTGTCCTTTCCAGTCCTGACCTAGATGGAGATGATGATGATGACTGTGGGTTGCCAGTGCAAACTGTTTCACAAATGGAAGTTTCAAATTGCATGGATAAAATTAACATGCATATAATGCAGGCTGGATGCCAAGATGATTTAATTTCTCATTTCTTTGGATTTAAAGAGGCCATGGAAAGACATTTTATTAACTCAGGTACCAAGGCACAGAGGAAAATTACAGACTTTTTCATTTAAGAGTGCTTTATCATTTAAGAGTTTACAAATTCTAGAGATAATGATGACTGTGGGTTAACGGTACAAACTATTTCACAGTTGGAAGTTTCAAATTGCATAGATAAAACTAACATGTATATAATGCAGGCTGGATGCCAAGATGATTTAATTTATCATTTCTTTGAATTTAAGGATGTCATGGAAAGACATTTTTATTCATTCAAGTACGGGTACTAAGATACAGATGAAAATTGCAGCTTTTTCTTTTCAAAGTGTAAAAAGTGCTGTTATTATCTAGATATCTGTGCCAACTTTGTACATTAACACTTTTGGTGATTTACATATTTTCTGTGTCATACATCTGTCGTATTCAACGCTAATTCATTATTGCATTGTACGTTGCAAATGCATTACCATATGCTTGAACTCTTATCTGATAAGAGGAATTTCTGATAAGAAGAACTATTACTTGGGTCCCTGGTGAGTTCTCCTTATCAGGTCTGCACTGTAGTATGTTATTCAAAGTGAAAAATCGTTTTAATTGACATTTATACATTAGGGTAGTCCCCAATATAGTAAGTTAAAGGTTGCATAGATTTAAATGCATTTTGCTAACTAGAAACAACTTTTTTTTACGATGGTAAACGAAATATGATCGTATGAGGGGGAGATTACCAACCGTATGCCGTACTGTAACTTTAAATGATTTGATGCACAAACGATCGATCGGCGATGGACACCTATTAATGAGAGGTAATAGATATTAAAAGTTAAAACGTCTGCATTCATTGCGCGAACAATTAAAGCACGAAACACTGCTAAAGGCAAAAAAGACGATACATTGTTGTTTTGAGATTCGCGTTTTCAAAAACTGAACTTCCGGGGCCCGCTTTTGCCCCCAACCATCCGCGATAGAGTACCAGTATGATACTAACTTTAAATGCGATCCACTAATATATTAAAAGTGCCTTGAACTTGATTCTTAACACCGCTTTTGCCCCAACCATCCGCGAGGTACGATGCGATACTATATAAGTCCTTGAACTTGGGCTGAATGGAGGCCACAACATTTTCAAATACTTTGCTGAACAGACGAAAGCGGCAAACGCTTGCTGTCAAATACTTTGCCGCTGTATCTACATAGCAGACCTAGATACCCTTTTACAGCCGGTTACAGCTATTGTGTATTACCTGAGGGTAAGAGAAATATATATATATGTATATATTTATGTAATTTTCCTGTGTATAATCCACTTGTGTGTTCGATAGTATGTTAAATGTGTTAAGAAAAAGAAAATTACATGACGACTGTGCTGCCGGCTTAAACGCAAGCATGTGTTGACTTTTAGGGACGAAAGCCAGCATTGGGAATGTGTAAGATAATTGAGAATTATGGCAGAATCTACGACTATAAGTTTAATAATGTATTTGAAGGAGTATTTCATAAAGGAACGACACACTGTTCAGGAACATTAGAAAGGATGTCAGGAATTGTTAACATGTATTAATCAAGGTGTCACTTAATAATTTATACTAAACCAAATCATTGTATGGAAGCAGATCATGGACAAATGGATCGAACTTATGATTTATAAGGAAATGTAATCACATCGAACTGGCTGTAAGTGGTACTGAGATACAGTGTCCTGTGCAACTGTTGGCACATTGTCTGACTTTGTTTGTAACGTTCATTGTGTGTGTGGAGAGAATAGTGCTGGACCATGTGGTGGGTTTAGATGTTATGAATGCTGATGTTGTAGTTTATTTGTGACTGAGTGAGGTCAAGCTGTGAAGGCCCCAGAGATTAACAATAGATGGGGTGTGTTCTCAGAGAATCTTTCTGCTACCACATTACGATCTCACTCGGAGTTATATTTTAGACTAGTGTGTCTGATAGCTACGTCTAGTGTCTAGGGTAATGCAAAGGTAGTGTGATGATATCAAAATAACCAAACACACACTTATTAATTCCTATGATCAACTCAACTAACACAGAGTTTAACTTTTGGTAATTAACAATTTTTTTACAATTTTATTTCGTCCTGATCCTTTTTATTATTTTGGTCAGGACTTATCAAAAAATCAGTTGAATCAAAATATATTTTTTATATATCTATGTACAGAACAATGCACTTCACAAAACAGGACAATCTGTCCAAACACATATTTTAACTATACGAATAGTATTAATCTTTTTATATTTCTAAATAACTGATTCTAGATGGCGGGTTGAGGTGTTTTCATCATATACATGTTCTTATACAGTAATCTCAGTTTTATTTCTTATGTAGAAATGGTGGTTTAACAACAAAGTCAGTTGATAATATTCGGTTGATGTAGTGTCGTGTGGCAGATCGTAACTACTTATCTGGCACTCGTTGTTGCAATATAGTTGTATGTCAGCCAACAGCCACTGCCTCGCTTGTCCTGGCGTAATATAGTAGCAAGCATGTACAATATTACAGTTCTAGTGGTAGAAAGCGTGTATCACCAGAGAAAAATTCAACAGTCAAACATATGCTTCCTTCAGGAAATCTAGCACTGGGTTAGTGCCAGGAAGAAACCCTGTAGAATGAAATTTATGGTTTCTTCTTTACATAATATTTATGCTACCATTTCCACAAACAACACATATACAATACATGGTCAGATCTTTCTGAACAACCCAGCTCATCCTCATAGATTGATGTTACAGTTTGTACCAATTTTCTTTTTCTCTCTCCCCTAATGGCTGCAACACCTCTGCCATTATCATTGATCTTTTTCCACAAAATAGGATAGGTGATATGATTCTTGATGACAATCTATATATACTCTTTTGGTTCTACCTCTCTGGTAGTTTGATAATATGATAGATCAACATCTAGGCCCTGCATAAGTCTGCTAGGGACCTATTTACTTACAGTCGTCATTTTTCTTCATATGGCAGTATCTCACACTCAAATTTTTAAATAAAATATAAATAATTTCGTTCTTACCAGAAATTCAATGAAATACACACACAGGTACGCTGATTTTGGCAGAAATCTAGCTGAGCCGCTGCAAGACAATGACTGCTTTATTTATTAATATATTTAGTATATGGTGAAGCAAGTCAAACTTCTAGTATAACATACGTCCTGTTCAATGGAACGTTTTTCTTAGAATGGCGTCCAGCTTTCTAATTTTTTTTTAATATCCCCTACATTGTCCAATAGAAATCAGCGTCTATCAAATTTTGAATTCAAAGTTCAAAAACGCCAAACAAAACTTCAAACAACTAGGTGTTCGTCTGTCGGTTGGTCAGTCCGATTTTTTGCATTACATCTAAAAATAGGCTTGGTTTTTGTGCTAACCAATATACGAACCCACCCCCACTTACTCATAGATTTCCCCGCTTGGCTTTGTCTACCCTCCCTTGCCTCTCTTTTCAAATTTTGCGTCCCCCAATGTTACCGATAAGACCAGCAAGGATGAGAGTTTGTTCGTCAGTCTGTTGCAACATATATAGTATTTTAGCAATAGCTGGGTTATTAATTGGACTATTTTGTAATTTAAAACATTATGAAACGAACAAATTTTGGCCTAGTATAGATTTTTGCTTCCAACATGTTATGCAGAAAAAGCGTTACGTCTTGATTTTTTTTCAAACATGTTCTATTTAATTTTTCCCTACGTTGTCAATACACGACGTGTTCGCTGCCAATTTGTGTTTCAAACCAACGCGTGTCAGTGTATCATTTTTCTGTCGCTCCCCTCTCACTCCTTCCAAAAGAATAAGCCTTTCGTGTCAAAATGTTGTAAATAGTTTTTCAAGGACATTAGAGAACGATAATACTATTTACTCTACAATACGGTCTGCTAAAATCAACACGCTTGCGCGTGGGTGAAGAAAGAGCGTCATAACTCCACTATTTTTATTTCTACGTTATTTTGACTTTATAAATACTACACATTTTATCGGTGTATCAATGTAAATCACCACAGACCATACAAAGATTGCGATTATTTGTATTTCCCAGGTTTTATCCTGAAATGACTAACAGTCTTCAAGACATTCAATTCTGAGGAACTCAGTTGATGCAAAACGTTCTCAAGATACTTAGAGCGAGTCACCCTGTTGTTTCCTAGCCTGGAGATCTAGACACTGTGTGATCCTGGCTATATTTGGATGCGTCACATTTTTTCACAGATAAGTGAAAACAAAATTCCACTGTTCAGCCTATCCAGAACAGTCTAACAGAAATAAAAACACACATCAAACAAACAATTGAGTGATGACTCATGAAGGATTTTAATAAACTTATACCAACTTTACAGTCCAGTGAAATAACAACTATATAGAAATATGAATAAAATAAGTGACATTTTTAATATAACTGTATTATATTTAACTATTGTGGAAATGAAAATTCCATACTTATTTATTTCTATTATGTAAAAAGCATTTGAATTTTATTATCATTTTCCTAACCGAAATTAGAAACGGTATAGGATTAATAAATTGTATATATTTACACTCAGTCTTACTTAATTATTGGGGAGTTTGGGATGTCAGGTATTGGAAGTACCTCTGGTTAAGGAGCTGTCATGCCCTTTTCAGGGCAGCTCGGCCACCTTTGGTCCAAACCTGGCATCCAGCTCTCACCTGTGGCTCCTCGTAGCTGTCAGCATGCGACAGCGGCCACCCCTCGGGAAACGGCTTTGACAGGCCGGCTAAACTAGGTGAGGGTAGCCGACTGGTTATAAACCTTCGGTGAGTTAGGGTCTGCCTACCCATGCATGCGAAGACTGGATTCGGTAGACTGCGCGGAAGAAACCACCTGTTGATTCAACGGGCATGACGGCGATTACCAGCAACGCGCTGTGGAGCGTAAGGAGCATGGCGAGGCACGTAGAAAGCAATGGTAATCCACTGCACCTGACTTCATCTCCAGTCGTCTTGACTTGTCTTGCCACTGGATTAAGATGGACCCAGGCGAGAGAGTGCAACTCTTCCTCACTTTAAACCAAACCACTGCGCAAGTCACTCTTTCATCCACTCATCCATCCACTCACAATAAGTCCTGTGGGGATGGGCGAAGCGGCAGGCGTGGGTGCGCTGGCAGTCGTAGTCGCAGACCTACACAGAGGCGGCTCAGGCCATATGGTTGTCTTCCACTGATCGGAGCAGCAGTGGAATTCGGCAGCCCCCTGAGTGACTGAGCAGCCCTCTTTACGAAAGCACTGCTCACCTCCATGGCATGAGGAAGGGGCTAGAAAAGGTGCCCTAAACATTGCCTGCTCCACCATTACCTAACCAGCTTACTGCGGTTGGTGGGTACCCTACTTCAGAGGGCGACACATAAGAAAAAGAAAGGACAGATTTTTCCCCCTCATTCTAGGCGCATGGAATGTGCGCACTCTACTTGACAAAGACTTTAACGCAAACAGACCCGAGATGCGAACTGCCCTGATTGGGAGAGAACTGGCCAGATACAACATTGACATAGCAGCACTGAGTGAAACTCGACTTGCAGGCGAGGGCCAACTTTGCGAAAAGGGTGCAGGTTATACATTCTATTGGAGCGGAAGAGGAACTGAAGAAAGACGAGAAGCAGGGGTTGGATTTGCAATCAAAACAGCAATTGTCGGCAAGTTAGCGGGGCCCCCAAAGGAAATAAATGACCGACTCATGACGGTCAAGATCCCGCTGCTTTATGGAAGGAAACATGTCACCATCATTAGCGCGTATGCACCAACTATGACAAACCAGGATGACGTCAAGGATAAGTTTTACGAAGAACTACATACAGTCATTGCATCAGTTCCTAAAGCAGATAAGCTTATCATTCTTGGTGACTTTAATGCAAGAGTAGGCTCAGATAACATCTCCTGGAATGGCACTATCGGAAAGTATGGCGTGGGTCGCTTTAACAGCAATGGACTTCTTCTCCTCCAGACTTGCGCAGAACATGACCTCCTTGTCAGCAACACCATTTTTCGACTTCCTATCCGCAACAGGACCTCCTGGATGCACCCTCGCTCAAAGCATTGGCACCTAATTGACTATGTAATTGTTAGGAAGAAGGACAGGCAAGATGTCCGGGTGACCAAGTCCATGTGTGGTGCCGAATGCTGGACTGATCATCGCCTCATTGTGTCTAAACTTAAAATTCGTATCCAACCTGCCAGGCGCCCTCAGGGAAAGAAAACTCAAAAAAGGCTGGATGTCACCAAACTAAAGAAGACAAAAATTAAACAATCATTCACTGACACCCTAGAAGACCATCTCAAATCTATCTCGTTAGACTGCCACAGTGCGGAAACAAATTGCTCAGCCCTAAGCGAGCAGATCTACAACACTGCTACAGAGGTCCTGGGTCCCGCCATCAAGAAACCAAATGACTGGTTTGATGAGAACTCAGATGATATAAAGAAGATGTTGGCTGAGAAACACCATCTCCATAAAGCATATTTAAATGATCCAAAATCTACATCCAAGAAAGACGCTTTCAACAACATGCGTAGAATCGTCCAACATAAACTACGCCAGATGCGGGATTCATGGCTGAGTAATAAAGCAGATGAGCTCCAAGGCTTTGCTGACAGCCATGACTTGAAAATTTTTTACCATGCACTCAAAGCGGTCTATGGTCCAACATCATCAGGATCATTTCCCCTCCTTAATGCAGATGGAAAAACACTAATTACAGACAAGGAAAAAATTCTCCAACGCTGGGTCGAACACTTTAATAATATTCTGAACCGGCCATCATCTATTAATGACGAAGCCATCAACCAACTGCCCAAAATTCCTATAAATGAAGCACTAGATGATATACCGACTCTGGAGGAGACTCAAAAAGCAATTCGTCAACTTTCTAGTGGAAAGGCCCCTGGCTCCGATTCAATTCCTGTTGAGGTCTATAAAGATGGCGGTACAGTTCTGATAGAGAAACTTCACATGATCTTCAAGCAAATGTGGCGTGAAACCATCCCCCACAATCTCAAGGATGAGTCAATTATACATCTTTATAAACGTAAAGGTAATCGCCAAGACTGTAACGATCATCGAGGCATCTACCTACTATCAATCGCTGGGAAGATATTCGCCAGAATCCTTCTTAATCGCCTTACGGCTCATCTTGACAAAGGTCTTCTACCTGAAAGTCAGTGCGGATTCCGGAAAGAACGTGGAACTACCGATATGGTGTTCGCTGCAATACAGCTTAAGAAAAATGCCAAGAACAGCACTGTGACCTGTACACAGCTTTCATCGACTTGACAAAGGCGTTCGACACGGTCAGTAGAGAGGGTCTATGGAAGATCATGGCAAAATACGGCTGCCCAAAGAAATTTATCTCAATGGTGCAGTAACTGCATGATGGAATGCAGGCTAGAGTTCAGGAAAACGGTGAGCTATCGGAGCCTTTCCCAGTCTCAAATGGAGTTAAACAAGGGTGTGTACTTGCACCGACTCTTTTCAGTATCATGTTTTCTGCTATGCTGACTGATGGGGACACAGGAATCGACATCAGATATCGTATTGATGGAAAATTGTTTAACCTTTGGAGGCTTCGAGCAAAAACCAAGGTCAAAACACACACCATCAGGGATCTTCTGTTTGCTGACGATTGTGCCCTTAGTGCTGACTCAGAGGCTGATCTGCAGCACAGCGTGGATAGATTCTCCGAAGCCTGTTCCAACTTTGGGCTTACCATCAACACGGGGAAAACAGAAATCATGTACCAACCAGCTCCTGGCACAATTTATACTGAGCAAATCATCAAGGTAAATGGTGAGAAACTGAATGTTGTGAACAGATTCACATACCTTGGTAGCACACTATCCCAGAACATCGTCATTGATGATGAGGTGGACACCAGGATCTCCAAAGCCAGCAGCACATTTGGCAGACTATACACCAACGTTTGGCATCGAAGTGGCATTAGTCTACAGACAAAGCTGAAGGTGTACAGAGCTGCGGTGCTTCCAGTGCTGCTTTATGCATGTGAAACATGGACTGTATACAGGCGCCACGTAAAGAAGCTCAACCACTTCCATACAGTCTGTCTCAGAAAGGTAATGAACATCAAATGGCAAGACAAGATCCCGGATACCGCCGTTCTTGACCGAGCTGGTATCCCTAGCATCGATACTATTCTGATGCAGTCACAGATCTGCTGGGCAGGTCATGTAGTCCGCATGCCAGACCATCGACTGCCAAAGATACTCTTTTATGGTGAGATGCAGAAGGGTAGACGCTCCCATAGTGGCCAAAAAAAAGCGCTTCAAAGACACGCTTAAGGCTTCATTAAAAACCTTTGACATAAACCCTGACACATGGGAAGCTGCTGCGCAAGACCGAACTGCTTGGCGCACATCTCTTCGTAAAGGTACAGCGGCATGCGAATCATCCAGAAGAGCAGCAGCGGAACAGCAGAGACAAGCTAGAAAGGACCGTGAAATAAAACCTTCACATGAAGCAAACATTCCCTGCCCACATTGTCCGAGATACTTCCAGACCCGCATCGGGCTCATCAGTCACCTTCGTACTCATAGACTATCCTAACAAATTCCTAATAATTTGGATGAAAAGAGTGGTCTTCATCACCCGTGATGGACAAACAACAACACTTAATTATTCAAATTGAGTTAAGTTCTGTTTGGATATATATTACATATCTACTAAATTAATTTATCCCCTAGCAGAGTCAAAATAAATATAATAACCATTATTCAGGGTGGGATCTGGAGAGGTAGCATTTAGACCTTCAGTAACATTCACTATCATCATACTTGAAGGTTTATACAGCTTGACCCTACCTTGATTGTCGATACACCCTTACTCTTTTCAGAAAAGGGGGTATTTCTTATAAGACCAGTCTCTTATCTGGCGCTATACTGATATCCTTTGATGCATCTTTTTGTCTGAAATATCCTATATTCTAATAACATCTGAACCTCTCGCGACATCTGGTGTCTCCTCTGGGATTTTACTTACTACCCGGGGGTCTTTACTTTAAGATAGTCAGTGGCAAGATTAAAAGTAGGAGTAAAGTAAATATAAATATAAAGATAAATAAGAGAAAGAAAGAAAGTAAATAAAAATAACTCATTGTAATAGTAGTGAGTACATAACCAAATTTTGGTGACTGGATGAGCTGACAGTGGTTGGATATTAATTAATTTTGTATAGTAATTAAGTTGGTATCCTATTTAAGTTTATAATTTGTATATTGATAAGATTGCAAAAGAATGGCAGACTTGGCAAAATTTAGATCTGCTACAGTGCAGTCGGCAAAGGATTTTGGCTTGAGTGGGGATTCTCTTATTCAATATGTTACTACTGCGTGTGACAAATATATAGAAAGAGAAGATAAGAAAGTGGAAACTGAAAGGAGATTACAATTAAAAGCTGATTAGGAAGCTAAATGATTACAATTAGAGGCTGATAGGGAGGTTAAACAGATAGAAGCTGATAAGGAAGTTAAAAGATTACAATTAGAGGCTGATAGGGAGGCTAGGAAGCTAGAATCTGATGATAGTGAAGCAAGGCAAATAGAGGCTGAGGAAAGAAGACAGGAGGCTGAGGAAAAGAGATTGCAAAGGGAACATGAGTTGAGACTAAAAGAGCTTGAACTTCAAGGACATGTTTCAGGAAATGGAAGTAGCCCAACTACCTCTGATATGAGTGCAAGCCAGTGGGTCTCAAATGGAGCCATGAACTTCCATTTGTGGAGAAAGAAGATGACATTGAGTCTTATCTCAGTAGGTACGAGAGATTAGCTACTAACTATGCTTAATGGGTGATATGAATGCAAAAGTAGGAAAAGGAAAATACAAGAAAATAGTAGGACAGTATGGATTAGGGACAAGAAATGATAGAGGAGACAGACTTATCCAGTTCTGTGAAGAAAACCAGCTGGTCATATGTAACACCTTTTTTGAACACCACCCAAGAAAATTATACACATGGAAAAGCCCAGGAGATGTAACACGAAATCAAATCGACTATATCATGATAAAACATAGATTTAAGAACAGTGTAACAAGTGCAAAGACACATCCTGGCGCTGACATAAACTCAGATCACAATCCAGTCGTCATCAAAGTAAATATAAAGCTGAAAAGAGCAGGAAACAGAAGACAGGAGGAACCCCAGATAGAAATATCAGCGCTGAAACAACCAGATATAAAACAGAAATATTTAATCGATGTCAAAAATAAATATCAACAGTTATTGACAGAAAGCATGGAGCAGTATAGAAGAGAAAACCCAGAAGAAAAAGCAGCCGCAAAATGGGAATGCTTAAAAACAAGCATACAATCAGCAAATGCAAATTTACCTAAAAAGGAGTCTAAGAAAAATCAAATTTGGATGACAGATGACATCTTGAATAAAATGGCAGAAAGAAAGAAAGCAAAAAACACTCCAGAATATAAAACAATAGACAATGACATACGTACTATGTGTAGAGAAGCAAAAGAACGGTGGATAGAAACAAAATGCAAGGAAATAGAAGACTTGGAAGCAAAGCACATGACAAGAGATAAGCATGAAGAAATAAAGAAATTATCAAATCGGTCGCGGTTTGCACAAGGAAGAAGCTGTATCAAGAACAAAAATGGTGTAATATTACTTGATGAGAAAGACATATCAAACAGATGGGCAGAATACGTAAAAGAACTATTCGAGGACAACAGAGGTAAAAAACCATCACCAGATTCTAATGAAGGCCCAAACATTCTCAGATCAGAAGTAGAGAATGCCATTCATATGATACAAAAAGGAAAATCAGCAGGCATGGATAACATAAAAATTGAAATGATAGAAGCTCTGGAGAGCTTTGGTATAGATACTATCACAGAAATATGCAACGATATATACAATACAGGATATATACCACACGACATGAAGACATCAGTTTTCATAACATTACCCAAAAACCAAATGCAACAGAATGTTCAGACTTCAGAACAATCAGCCTGATGAGTCATGCAATTAAGATACTGCTCAAAATCATACAGGAAAGAATAAAAAGTAAAGTAGACAGCGAAATCCAAGAAGAACAGTTTGGTTTTAGACGGAACAGTGGAACAAGAGAGGCAATATTTTGCCTAAGAATATTAGCAGAAAAATATACAGAGGTCCAAAAAAGTATGTATATGTGCTTCATTGACTATAAGAAGGCTTTTGACAGAGTCCATCATGAGAAAATAATTGAATGCCCCGAGGACATAGGTATTGATGGAAAGGATATAAGAATACTCAGTAACCTTTATTGGGAGCAAACTGCCACAGTAAGATCTGGAAGGAATTATTCACCATACATAGACATAAAAAGAGGTGTCAGACAAGGCTGTGTGCTGTCCCCCTGCCTATTTAATTTATACACCGAAAAAATTTTCAAACAGATACAGGAAATACCAGGACTAAACATAGTGGAAGGTCAATAAACAACCTTAGATATGCAGATGATACCGTGTTGTTAGCTGAAAGCGAACAGGAGTTACAAGAACTAGTGAAGCAAGTGAACAGTATAAGTCATGAATATGGACTCGACATTAATATTGAGAAAACAAAAACTATGATAATTAGCAAAACAGACGATAAACCCACATTAAAGATAAGCGTAAATGGGAAAATCCTGGAACAAGTCAAGAGCTACGTATATCTTGGTCATATAATAACAGAAGATGGCAGATGTGAAACAGAAATCAAGAAGAGAATAGGAATGGCCAAAGCCACATTCAACAACATGAAACATATAGTATACTGACATCCAAACAGTTATCTCACAAATTAAAACTGAGAATCATAAAGTGTTATATATATTCTGCATTTCTGTATGGTGCAGAAACATGGACGATGAATAAGCATTTGGAAGAAAGAATTGAGGCTCTTGAAATGTGGATATATAGAAGAATGGGGTGTATCTCATGGAAAGAGATGAAAACAAATAAGGAGGTCCTAGAAAATCTAGGTATGAAAAGAGAACTAATGAGGGAGGTCAAAGTTCGGCAGCTAAAATACTTTGGCCACATAAAAAGGCATAACACCTTTCAGAAGACCATAACAGAAGGGAGAGTTGAAGGCAAACGTGCAAGGGGAAGACAGCGCTATAAGTGGGAAGATAACATCAAAAGATGGACAGGAATGAGTCTATCAGAGTGCACCACCAAGACAAGAGACAGAAGACGTTGGAGATCCATTACAGCCAACCTTCGTTGTGGAGATGGCAACTGATGATGATGATGCTTAGAGAAAGAGAAATGGGGCCTTAAGTTATCACAAGGGCTGAGAGAAGCTTCTTATGAAGTTTTCACAAAACTTGGGAGAGAAGAACAAGAAGATTTTGAAATCTTGAAACAGGCATTGCTAGTCCGTTATGAAAAGAACTCAGAATTTTATCGGAAGACATTTAGAACTACCAAGCTACTTTCTGGAGAGACTTACCACCAATTCTCTGCCAGATTAGAAACCTACTTGGAGAAGTGGACTACTCTTGGGAAAACTCAAGACCTAACAGAAATGGTCATGATGGAGCAAGTAAGATAGTCTTTGCCTCCAGACATGAGAAAATTTATTATGGAATAAGGTGCGGAGAGATTGGCGGAGATCTTAACAGTTGCTGAAAGATATCAAGCAGCTCAGAAAGAGATAGCAGGAATTAAAAAGAAGCAAGTAGAAAATAGTAGGCCAACCCCAAACCAAGATGAGTATGAAAATAGGGACCAACCACATAGATACAAACAAGGTTATGACAGGCCTAAATATGACCAAAGAGACAGGAACCCTATAGACAGGGAAATAAGTGGTGCAAAATGAGCAACCACAATACAATTGAATGTGGTAGGAAAGTTCCTCCATATCACACTGCATGTATGATAACTGTGGGAAAGAGCAGGAAGGAACCGACAGCAAGTCCGGTAGATCTCCAACATCCCCCCATTTGTGAAGAAGTAACTTGTAATGGCAATAAGATTATGTGCCTTTATGATTCAGGATTGGAATATGACTCAGTTGTGAGTGCAACTCTGGTGCACCCTGACCAGTATACCACAGACAAAGTGGAGATACAAGGGTCATTAAAGGGAACAGCCACCAAGACACTTCCCGTAGCCAAAATAAATGTCAAAACTCGTTATGTGGAAGGAGTGATCAGTGCAGCACTGTGTGATGATGCTAATTGCCCGCTGGTGTTAGGAAGGAGATATGTTTTCTAGAGAGCCCAATAAAACCTGTAATCACGGCAACACTCCAGGTCAGATCAATCCCATGGGAAGGAGGAGGGAACACCACTCACTTAATATTCATCCTAAAAATATGAAAAAGGTCCAAGCAAAAGATAAAACTTTAAAACCTTCTTTGGCAAATTGCCAAACAGCCATAACCACCCAAAGAAAGGACACTTTTATGTGGATGATGGATTACTTTACAGGAAAGCTGGAGCAGGACCCAATGGGAATAGACAGTTAGTACTGCCATCTTCTTACAGGGAACAAGTTATGGAGCTAGCACATGTTGTACCAGACGGTGGACATATCAAAATTGGTACCACCTGTAAATGGGCATCTATGAAATATTATTGGCCAGGCATAGCTGAGGACATTGCTCAGTTTGTAAATGCCTGTGATCAATGTAGCAAGGTAAACTCCATACGTAGAGACAAGCAACAGGACATAGAAACGCATTGTGGCAAACATTGGCCTGAAAATAAACATAAACAGGTAGACATAGTGGGTTGGACGGCACCTTCTCACCCATCGTCTTCCAATAAACCAGTGACCATGGCAACTCTCCGTCTCGTACCGAGAGGGGAACCAACCCATCCCGCACCGTCACAATTGTGTTCAAAATTCGTGGAACTGGCTAAAAATAGAATGGTTTGTCAGCCAAATTTGAAAACAAAACTGAGGGATAACCCCAGAAAAATTGGAAGTGGGAGAGTGGGCAATTGGCCTAATGCTCAGCTCTCTTCGACGTACGGCTATTTAATTAGCATTATGAGGGTACTGGTAACAGCGGTAGTTGGCCGGCCCCTACACAGTCCATTGGAAGTATTGTACGGACATGGATTGAGATTGTATATTATATGGCAAATGCTACAGGGGGAATTGATTTCTTGGTGCAGGAAATTCATTTCCCCATATGAATCATATTATCTCGCCAGTGACGTTAAGCTGAGAAAACACCTGGTGAAAATAGACTCTGTCTGAATTTGGGAAATATTACAGTAACAGAGTCACAAGTGAATCGAGATAAGGACATTGCCAGATTCCAGTCAAGCCTGAGCTCAAACCATTGCTGGCTGTGATCACTTCGGAGGGGTGCTATGAGTCTATATGTTGCTTTTTGGATTGGAGAATACTTACTTACTTAGTCGTTCCCCTTCCACCGTGAGGTGTAGAGGTTTGGAAGAGAGAGCGCCAGACTATTCTATCAGCTGTCTTCTTCCTGGCCTGGTTCCATTCTAGTCCTCGGTCCTTCAAAGATTGTCTAATGTTGTCCTCCCAGCGGACTCTGGGTCGTCCTGGAGGTCTGGATCCCTGGCTCTTTGTTTCCCATGCTTGTCGTGGTAGCCGATCTTCTCCCATTCTGCAGACATGGCCAAACCATCTTAGTTGGGACTGTTCTATTTGGTCTGCAGCGGGTGGGATTTTAGGCCTTGACTTATAGTCTGGTTGCGGACCATGTCTCTTCTTGTTACTTCAACCACCTTCCGCAGATACCTCATTTCTGAGGTTTGGATCTGGCTTTTGTGGGTTGTAGTCATTGCCCATGACTCGCATCCATATGTCAAGACTGGGACATAGGTGGAGCGGTATACAGCCATCTTCGTTTTTTTAAAAACCTCTTTCTTGCTGAGGAATCCTCGATTTATGGCCTGATAAAGTCTCCCAGCCGCTGCTTTTCGAGTGGCCAACTCTTCTTTGATGCCCCCCTTTCGGTCTATAATAGCTCCGAGATATTTAAAGTGGTCGACCTGCTCCAGGACCTGTTCTCCCAACTTAATCTGATGTTTTCTTTCTTCTCGTGATATCACCATGGATTTTGTTTTAGAGCTGCTTATGACCATCCCTCTCTTCTCCAGCTCTTCCTTCCAGACTTGCAGGTTGGATTGGAGATGTGTCTCTGATTTAGCAATCAGAACAACATCATCAGCAAATGCTAGCTCTGAAATACAGACCTGTCTCATCTTCCAGTACCCCACTGAATACTTTCTTGTTCTCTCCTTACATGCCTTGATGACATCGTCCATGAGGAGTATGAAAAGATGACAGGATATCGCCTTGTCTTACACCAGTGGTGGTCCTGAACTCTTCTGACTTATAGTTTGCTGTCCTCACATAATTTCTGCAAGACTTCTAGAAGCTCTGTATAGCATGAATCAGAGGTGCTGGAATGTTCTTCCTTGCCAAACAGTCCCAAAGTTTGCTCCAGGGGACATTGTCAAACGTCTTTTCCAGATCTATGAAACAAAGATGGATCTCACTCTTGTACTCAAGGGCCTTTTCACTCAGCTGCCTGAGTGTGAAGATTAGGTCTTGAGTACTTCGGTTTGCTCGGAATCCGCACTGGGCTTCATCCAATTGTGGCTCAGCTAGCCATCGGAGTCTCTGCTCTAGGATTCTAGAGTAGATTTTACCAGGGACACTGAGAAGGGATATGCCTCTGTGGTTTCCACATTGTCGATTGTCACCCTTTTTGAAAATCGGTGTTATGATGGCAATCTCCCAATCCTTTGGTATGGCCTTGTTGCACCATGCTGCCTGTAGGACCCTTAGGAGTAATAGGTCGCCTGATGCTCCCATGTACTTAACCATTTCTGGTATTATACCATCATGTCCTGCTGCTTTGCCCATCTTGATTTTCTCCAGTGCTGCCTTCAGTTCTTCCATCTTTATGTCATCTTCATCACCATTTGTATCCTTTTCTGTGCTAGTGGTTATCATTTCTGATGCTCTACCTTGCTCACCATCAAGGAGTTCTGAGAAATATTCTTTCCATCTTTCCATTACTTCCTTCGGGGTAGTAAGCAATTTGCCTTGCTTGTCCTTTATAAATTTAAGAGGGCACTGTTTTTCCTTCCTCATGTTCTTTAGGGTCTTATAGAACACTTTCTGGTTTTCTTGTGCATCCTTTTCTAGCTTTTCTCCAAATTCTTCCCAGGACTTCTGTTTTGCTGCTAGCACCTTGTTATTTGCTTCTTCTGACTATCACATATTCTCTATATTTCTCTATTTGTCCTGCTGTGTTTTTAGCTCCTAAGTATTGTTTCCATGCCATTTTCTTCTCTCTTATTTTCTCTTTGACTTCTTCTGTCCACCAAGGTGTCCTCTTTCTCTTGTTCCCAAGTCGGACTTCACCACATGCTTCTGCAGCAGCTGTCTTTATGATGTCCTTGAATTTAAGCCACAGGGTTTCCAAGTCATCAGGTTGTTCTTCTGTGTTTCTCACCGCTGTAGCAATAAGCCCCTGATGTCTGGTCTTAATTTCTGGCTCTTTCAGCTTGTAGGTCTTAATGCTCATTTCTTCCGTTCGTTTACTTGGTTTCTTACGTGGCGCTGGGCAGTTCCTAGGCTGAGCAACTCTTTCAGTTGTTCTTTTGATTGTAAGCAGGTAGTGATCACTTCCAATCTCTGGACCTCTTCAGACTCTAGCATCCCGGACATATTTGAATGAGCTCCTCCTAACAATGGCATAGTCGATCACTGACTTCTCATTCTTTGTTGGTTCACACTTAATGTATGCATGTATGCGCTTATGGGGGAACTTTGTGTTGGTAATGATCAGATTCTGCTCACTGCAGAATCTGAGGAGTCGCTTTCCATTGTCATTGAGAGTATCTTCTCCATATCTTCCGATAACTCCACCCCATCTAGCATGGTCATTTCCAACTCCGGCATTGAAATCTCCGAGCATGATAATTTCATCTAGGCAGTCATCCACTGTCCTTTGAAGCAGCTCGAAGAATTCCTCCTTGACCTCTGCTCTCTCATCCTCATTTGGCCCATACACTATGACCAGGTTGACTATGGTTTCTCCTTCTTTTAGTTTTACAACCATAATGCGCTCCGAGACAAAGTTCCATCCCTTGATACTATCTTTCTGGTTTTTGGCCACAATGCAACCCACGCCCCCTTTAGCTCTTTCAGATGTGGGTACACCACTGTATAGCAGAGTGTTGCCATCGAGATCCATGGCTCATTGTCACTTTTTCTTTGTTTCGGTAATAGCCAGGATTTCTAGTTTTGCTTTCCTCATCTCTTCCATCAGCTCCTCTTCTTTCCCATTTATACTTCTTGTGTTCCATGTTCCATAAGTCGTAGTCCGTAATCCGTTCCAGTTCGTCGCCTTTAGAATCAGTCCGGTTTTCTCTCTTATATTGCTTGTAATCATAGTTTAAGACCAACAGGTGATTGACCTGTTGTGCCTTTGCATGGTGGAGGGGCTGCCTCCTTACGGCCTCCATGCAGGCCGCCCTCCTCCTTTTTCATCCGGGCTTTGACCGGCATAGGCGGAGTTTGGATTGGAGAATACTCCGAGTGTTTTATCCAGGATGATGAGGAAATTACTGAATCCCTTACATAACTCAGCTATCACCAATTTTATAGATGACCTCCTCATAACTATTGAAACCTTGAGGAACATCTAAAATCTCTGGACATGTCGTTGAAGAGAAGAGTAATGGTGAATATTGATTGATAATCAGAAATTTGTGCTGGTTATTTACACATTATGATGTATTATCTCTGGATCGCAGAGGTCTGAGGCAGCCTTCTTGATGTAGTGCCTACTTGAATTGACCCACCTGCAGGAAACCAGGATAACAATAAGACAAAGTGAACTTCAATTTAGGGTAATGCCGTGATTGTAAATACAGACAGGAAAGCTCTACCATGTGGTTCACGCTTTTAAATGGGGGAGCTTTGTCGTATTTTGGTCTGTCTTTCACCACTGTCATATTTACCGCTCTCAAAGATAGGAGAAAACGGACCGATATAACTGACCAATGGAAACGCTCCTTTTCTGATATGTATAAGGAAACCTTTTTATGCTTGACAGAGAGGCCTATTTTGTGTAAACGATAGGAAGGAGTTATTTAATTTCTTAAAGACTAAAGCTATTTAAAAGGAAAGGTATAGATATTTTAACAACAGGATTCTTACTTAAGAAGTAGGTATAAAGACTTCCTCATAACAGTAGTTTATTTAAAAAAGAAAAATCGTTTTAATTGATAGTGATACATCAGGGTAGTTCCCAATTTAGTTAGTTAAAGTCTGCATAGATTTAAATGCACTTTGCTAACTAAACAATTAATAGATAGCAAGATAGATATGAATTCACCGTATAATTATAACTTTAAATGATTAAAATCGGTGCAGAAATAAGATAAATACATAATATTAAAAATTATGCACATTGTACGGGAAGGCAGAAAAACGTTTAGGTTTTAGATTCTTAACACCGGTTTTGACCGAGTCTCTGATTGGGAGGGTACGGTGCTATATAAGACCTTGAACTTGGCGGATTTACGCCACTACTATTTTCAAAACACGAGCTGAACTGAGAAGAGCGCAAAACGTATGCTGTCAAATACTTTTGCCGCTGTGTCTAGCAGCAGACCTAGATGCCCATTTAAAGTCTGTTTCAGCTTATGTCTGCCATCAATGGTACCTATACCTTGTAGCGGATGGCAGCTTGCGTACCCTGACAATCCCCAGAGCTATGCCAGTGGGAGTTTTACTCCTGGTAGGTTCAACCAAGATGGACTGGTCTGTGTGGGTAGGGGTCAGACAAAAGCTGGTACCCTGGTCCTCCAGGTTGGGGGTTTTAGCATAGGGCTGACACCCCTGTCTGTGTAAAAAAAACAATGAAGTTACGGAAACAAATATAAATGAACAAACTTTGCTGTGGGATGGACATTCGGAGTCTGTGGCTCGTATGACTGTCAGTGGTGAAAGCCGAAAGGAAGCCACTGACATGAAAACGGATGTCCTGACCGCAAAACAGGATACAAGAATAGGTTTTTGGAATGTCAGGACAATGTACGAGACAGTAAACTGAGACAGGTCACGGCAGAGATGAGAAACTATAGGTTACACATTCTAGGGATAAGCGAGAGCAGATGAACAGGGGCAGGAAAAGTTAAAACAGCAACAGGAGAAACAGTACTTTACTCTGGAAGAGAGGATGGACAGCACAGTGAAGGCGTAGCCATTATTCTACAGAAAGGAATGGAAAGGACATTACTGGAATGGAAGCCCATCAACAACAGACTGATAAGATTAAGATTGAGAGGGAGATTCACCAACATTACAATAATACAATGCTACGCACCAATGAATGATAGCGATGAGGAGGTCAAGGATGAATTCTATCAACAACTGCAGAAAGAAATGGAAGACACAACTAGATATGATCTTGTTATAGTAATGGGAGACCTCAATGCGAAAGTTGGTACACACAATACATATAATGAAAGAACAATGGGGAAATGCGGCAGCGGAACAGCAAACGAAAATGGGGATAAACTAATAAGTTTCTGTAGCATTAACAACCTGGTCATTAGAGGAACATTCTTCCCACATAAAGAAATTCACAAATTAACATGGGAATCACCAAATGGTCGGGACAGAAACCAGATAGACCACATCATGGTTAACGGTAGATGGAGACATGCATTACAAGATGTGAAGGTAAGAAGAGGTGCAGATGTGGGAAGTGATCACCATTTAGTAGTAGCAAAACTGAAAGTGAAACTAAGAAGGGCTGGACCAACTGTAACTACACAGAAAAGGTTTGACATCAGCAAATTGAAGGACCCCCTTACCAGAAAAGCTTTTGCGGCCGACATAAAGAAACGATATCAATTTGCCAAAAGTCAGGAAAAGACAATGACTGATGATATAGACCAGAATTTCAACACCATTTCAATAATGTACAAAGAAAGCAGCAAATCATGCTTGGGATTCCAGGAAAGGAAGAAGCAAGACTGGATAACACCAGAAACATTAAACACCATAACGATGAGAAAGGAAATGAAAAGAAAGAAAACAGAAGCGAAGTCCCGCAGGTTAAAGCAACTATATAGCGAACAGTACAGTCAGCTGGACAAGGAAGTTAAACGCCAAACCCGAGCCAACAAAAGAAATTTCCTAGACGATCTTGCAAGACAGGCAGAGGAGGCAGCACTGAGAAATGAACAAAGCACAGAATACAAAATAACTAAATTCATCAGCGGAAAACGAGGTGCAAACAATATTACATTAGTAAGAGATAAGCAAGGTAATCACATCACGACAGCAGAGGGACAGGAAACAAGATGGGCAGAGCACTTCAGAGAAACTCTGAACAAGGAACCATCAGAGACACAATTGAATGTTCCTGAGGCTGAAAACGATCTAGATGTGAATACAGACATTCAACGAAAAGAAGAAATCATCACAGCAATCAAAGGGTTAAAGAACGGCAAAGCTCCGGGCCATGATAACTTAAATGCAGAGCTATTTAAGACAGACCCTGAGCTAGCAGCAAAACTATTAGAACCACTATTTGCACAAGTCTGGAAAACGGGGACAACACCATCAGAGTGGAATAAAGGAATAATTGTCAAATTGCCCAAGAAGGGAGATCTTGCAGACTGCAATAATTGGAGAGGAATCACTCTTCTCTCAGTTCCCAACAAAATACTAGGCAGGATAATTATACAGAGAATTTCAAAGGCAGTAGACCACAAACTGAGGAAAGAACAAGCAGGATTTAGAAAGAACAGGAGATGTGTAGATCATATATTCACTCTCAGGAACATTATAGAGCAGTGCTCAGAATGGCAAAGACAGCTTTACATTAATTTTGTTGATTTTGAAAAGGCTTTTGACAGCATACACAGGGACAGTTTATGGAAAATACTGAGGGCTTATGGAATTCCAAGCTGCGTAGTGTCAATCATAAAAAGCCTCTATGCCAACTTTACGTGTAGTGTTGGGCAGAGCAACCTAACCTTTGAGGTGAAGACAGGAGTACGACAGGGATGCCCGTTATCAACCACTCTATTTTTAACAGTCATAGACTGGGTGATGCGCCAGACAACAGAGGGCAGTCCAAGAGGAATAAGATGGACTACATTTTATACATTGGAAGATCTGGAATATGCAGACGGCATTGCACTACTAGCACATTCACATCAATACATCCAGGAAAAAACGGATAGACTTAATAAGTTTAGCCAGCAGGTAGGCTTGAATATCAATTTAAAGAAGTCTGAGGTCATGACGCTCAATGTGAGCAACCCGGAGCCCATATCAGTAAGGAATCAGCAATTGGTACAGACAGATACCTTCACATACCTAGGAAGCATAGTAACACCAGACGGCGGGGCAGGCAAAGACATCAACATCAGAATGAATAAGGCAAGAACAGCCTTCTTTAGCCTAAACAACATCTGGAAGTCCTCCAAATACAGCACAAGCACAAAATTAGGATTATATCAGAGCTGTGTGCTTTCTGTGCTTCTCTATTGTGCGGAATGCTGGAGAGTTACAGAGAAGGAAATGTCGAAATTGTCCTCTTTTCACACAACATGCCTAAGAAAAATTCACCGAATCTTTTGGCCAAATACCATCTTTAACCAAGATCTGCTTACTCGTAGCAAGCAAGAGGACATGCACACCATCATAGCTGGCAGACGCTGGAGCTGGGTTGGCCATGTCCTCAGAAGAGACCCCGATGCCATCACAAGAACAGCTATGCTTTGGACCCCTGAAGGAAAACGAAAGAGAGGCCGACCAAAAACAACCTGGCGGAGGACTGTGGAGGCTGAGATGCAAAGAATGAACCAGAGTTGGGGCACCGTACGAAGGATGACCACCGACCGAGCAAAGTGGAATCAATTTGTTGTTGCCCTACAAGACGCCACTAGGCGTGATGGCCACTGACTGCTTTGACGGTCGGCGGCTAAGGATCAAAGAAGAGAAGATCAGCTTATGTGTGTTTGCCTGAGGGTTTTGTCCTGGTATTACCACAAGTTTACGAGACATCTACTTGAGAGGAATTCTGTTGGTACATACAGTTCTTCATATATTTAGAACTCGACCAATGTTTCCCAGCCTGGAGTTACAGATACTGTGTGATCCTGGCTATAGTTGGATGCGTCACATTATTTAAAAAGATAAGTGGAACTTAATTCCACTGCTTAGTTTATCCAGCCACAAATTTTAAAACAAAGAAGCCACAAATTTTAAAACAAAGAAACCACATAATAAAATAAGGAAACCACATATATTAAAAACATTATAATGATGACTCACTAAGGACAATTTTCAATTAATATTACTTTACAAGCTAGTGAAAGTGATACTACTTATGTGAAAGAAAGAAATTGACATTATAACAAATTTATCATAATACTATTATGGAGAAGAATATTCCATATTTATTTATTTGATTGTGTATATAATATTTGAATTCATTTTAATTTTCCTAACCGAAAAGAGAAACGGTATAGGATCAATAAATTGTAAATACTGTCACTCAGACTTACTTAATTATTCTAATTGAGTTAATGTTCTGTTTGATAGATATTACATATTAAATGTTCAATTTATCCTTAGACAATTAGCCACAAAACAACTATTTAACCATTATTCAAGGTGGGATCTGGAGAGGTAGCAGATAGATCTTCAGTAACCAACACTGTCATCATACTTGAAGGTTTACATAGCTTGACCCCACTTTTGATGTCGATACACCCTTACTATTTTCAGAGAAGGGAGTATTTCTTATAAGACCAGTCTCTTATCTGGCACTATCCTGGTATCATCAGATACACCTTTGTGTCCAGGATAGCCTTCATTTTAATAACATCTGAACCTCTCGCGACACTCCTAAGTACAAAGCCCCCTCGTGAGTAAACCCAGCTGTTGACCCAACACTGCAGACCCTTTAGTGAAGCCACCTAGATGCATGACGTGACGATCCCTCCAACAAAGCAGGAAGCACTACTTCTCTCCTAGATGCTGGAAAATAGTGGTACTAACCAGGCAGACACAAGTCATAGGGTGGCGGGGAGTGCACTGTGATGAACCCCACAGAGATTGCACTGACTGAAACTTGAGGACTGCAAAACATCACCTAAGGGACATTTTTTAACTGGAGAATTGCACTCGAAACTGGCCAGGCCTGTAATGAAACTATTCTTCAATGATAATTGTAGGAAACACTCACTGTAATGGGTGAGGTGTGTGTAGGTGGATGTAGAAATGTAGTAGCTCAAGCAACAAACAGACACCGCCGTCTGGCTCACTGTGACAACATACACAACCATCTGGCTCACTGTCCGGGTAATAAGTTATGATAAAACAACTCCAACAGCTAGTTCAATCTTCATGGATTTATAAAGCATAACAAGTCACGATGAGCGTACGACCAATACCGTCACTGAAGACATATCAAATCTATAGTATTTCAAAACCAGTCTGGTACTCAGAAAACTATATCAGCAAACTACTTCATAAATAAATCTGCTTCACAGCATCACTTGTCCTATAATCGCATACTTCTTTTCTCTAGCCATCCACCATTCTCTTCTCTACGCTACTCGCTATCTACTGTCTACCAACACACATCTCGGTCCATTTGTCCCCTTCCCGTCACGTTCACCAAAACTCTTGAAACTCGTACACACTTCACTGAGCATCGCTCAGTCGTAAATAGCTTGCAGTAAATAAATATTACACACACATAAAGGTATGTTTTCATGCACTCGTGAATAATAAAGAAGTAGATAAACTAGACAACAGAAAAACAACAGACGTGAGTAGCTTACCGGGGAATTGAACCCAGGATCTTCCGTGCGGCACCCCCGCCTAGCTATGGAAGCGAATCACACTTTCCTCCCTGCCAGCTAAGCACTACATAAATGATGTTTCGATGACAGGGGTTATTAGTGCGACCAGCAACACATAATACCGGAAATTTACCTACGGCAATCCAGCCTATTATCACCAGACCATAGAACAGAAAATCAGATTGATCATATATGCATAAACAAGAAGTTTAGATCATCATTGCAGGATGTAAAGGTATATAGAGGAGCAGATGTGGCATCAGATCACCATCTTCTGATAGCCAAAGTAAAAATGAAACTCAAGGGATAGGCAACAATGCAAAATTATAGACAACAGTTTAATGTAGGACAGCTAAGAAATCAAGAAACAAGAGACAAATTTGCGGTCACAGTATCCAACAAATTCCAAGTGCTCCAACAGCTGGAAGATGTAGAGAATACAGAAGACTATTGGCAGCAGGTCAAAACAGTATGGAAGGAGACATGTGAAGAAATACTGGGGAAAAGGGAAAGACAACAAAAAGCATGGATAACAACAGAAACCATCAATAAGATAAAAGACAGAAAAAACAAGAAAGCAGAGTTAAACACAAGCAAAATGATAAAAGTTGATAAGATCTCTATGGTGTTGTTTGCTCCACTGTAGTGTATGGAATGTCAACTTGACCTACGCAGTGGTGTGTAGACATGGATTGAGTGTATAATGTGCGAATGATAATAAGGGTTCGTGTTGTTGACAAATGTTCTTTTCTCACACTCATGTATGACTGGAAGTCATCGACACCAACGACTGTGTACCTTTTCTAAAGTTTAATTGGACGTACACACTCGACAGCACAGATAGTGACAAATCACAGGTTGGCATAATACATCATGGTACAGTGGATAAATGGTCTTGCAATGCTACATGGGCACTCATGTAGAATAATAGTATAAAGGACTGTCAGTAGCCAAGCACTCAGTATCGCCCATACATATATATCATCTGACTTCACTGACTGAGCACGTCAGCTGATAAACAATATTTCAGATGGCTTCTAAACCTAATCTCGTTTAGCGACGATTCTCCAACATAATGTTCAGCACATATTTTTCCATATAATAATATTGAACCGCTAATAACGGGTTCTCATGTGTAGCAGTGATCTCTGGACTAAACAAGCAATAATACGGGCATCCCTTTTCTCTTCTTGAAAGTCACTACATGTTTGGTTCCAAGATGGCTTCACTCGTGAGCTGTCACTCACGTTTGGATACAGATAATGAATCTGTCCTAAAGTTAGTCATTCATTAAATCTTTCATTGCTCTGTAGATTTGATCATGAACAATTGACTGCAATCTACAGGATATAGTGCTGCTAGGAATCGAAGTCGTTTTCATCGAGTCAAATATATTCTCTTAGACATTCAAATCGTACCTATCGAAAATGGTGGCTTCGTACGAGAGTTCATAAGAGTGTCTATTATTACCTTGGTATCAGAAATATGAAAATGCCATTCCTTGGCAATACGAATAAACACTGGGGCAAAGCATACACGATAGGTCTAGACGACTATCACTTTCCCCACCAATACTGAGATCACTTTTTCCCGGCGACAAGCCGACATAGAAAACACAGTCCCTATCGGGACGAAGCCAAATCACACCACACTCTAGCGACACATCCGCCGAATAGCCTTTGACCTCTCTAGAGACAACAGAACATATAGTTCGACTTAGATATGTAAAGATATACAGATATAAGACAGACTCGTCCTACTCAGACAAACAATACACATAAATTCAGGCCATAGATATTCTGAAGCAAGAACAATCTATTATTACCCAAACAACGAATAAATCGCAGTAAAATGGATTCATCCGCGGAGTTCGATCGAAGAGACGGCACAACTTTCAAGGGAAGTAACTCAATAATGACTTTCCCTTAAGCACTAAAAAAATTACCTATTTTGTTTACAAAATATTTGCGAACATAACAAGTATACCAATGTATAATATTGTAAGATATCAAAGACTGCACGTAACAGTCTTACCACACCTCCCGGGAAAAAAAAAAGGGAACTTTTTTTTTTTTTGAAATACATCTAGGAGCAACGTACAATAGGCTCACAACGCATGAATAATGCGCAGATGAAAATATCAGGAATACCTATAACGCCTAATATGAGGCTAAGTCGACTTATGGAGCGACTGGTGAGAATGTGTCTCATAAACTGAGAGAAATTATTTCTCTACAAGTATATTTTTCCAGGAAGGTGTCATCAAAGTATAATACAATTCTGGCAATTACACAATGCCTAAAAAATTCATATCATCATTTCGTATTAGATATCTTAAATTTATGATTTATGAAGAAAAAATCATCAAAGCACAGCGGTGAATAAACATCAATGAACCGCTATGTAGTGATACAATCATTATATTATTAAATTACAAATGTGTATCTATCATGATATAGAAAAGGAACTACTATAGAACTAGACATATCAAGAAGTCTAAGCCCTAATAGTTATGTGGAATCATGTGGGCATCTTGACAGAATGTCTGCCATCACATTATCTGATCCACGAATAGCTCGCACAGAGAAATGAAAAGGTTGAAGAGCAATTGCATATCGAGTAGACCTCGAGCTCTTCAAATTCTTACTCTGTATAGCAGTAAGAGCTTTTTGGTCGGTTTCTACTATGAAATGTGCGCCTAGAAGGAATCTCTGTAGTTTGAAGATCGACCAAACCATAGCTAATAGCTCACGGTCTAAAACCGAATAATTCCTTTCTGCCGCATTAAGTTTTCTGGAAATATACATTACAGGATGCAGAGTTCCAGAGTACTCTTGCATTAGTGCCGCTCCAATCCCAGTGGATGAAGCGTCACTACGAAGAACGAATGTCTTATCTTTAGTGGGTAGCACTAAAATAGGTGGTGTTGAAAACAGTGTTTTAATCTTATCCAGAGAGCATTGGCATTCCTGAGACCAGTGGACCACATTAGGCGAACCTTTCTTTAGAAGTGTTGAGAGAGGTGCCATGATAGAGGATAGATTCTGAATGAATCTGCCATAAAATTGAATAAGACCTAACAGACTTCTCACCTGTTTTTTAGTCTTAGGGATTGAGATGTTAAGTATCTTACTAGCATTATGGTCCTCTGTCTTTAGGAAACCATGACCAACTCGGTGGCCTAGGAAAGAAATTTCGCTAAAACCAATATAGGCTTTAGAGGGTTTCGCTGTCAGGTTGTGCTCACGCAAAGTAGACAGCAATTTATCTAACCCTGAATAGTGATCTTCCCAAGTATCGCTGAAAAGACAGATGTCGTCTAGATATGCAATGACATCTGACCGATAAGATAGGATTCGGCGCATCATGCGTACGAATGTAGCTGGTGCGTTCATAAGACCGAAAGGCATAAAATTCCATTGGAACAAACCTCTAGGTGTTGAAAAAGCCGTGAGAGGTTTGGCGCGTTCAGATAAAGGAACTTGCCAATATCCTTTAGACAAATCAAGTTTAGTGAAAAAATGAGATTTGGAGAGCCGAGTAAGTAGCTCTTCCAGTAAAGGCATAGGTTCGGCATCGAACTTCGTTACTTGATTCAATTTTCGATAGTCAACGCAAAGACGTATGTTATTGTCTTTTTTACGAACAATAACCATCGGCGAAGAATATGCAGAGGTGGATGGTTCGATTATTTTCAAATCTATCATCTCATCCAACTCTTTCTCGACCTGTGCTTGAAAATGTATAGGTATAGGATAAGGTCTAATCCTAATAGGAGTATGGTCAGTTAGAACAATGTCATGCTCAATGACATGCGTTTGTCCAGGGATGTCAGTGAGTACATCCTGAAATGTTTGCAACATAGTTGAAACTTGTCGCTGTTCTCCTAGAGACAAATCAGGAGAGACAGTAACGTTCTTCCATGATTCACTAGAATGAAGTGGGATCATTGGAAGAGGAAGATTTACATCTGAAAAACTTGTTTCCTCATCCTGTATCACGGACAGTGATGAGTAATGACCATGTGGTACTGGAGAATTGTCCGTTGCTTGGAAAATGGGTTGCAAATAATCCGGACGTTCATGGAATTCAGTAAGCATATTGATGTGGAAGGTTTTATGCTTCCCATCAATATCGACAATATAGTCGACATCGGAAATTTTCGATATTATATCGTACGGACCTTTCCAAGAAATAAGTAATCTGTTTTCCCTACAAGGTAGTAATACAAATGCTTTGTCACCAGGACAAAGTTGTCGTAAGCATCTCTTCTTATTGGCAAATTGCCTTGCCTTCTGTTTCGCAAATTCAGAAGAAGAAGTTGCTAATTTGCATACTTCGATAATCTTTTGTCTCAACGCGATGACATATTCGTAGGATGACTTTGTGTCATCGTCAATATTGTCAGATGTAATGAGATCGTGAAGCAACGACATAGGGCCACGCGGACGCGCGCCAAAGACGAGTTCAAAGGGAGAAAATCCCGTATGTTCATTGGGTACCTCTCTGTAAGCGAAGAGGGCCGCAGGTAAAACTCTGTCCCAGTCTTGAGGATGATCCTCAGTTATCTTCCCCAGTAAGTTTTTAAGTGTTCTATTAAGGCGTTCGACCATACCATTAGACATTGGATGGTAGATACTACTTAAAGATCTATCTATCTGCAGAGTAGACATTACTTGAGACATGGTATCTGATATTAGTTGGGTGCCATGGTCTGACAATATCTCTCCGGGAACCCCAGACGAGAAAATATAAGCCAAAGAGCATCTGCAATATCAGCAGTAGTAATGCTCTTCAGAGGAATAGCCTCTGGCCAACGTGTGCACATATCAACACACGTCAAGATAAACTGATGTCCTCTCGCAGACTTGATCTTAAATGGACCAATAATGTCTATGGCCATTTTTTGGAACGGCCGAATAGGAATGTCCGCCGCCTGAATGGGTGCAGCATGCCGTGGACCTTTGGATTTAACTTCCTGACATACTTTACAAGATCGACAATAAATCCGTATGTCCTTGTTTACCAATGGCCAAAAGAAAGCCGCAAGGACTCTTGACTTAGTACGGGAAAAACCCATGTGTCCAGCACACTGAGAGTCGTGAGCGTGCTGCAAAATTTTAACTCTCAAATTCTTGGGAACCAGGATTTGAGAATGACTTGACGTAATGGAGTCTTGAACCATACGTACAAGTACGCCATTCTTCTTTGTAATCCACGATTTACGACTTGTGTCTTTATTCGGATCACCTTTAGTTGCAAGAATGAAGAATTTCTTCAGAGTGGGATCATCTTCTTGCTGTTTTATAAACGAGTCACGAGAAATTACCAAGGGATTATCTTGGTTATGCACTTCATTATCTTCAGTAGATGAAGTTTGAGGCATATTAAGAGCCTGAGCTCTAGTGACTACAGCGTTAGCAATCTGCATGTTTTGCCTTTCCCACGTGGAAATTTGTTGCGGAGTGCATTCTTTGACTCCATGAATGCGACCGATGATGAGGTCAGCGATCGGATTCGGAAGAAGACATGCGTGTACATCTCCTGTAAAGAAAGGAGTAGCAATCCTAATGATAGCAGTAGAGTATTTCTCTAATGTGCCGCCAAATGTTACACATTTGACTACTTGTCCAGTGGCACGGGAAGGATCTACGAGTGACTGCCTAACACCAATTGTGGTGCATCCAGAATCAAATAGCACAGAGACTGGATTGTTATTCACTAAACCCTTATGTAAGACAAGAGAACCTCTTCCATCATGCGCGACTGATGCCGGAAGAGCAGGAAGAGGATGGCCACAGCTTAAAGTAGACACTGTGGTTGGCTCAAATAACGTTTTGCATTGGGGGCACTGAGATGCTCTCCCAAAATCAAAAGCGGCACATGCCATATTACTAGCATCATTATTATCTTTACTCTGTTTATAGGCTTCATTGGACTCTTGTTGTGCAGAGTTTGCCTGAAAATGTGGTTTATGTCTTTTGTATTGAGATCTACCTCGGTTATTATCACCTCTGTAGTTATTGTTACCTCTATTGTAACCCCTATTTGGGTTTGAGTCATAGTTCCCTTGGTTACCATTATCATATTCATTATAATGAGTATCTCTGTAATTATGATCTTGTTGACTCCAAGACGGATAACCCTGATAGTTTCTATAATTACTTCCTCTACGGAAATTCCTATAATTATGACCACCCCTGTGTCGAGAGCTATCAGCTTGTCTCCAGTTCTTTGAAGAAGAACCCTGAAATGATTGGTTACCTTGGTTTTGATAACTATTATGGTTACCTTTTTTATCAAATCTGTTTTGAGGTCCCTGAAATCTGTGTGAATAATTGGGATTGTATGGTGTTGCTGAAGCAACTGGCATACTCTCCTTAATCTTAGTGTTGCCAAAAGTCACGTCGGGGTGTGCAGTGACATATTGGGAACAATATTCTTCCATTTCTTTTAGAGATTTGGGTTTACGCTCATGTATAAATTCAAGGAAAGGTTTGTTCACACATGACATAATCTTATCTCTGAGCAACAAATCCATAAGTCCTTCATACGTTTTTTCTGTTTTGGAAAGCTCAATCCAACGATCAACTGTGAGACGTGCCTTTGCAGTGAATTCTGAGAATTCTACACCCGTCTCAGGCACCATCGTTTTAAATAAAAGGCGATAGCCTTCCTCACTTAGCTGATATTTTTTTTATCAAAGCCGCCCTAATGACATCATAATTATCCTTATCTGCTTCTCCTACAAGGCATAATCTAGTCAAAGATTCACCTTTCAAGTTTTCTGATAATTGATTAGCGTATTGTGATTTATCCACATTATGTGTACGACAAGAACGTTCAAATCTATCCAGCCAGAATGTAATATCGTCACTGGACTGATTGAACGGTGGAACCTTAACCTTGTAAGTAGAAGGTTTACCATTACCACTAGATGCCTGATTAACATTACTCATACTTGTCAATCTCAATTTCTCTAACTCAAATTCATGTTCTCTTATTGCTTTTTTCTCTTCAGCATCTAATCTTTTTTGTTCAGCCTCCCTGTCTAATATTTTTTGTTCAGCTTCCCTGTCTAATCTTTTTTGTTCAGCTTCACTGTCTAATCTTTTTTGTTCCGCAGCAGCTTCTCTTTCTAATTTTTTTTGTTCAGCTTCACTGTCTAATCTTTTTTGTTCAGCAGCAGCTTCTCTTTCTAATTTTTTTTGTTCAGCTTCACTGTCTAATCTTTTTTGTTCAGCAGCAGCTTCTCTTTCTAATTTTTTTTGTTCAGCTGCAGCTTCTCTTTCTAATTTTTTTTTGTTCAGCTTCAAATCTCCTTTCCTCCACCTGCATCTGCAATTTCTTTTGTTCAGCAGCAGCCTCAGCTTCTCTTTCTAATCTTTTCTCTTCTGCGATAGCTCTTCTCTCTTCTGCAGCTAATGCTTTGTCATATTGAGCAACAGCCCATTGTTCTAATTGTTGACCAGTCTTATCAAGGGCTTTCCCTTGTGTAATGAAGTATTCCAATGTAGACATGTTGTCTAACAATAATACTAATCACCTGAAATAATAATAATACCACAAGTTCTCAATGACTTGATTAATCAGTATACTATCCCAATATCTGTGGGTCACAAGCCTTTAATAAGGTCTTGTATAATAGTAATAATAATCAGGTACTGGTTTATACCATAATCCAAGTGCAGTGCACAGGCAATTGTGTCTTATGAAATATACCTATATAAAACATATGTCAACCAACAGAATACATAAAGTACAAATAGGACTGACAATACAAGAACGTTTGCAGAAATCAAAATAAATCAAATAGGGAAATCAATGAAAATAATCACTGAATCTGCAAAGAATAACAACACAAATGACGTCACAATATATGAATATAAATTGTGAATAGAACTGAAAGATAGAAAAGGTTAGACCAACAAATTACAAACAAATCAAAACAAAACTAAAGAACAAAGAAATATTACAAAAATAAAAATAATTACAGACTTCACAGCTAACACAAAAGCAACAGTTGTCGCAGCAAATTTTCAATCAAGAAAATTGCACCTATAGAAAACGCCCACAACGGACCCTCTATGACGTGGGATATTCTGTTGTGAGGACGCCGCCCAACCTTAAACACAACCCGCTGACATAGAAACTAACATACTATACAAACAAATAACATGTAAACATAAATATATATAAATTATGTGTATGATAGTATGTGTTGCAAAATAGGCTCAGTTTTACAGTAATGGCAAAGTTATTTTTATGAAAATAAACAAACTGCCACTTTATTCAATTAAACATTCTGGCCTTAAATATTAACTCTTAAAGGCCGGAACGACGCTGGTAGCGTACATCCGCAAAACCCCTAGAAGCCGAAACGACGTTGGGAACGTCACTTTTGTGTTCTGTGAAATTTGTTCCGTATTTTTATTATGACTCATAACTGAATACTATATGTAGAATATCACTAAAAATCCTTCATATTCTAATTCTACATTCATTTATCTTTACTGTGATGTATAATATGTGTGTCTTTGTTGTGTAATAACTCAGAAACTTTAGAATTTATAAAGGTACTGCTTTAAGGTACAAAAATAATTCTGGCAAAACTGATGAAAAAATTCCGGCCTGCAAGAGTTAAAGTTCATATACAGAAAACAAGAAGATCCATCGATGAAAATAGGACTTCTTAGTTCACTAATACTGTCTTCCTGTTAATATTACAAGAATTGATCCAACTGTTCCGTGAAACTCTGTAATGTCTAATGTAAAAATGTCAATAACGCTGACCTACATACTGCATTCACTTGACAGGTCACGTGACGAAGTGTTGACAAATAGCAAACCAATACTGCAAGTGTGTCGTATCAGCCACAGGAAACGGTCTGGTATCGGTAATCTGTTGACTTCTGAACTTCTGCGAGGTCAAACCCAGAAAGCTGGTCCACCAGTTGATAAAAGTTGATAAGATCTCTATGGTGTTGTTTGCTCCACTGTAGTGTATGGAATGTCAACTTGACCTACGCAGTGGTGTGTAGACATGGATTGAGTGTATAATGTGCGAATGATAATAAGGGTTCGTGTTGTTGACAAATGTTCTTTTCTCACACTCATGTATGACTGGAAGTCATCGACACCAACGACTGTGTACCTTTTCTAAAGTTTAATTGGACGTACACACTCGACAGCACAGATAGTGACAAATCACAGGTTGGCATAATACATCATGGTACAGTGGATAAATGGTCTTGCAATGCTACATGGGCACTCATGTAGAATAATAGTATAAAGGACTGTCAGTAGCCAAGCACTCAGTATCGCCCATACATATATATCATCTGACTTCACTGACTGAGCACGTCAGCTGATAAACAATATTTCAGATGGCTTCTAAACCTAATCTCGTTTAGCGACGATTCTCCAACATAATGTTCAGCACATATTTTTCCATATAATAATATTGAACCGCTAATAACGGGTTCTCATGTGTAGCAGTGATCTCTGGACTAAACAAGCAATAATACGGGCATCCCTTTTCTCTTCTTGAAAGTCACTACATGTTTGGTTCCAAGATGGCTTCACTCGTGAGCTGTCACTCACGTTTGGATACAGATAATGAATCTGTCCTAAAGTTAGTCATTCATTAAATCTTTCATTGCTCTGTAGATTTGATCATGAACAATTGACTGCAATCTACAGGATATAGTGCTGCTAGGAATCGAAGTCGTTTTCATCGAGTCAAATATATTCTCTTAGACATTCAAATCGTACCTATCGAAAATGGTGGCTTCGTACGAGAGTTCATAAGAGTGTCTATTATTACCTTGGTATCAGAAATATGAAAATGCCATTCCTTGGCAATACGAATAAACACTGGGGCAAAGCATACACGATAGGTCTAGACGACTATCACTTTCCCCACCAATACTGAGATCACTTTTTCCCGGCGACAAGCCGACATAGAAAACACAGTCCCTATCGGGACGAAGCCAAATCACACCACACTCTAGCGACACATCCGCCGAATAGCCTTTGACCTCTCTAGAGACAACAGAACATATAGTTCGACTTAGATATGTAAAGATATACAGATATAAGACAGACTCGTCCTACTCAGACAAACAATACACATAAATTCAGGCCATAGATATTCTGAAGCAAGAACAATCTATTATTACCCAAACAACGAATAAATCGCAGTAAAATGGATTCATCCGCGGAGTTCGATCGAAGAGACGGCACAACTTTCAAGGGAAGTAACTCAATAATGACTTTCCCTTAAGCACTAAAAAATTACCTATTTTGTTTACAAAATATTTGCGAACATAACAAGTATACCAATGTATAATATTGTAAGATATCAAAGACTGCACGTAACACAAAACTAGAAGCTCCAAAGCCAAGGCTCAAGAAGTGTACACAGAAGCAAACAAAGAAGTAAAAAGAAGTATCAAAAGAGACAAGAGAAAGTATATTGAGGAGTTGGCAAGAGAGGCAGAAGATGCTGCAGCCAAAGGAAATATGAGAGAACTGTATAGCAGCACAAAGAAGCTAACAGGGAAATACAAGCAAACAAGTTGCCTCATAAAAGACAAGAATGGGAAACTGCTCAGCAATATACAAGAGCAAATGAAGAGGTGGACAGAATATTTTGGGGACCTTCTCAATAGACCAGCTCCACAAAACCCGCCGGACATCCAGCCAGCAGAAGAAGAGCTACAAATTAACGGTGAAAGACCAACGAAGGAAGAAATAAAGAAAGCCATAAAGCTTCTAAGAGAGGGAAAAGCGTCTGGACCTGATGGCATTCCAGCAGAGGCCATCAAAGCAGATATCGACACAGCTACAGAGATGTTATATAAATTACTTGGTAAAGTCTGGGAAAAGGAAGAGATACCAGCAGAATGGAAGGAAGGATATCTGGTTAAGTTGCCTAAGAAGGGAAATTTACAAGAGTGCACAAATTATAGAGGAATAATGTTACTAACAGTGCCAGGAAAAGTATTAAACAGGATTATCCTTGAGAGATTAAAAGAGTCCATAGACAAGAAACTGAGAGATGAACAAGCAGGTTTTCGACAAAACAGATCATGTACAGACCAGATAGCCACTTTGAGAATAATAGTTGAACAAAGTCTGGAATGGAATTCACCACTATACATCGGATTTGTGGACTACGAAAAGGCATTTGACAGTGTAGACAGAGAATCACTTTGGAAATTGATGAGGCATTATGGAGTTCCCCTGAAGATCATTAATTTAATAAAGAAAACATATGAAGACATGACATGCAGAGTTCTTCACGAAGGACAGCTTACAGAACCGTTTGGGATAAGAACAGGAGTGCGACAGGGATGCCTCTTGTCTCCATTTCTTTTCTTGCTGGCAATAGATTGGGTTATGAGATCATCGACAACACACAACAGAAATGGAATCCAGTGGACTCTGACTAAGCAGTTGGATGATCTGGATTTTGCTGATGACTTGGCTCTTCTGTCCCATAACCGTAATCAGATGCAGGACAAATTGAAAACACTCGATGAGAGGTCACAGCAATTGGGTCTGAAAATACACAGGGAAAAGACAAAAATAATGAGAATAAATGCAGGTAATGATAACAGGGTTGAACTTGAAGAAACACCAATTCAAGATGTAGAATCATACACATATCTTGGCAGTAATATAGACAAAGTTGGAGGGACAGACAGCGATATCAAAATAAGAATACAAAAGGCAAGAGGAGCTTTCATTGCATTGGGAAATATATGGAGATCAAGAGAAATCGGATCCAACACGAAAATAAGAATCTTCAACTCAAATGTGAAGTCAGTCCTATTGTATGGCTCGGAGACATGGAGAACAACAAAGACAACAACCAAAAAGCTACAGACTTTCATAAATGGGTGCTTGCGTAGACAAGAGGGATTAAAATGGTATGACAAGGTTACCAACGTGGAACTGATGACAAGAACTAGACAAGTGCCAGTGGAACAAGAGATGAGAAGAAGACGATGGCGATGGATAGGACACACACTGAGGAAACCTGTTGATAGCATTACAAGGCAGTCCTTGTTCTGGAACCCCCAGGGCAAGAGAGGCAGAGGAAGACCAAGAAGTACATGGAGAAGAGAGTTGGAAACAGAGGTGAAAATGATGAGGAGAACATGGAAAGAACTTGAGATGATGGCACGGGACAGGAGGACTTGGCATGTGTTTGTTGAAGGCCTATGCTCCTTTGGGAGTGGAGGGTTATGAAATATGAAATGAAATCCAGCCTATTAATGATGCAATCACTTATGTTGTTCCCCTATTATACAGTATAGGTCAGATTACACAAGACAGACCTTAATACTATTGTTTTTCTGTTGTCTAGTTTTCGACTTCTTTATTATTCACGAGTGCCTGAAAACATACCTCTATGTGTATGTAATATTTATTTACTGTTTACAGGCCTCGGGTTTCCCTTCTTTATGTGTTTAAAACATAAATAGCTGGCAGTTTGGCTGAATTCTAGCTCACAGCGTGGCTTGTGGCAAAGATACCACGGCTCAAGCATACACAACTCACAACATACCAATTAAGCTCCCACTGGAGCAGTGGATCATTCATACAAGCAAACAAACCCAAAAAACACGTGAAGTTAGATACTTTTGAAGATCCACATTAGATACTCTAGGTTTTGGCCATTATTGGACTAGCACTGCAGATCAAATGGGAACCAATCCGTGACACTTGTCGTCATAACCATCACCTTGGATGTCCCTAAAGGAGAAGCTAAAAGACAACTAAAGTGGACTTTCACTAAAGCAAAGTGGGAACATTATAGACACAGGTCTGACCAACTCAGTGAAATCGACATGAATGACGATATCGACATTGTGAGTGGGAGAGTAAACTCTAAAATATTTCAAGCAGCTAAAGAATCAATACCTTTAGGTACCAGATAAAGATATACCAAGTTCTGGAACACAGAGTAAAAAACATGGTAAAGATGAGACGCAAGGCGAGAAAAGAAGCTCAGAAAGCCCGAACCCAGCTAATGAGACACTGTACAACTAGCAAACAGTCTAAGTACAGCTTGCATGTAAGAAAGCAAAACAAGAAACATGGAAGAAAATATGTAAGAGCATTAACCTTAGAATGGATTGAAGGAAAACCTTGAGACTGCTCGTAATATGACAGGGATAACCCAGAAAAAAAAAACTCAACATCTCTGTACATCCCGAACAGAACAGCTAACACAGACACGGAGAAAAACCTAGAGCGCTAAACAATTATTCTGCTGAAGTTCATGGAAAAAATAACTTAGACAAAGCTTATTAAAAAACTCACAAAGTACATGAACAAATCTCACAAAGCAGTAAACAGCATCTTTAACCAGGGCCGGCTCTACCGACGGCGCAACACGTGCATTTGCACGGGGGCGGCAAGCTTTGGGGGGCGGCAAAAAATCTTTTTACTTATTTTTACAATCCCGCCAAAATATTCCGCCTGGGAGCATCGCTGGTGTAATGGTTACCACACTGTGCTAGCGATCAGGTGTTCAAGCCCGGGCGCAGGCATTTGTAAGAGTGTCATCGACCAGGATTTTGACTGAATAACGTGAACGGCCCCTGAAATAAACACTCTGTGGATGGTGTTGCGCAGTGTTTGAAGGTTTCGTCTAGATTATTTTAAAATTCCTTACCTTTCTATTCCTTCACATTTTGTCTGTTTTCTCTAAGAAATATTTACACCTGCGATCTGTTCTTTAGCTGTTTTTCAAGTCTTCACTAATAGTTCTGCCATACGATCCTAATGATAGCTTCTCCTCCTACAAAGGCAGTAAAAGGTATTTCTTTAGAGACGTCAGTACAATTTATTGGCTTGGTCGAAACCACAGTTGTTCCAAGAGTATTATTTTTCCATGTTCAGTGGTCAAATGAAGACCGCCACGATAAATTTTCCGGCATGGCTGAACGGGAGACGGGAATTAATTAACTTGGCGTGGGAATCAGGAGTTTATTTTTTTATCGATTGTTCTATGTTGACAGTTCGAATGTTTCAGTTGTTTTGGAGTGTGCATTCAAGGAAGTTACAGTGATAAATAAGTTTTTAAAACGTTTTATGGAAATGAGTACAGTGCTTCAGCCTCCATTCATTACTAAATAATACATTTTATTGTAGGGTTTATTAAAAGAGTTTTAATATTCAAATAGATATAATGTCCGATAAAAGAAAAAAACTATCAGGTGCTGAATATCGGAAACGGAAACTGGAAAAAGAACGCGATATTCAAAAACATAGCGGGGCTTTAAATAAATATATAAAAACTGAAACAGCTGAGGTAGGACAGAAGAAAATAAGCAAATGTGCCGAAACAAATGATTCTGAGCTCATGGCAAGTACTTCTAACTCGGACCCCAGTAACGTAGATATTACTAACAATGTCAAAAATGAGACTGATTTGACTGTTTCCAATTCCAGAGATTTAAGTGATGAACTTAAGAGGTACACTGATCCGGCAAGATGGAGTCCTTCTTTAAGAAATACCAAAAGACTGGAAATCGTTAAAAAAGGCCTGCCAGAGAGACCAAAAAATGAGTTCGTTTTTCCGCGCAGCTCTAATTGTCGGAAATTTTCCCTAAATTTTTACACTAGGGAGCTAAGCAATGGAGAACATATTAATCGATCATGGTTAGTGTATTCAAAAGAAAAAAATTCTGTATTTTTTTCTGCTGTAAGTTGTTTTCCTGTAATAAAATGTCACTCACTACTGATGGCTATAATGATTGGGGTCATTTGTATGTGTATCTTAATGAACACGAAAAATCTAAAAACCACTTGGAGTCCCATACAAAGTGGATTGAATTATCGTCCAGGCTTAAATCAGTACAGACAATTGATTCAATGCAACAAAAGTTATTAAATTAAGAAGTTCGACACTGAAGGAGCATAATAGAACACCTAATTGCTATTGTCCAGTTCTTGAGCCAACAATGCTTGCCATTTTGTGGAACATCTGATAAATTATATGACCCTAACAATGGAAATTTTTTAAAGCTTCTTGAACTGATTGCCAGGTTTGATAGTGTTATGTGTGAACATTTAATGAGAATAGCTCGTGGATTGACCCAACATTACCTTGGGAAAAACATTCAAAATGAATTAATTGCTCTTCTCTCTGGAAACATAAAAAAAGAAATAATTTCTATGGTGGAGAAAGCTAAATACATGTTATTATAGCATAGTTGCAGACTGTACTCCCGATGTAAGTCACACTGAACAATTAACACTAATTGTAAGATTTGTTAATACGAATCCAGATGATATCAACATTCATGAGCATTTTCTTGGTTTCATTGCTGTAGAAGCCACTACAGGCTCAGCGTTAACCGAATGCATTCTAAGAAAATTGTCAGACATGGATATTTCAATCGCAAACACGCGTGGCCAGGGGTATGACAATGGATCAAATATGAAAGGAAAACATTCAGGAGGTTAACAACGTATTAGGGACATGAACCCGAGAGCTTTTTATATCCCTTGCTGTTCTCATTCTCTCAACTTGGTGGTCAATGATGCCGCGATGTCATCTAGAGAAGGGGTTTTATTTTTTGAAACGGTTCAGAAATTGTATGTGTTTTTCTCAGCATCAACACTGCGTTGGGGAATCCTTAAGAAACATATTACAACTCTAACGCCCAAGCCACTAAGTACAACTCGCTGGGAATCTAGAATCGAGGCCATTCGTACTTTAAGATATTATATTGAGGAATTTTATGATCTATTGATTAAAAATTGCTGATGACGAGTCAGTAGACAAAATGGCGAGACATGAAGCTGAAACCCTTGCCCTAAAACTCAGAGAATTTATATTTTTATGTTGTCTGGTTATATGGCACTATGTTTTAAACGAAATTAATGTTGCTAGTAAACTGTTGCAAAGCATAAAAATGGAATTGACTAGTGCCATAACAACTTTGAGAAATGTTCTCCAGAGCCTTAAGAATCTCAGAAATGATAAATCATTTCAAAATTTTCTTGTTGATGCTACAACATTAGCTGAGAAAGTTGAAGCTGATCCTGATTTGATACCAACGTTTGAATGTACTAGAGTGCGTCGGCAGAAAAAGGAACACAACTATGAAGCAAGAGATGAACCTATTTTAGATCCCAAAACTAAATTCAAAATTGAATTTTTCTTTTTTATTATTGATGTTGCAACTAATTCTATTGAAGAAAAGTTCGAGCAATTGGAACATCACAGTTCACATTTTTCCTTTTTATATAACATTCCTAAATTGAAATCTGAGATGACAAATGAGCTCTTAAACAAATGTAGAAACCTAGAAAGCATTTTAACACATCAAGAAAATAGAGACATTGATGCCATTGAGCTATGTGATGAACTGAAAGTAGTATCGAAATTAGTACCAGAAAATACTCCACCAATTGAAGTTCTTCGTTACATTATTGAAATTAACATTGCTCCTAATGTCGCTATAGCCTTAAGAATATTACTAACATTGCCGGTAACGGTACCAAGTGGTGAGCGTAGTTTTTCAAAACTGAAGCTTATTAAAACTTATTTACGCTCAACAATGGTCGAAACTAGATTGGAAGGACTTGCCATGATTTCAATTGAACATGAAATCGGTCAAAAATTAGACTACGCGGACCTTATTTCTGCTTTTGCAAATATGAAAGCAAGAAAAGTGTCTTTTTAAGCAGTATATACTTCAAACAATATAAATTCAAATATTGTGAAAATAGTGCTAAAAACTATAACATGTACATACTATAGTTAAGTGTTTGTGACTCAGCAGTTCATCGTTCCACAAGAGAAGAGCATGCCCTGTATGTAAGTAATGTAACTACATTTATTTCATATAATTGTCTCTAATAAAGTCAATCTTTTATTTTATGATTATACAGTATTTTCATCAATTTATCAATACATTATTATTAATGGTACTATTTAAAATTAGGCTAATGGTCATGAAATTAATGTTGAAGCTTGTTTTAATAACATGACGGTTTCAAAAATTTCAAACGTTTATTTGAGGTTGGGCTGGAGTGGCAAGGTATGTTATTGCACGGGGCGGCAAAATTCCTAGGGCCGGCCCTGTTTTTAACCAAGAGAGTATACTAGCAGAGCTTTATCACATCGTTATTTCGCCGTGCATTTTATGTCTAGTGATCGTTGAAAAGCCAGTCGGGAAAGGCTGAACGGTCTGGCGAAGTTTGCCGACCGGACGGGTTATGTGACTATCAGAAGTCGGGGGAAAAAGGCGCAAAATTGGGAATGAGAAGTCAGCCACTTTTCCGGGAAGGACATGTTTTTTCTTAACCAGCTTGATCGCTGTGTGTTCTATATTGGGATACTCTAAGATGAGTGCCTGCCATGTTATCGGGTCTTGGTGATAGTTACGTTGTTTAGACTGGAGCAGTTGAAGTATCTGGATGGTATTATCTACAGGCCATAGTTTGATAATATGTCGATGATTATGAGTGTGTCATTGTCATAGCTTTTGCCACTCGGGTGAGCGTTATTCATAGCAGCCATTTGAGGCATAGTTTGTATCTTCGTGTGTGGAGATGATAGTCTAAGCTGCTGAGGCAGGTTTACATTGGTATTCTTATACTTGTATTTGATGCGTGATGATGGCCGTGTGAGGCCTTGTCGTGTGTATGTACTCATTAAAAGGAAGTACCTGTTTAAAGGTGGTTATTACTTTTGTCTGCCATTGTTTGTGTGGTCATACCCTTAGTAGGACGAGCCTATAGTTCAATATTATAAACCCACACAGCAGCGGTGTAACCCTTGGAGTGTTCTCCATGATAAGTGGTTCCTGACAAGCTTCAAGTCCAGCCTCTCAGAGTGCAAGCTGAGGAAAGCACCTGCACGAGACCAAGTAACTAATGATATGCGTACTAAATTAGGTGAGACAGGTTAGCACGCAATTTTGAATCTCATAAATAAGTCTGTAATAATAATAGAGGCGTAGGAGATAATGTCTCTCCACAACTTTCTGTCTCCAGTACAATTTACCAATTCTTTGCAACTGTTCAATATTTGCTCTCTTTGTCTTCCCCTATCTCTCTTTCCTTTAATCTTACCGGTTGTTATGATATTCCAGCATTCCTCTTCTTATAAAATGACTTTAAAAAGTAGATTGCTTCTTTCTATCTTATGAAATAAGTTTCCTTTACACATTGGCCTTTTTCAGGACATCTTCATTACTCTTTTCGGCTGTCCATGGTATTTTTAACTTTTTTCTGTAAAACGAAATCTCTGTGGCCTCTAGTACTTTCCATCCTTGCGTACTATCTGTCCATGACTAACTCTCCTATGTCACGATTGGTACTCATCATCATCATCATCAACTGCCATCTCCACAACGAAGGTTGGCTGTAATGGATCTCCAACGTCTTCTGTCTCTTGTCTTGGTGGTGCACTCTGATAGACTCTTTCCTGTCCATCTCTTGATGTTATCTTCCCACTTATAGCGCTGTCTTCCCCTTGCACGTTTGCCTTCAACTCTCCCTTCTGTTATGGTCTTCTGCAAGGTGTTATGCCTTTTTATGTGGCCAAAGTATTTTAGCTGCCGAACTTTGACCTCCCTCATTAGTTCTCTTTTCATACCTAGATTTTCTAGGACCTCCTTATTTGTTTTCATCTCTTTCCATGAGATACGCCCCATGCTTCTATACATCCACATTTCAAGAGCCTCAATTCTTTCTTCCAAATGCTTATTCATCGTCCATGTTTCTGCACCATACAGAAATGCAGAATATATATAACACTTTATGATTCTCAGTTTTAATTTGTGAGATAACTGTTTGGATGTCAGTATACTATATGTTTCATGTTGTTGAATGTGGCTTTGGCCATTCCTATTCTTTTCTTGATTTCTGTTTCACATCTGCCATCTTCTGTCATTATATGACCAAGATATACGTAGCTCTTGACTTGTTCCAGGATTTTCCCATTTACGCTTATCTTTAATGTGGGTTTATCGTCTGTTTTGCTAATTATCATAGTTTTTGTTTTCTCAATATTAATGTCGAGTCCATATTCATGACTTATACTGTTCACTTGCTTCACTAGTTCTTGTAACTCCTGTTTGCTTTCAGCTAACAACACGGTATCATCTGCATATCTAAGGTTGTTTATTGACCTTCCACTGATGTTCAGTCCTGGTATTTCCTGTATCTGTTTGAAAATTTTTTCGGTGTATAAATTAAATAGGCAGGGGGACAGCACACAACCTTGTCAGACACCTCTTTTTATGTCAATGTATGATGAATAATTACTTCCAGATCTTACTGTGACAGTTTGCTCCCAATAAAGGTTACTGAGTATTCTTATATCTTTTCCATCAATACCTATGTCTTTGAGGCATTCAATTATTTTCTCATGAAGGACTCTGTCAAAAGCCTTCTTATAGTCAATGAAGCACATGTACATACTTTTTTGGACCTCTGTATATTTTTCTGCTAATATTACTGGATAAGTCTGTCTCCTCTATCATTTCTTGTCCCTAATCCATACTGTCCTACTATTTTCTTGTATTTTTCCTTTTCCTACTTTTGCATTCATACCACCCATTACTATCAACACATCTGTAGATTTGACTGGTTTAAGTGTGTGTTGTAGCTCTTCATAGTATTCTTCTATTTCTTCCTCGCTGTGATCTTTAGGTTGTGCACACGTTTGTAAGATTGATATGTCGAATGGCTTTGCTCTCATCTTTAGTAACATCATTCTGTGTCCAGTATCCACATACGTATTTTTCTAACTCCTTCTTTATCAACATTCCTACCCCTCTTTCATGTTTTTCTCCTCCTGAGTGTATAAGCATGTACTGGTCTCTTTTTATGTAGCCTGTATCCAATAGTCTTGCCTCTGCAACTCCCAGTATATCGAGTTTCATGTTGCCTCTAATATAAGATTGTCAAGCTTTCCTTCTCCGTT